>JALIGW010000116.1:449282-786782 GCA_023053685.1 Diadophis punctatus similis
AAAGTAAACCACACATAAACTATTGAAAATGCATGAAATAAAAGTCTGAAATGATTTTGATTCAATGGCAAATACATGTTATATTATAGAGAGTTTCAATGAATCATGAATTTAAAATAGGTTTCTCAGAATTTCCCTTGATATGATATTTAATCATGATTGCAGTGTTCTTACCAAGTACTATCAACATATTTTGGCTTTGGTATTTGCTGTGAAGGAGATCAATGAAAATCCTCATATCTTACCGAACATCACTCTAGGATGCAGAATGTATGATAACTATGCTGGAAGATATACATCGTATGCCACAATAAAACTTTTCTCCAGACAGAAGAAATTCATCCCCAATTATAAGTGTGAAATCCAAAACAAACTCATTTCAGTCATTGGAGCACTTTATTCTGGAATCTCTTTCACAATGGCACATATTTTGAGCATCTACAAAGTTCCACAGGTGGGCGTTAAGGGAACTTACAAGAATTTAATATCTGGTCTATAATTTCCTGAGTTTTGTAGACTTTGATGGATTCATTTTTCTTTAATTGAACACCTTAAATAATGTCAACTTATTACAATAATAAATATAAAGTATTTTGGAATTTAACATAGTGGTAAAAAGCCGTTTGGATCAGGTTAAAGAGAATGTAACTAATCTAATCTAATACAAAGTGTTAGAATGTGAATCTTAAATAAAGGAAAAATAATCAAGGATTTCCCTGAATGATTGTTATGGCCCATCTAGTGAATCCTGATTTCCAGTAACTACAAGGACAAGCACTGTAGGCAACATTTTCATATGCTGTATTGTTTTCCTAAGGTTGAGAGAGAATGACACAAAATTATACAGCTGGGTTACATTCCTAGGTAAAATTACAATTCATTCATCATAAGAAATACTGAACCGAAAGCACTATGTTAAGAACTGTTTAGAGGGGTTTTTTTCTGAGTTGACCTTTGGAACATTACTTGTTTTTAAATTGTCAGTGACCAACTTAATATTATGTAATTATTAACTGCACCAACTAATTTCTATGCTAGGTTCTTCTTGAGAAGGTGTGTGTGTGTGTGTGAATGTGTGTTTGTGTGTGTGTGTGTGTGTGTGTGTGTGTTGAGTATATATACTCAATATTTAGAAGAAACAACAGACATCACGATCTCCGGAACGTTTAAAAATTTATTTACTAAGCTTTCGTTAGCCCCTGCTAACATCGTCAAAGTGTAAAATCACTGAGTGATCACACATGCAATAACCAAATTGATCAGTAACACATAAAAGCAAGCATTTCTTCAATGTTGATTTACACTCTGACGATGTTAGCCATAAAAAATTAAAAAATTGCAGTAAATTCAGTACAACATAAAAGGTAAAGATAAAGATGGAAAGTGTAATAAACTAAATAGAATGTAGCTAAGGATTTCATTCTGAATAAAGGGAAATATTTGTAGACTCAGGGCTGAAATGAGGTGTCTTGGTGTTCTCTGAACTTGGTTATTTTCTTGCAGACATTTCATTACCCAAATGAATCAGATAACATCATCAATGCTCATCTCAATCTATCTCCCAAAGCAGGGGTAAAATGCTACCGGTTCGGCCTGGTTTGGGCATACCGGTAGCGGCCGCTGCTGGTGGTTTGGAGAACCGTTAGTGGTGGCAGCGCGAGGCTGTGCCCACCCACCCCCATTTTCTTTTTTTAACCCTCTATGCATGTGCAAAGCCTTCTGCACATGTGCAGAGAGTGAAAAAGCATGCTTGAAGGTGAATTGCGTGCTTCCGAACCAGTAGGGAAGGTAAGTAGATTTCACCACTGTCCCAAAGCCCTAAGTGAAGACGAGGTCTTCATGACTACTCTAAACAACAGTAGAGAGGGAGCCTTCTGAGCCTGTCATTTGTGGACTGATTGATAAGAAGCTATATCTTTAGCTTAAAATAAAAAAAACCTGATTAATTTTAAGTGCTGTATTAAGTGTTGCTTTTAGTGGAGAGAAAGAGCAGGATATATAATGTGATGGGAGAATGATTAACAGTTTTACAAGCATATGAACAAAGTGGACATATTGGATTATTTCACAGAATGCACAGCTCTCTTGTAGGTATTGAAGTCTCTACAAACAATTTAAACTCCAGTAGGTAGGTTCTATGAGACATAGTAAGTGTACTGGTGTAGTCCTGGACTGGAACAGCCTTAGCCAGTGAAACTCATTGTGCCAGTCAACTTTTATCAGACCTTCTTTATATATTTCTTGTTCTGGGTAAATAATGGGAAACTGTATTGTATGTATAATGCCATGAGCTCCATCAGAAAAAAATGGGAGCGAAAACTGATAAAATATATGCAAGTCTAACAAATGAATAAATGTATAATTAATTAAGGGAAATCAATTACAAATGGGAGTTCTCCCAACATACTGAGGTAGCGTATTGTGAAAATACAATTATCAAGATAAATGAGGAAATAGATGTAGCCAATAATAATAATTATGTAAGATTCTTTTAACACATGGTTCACTTCATATCCAGAGATTAAAAGTGGAAACTGAATTTTGTGTTACAATGCAGGTTTTGTCTTTTGTCTCTTCCTCAAACCCATTGATGACCATGATTTAAATGAAAATATGTAATTGTTATTCTTCTCAAAATTTCAACTCTTTTTTCAACAGATCACATATGGTTCTCCTCTGCATAAGAAGGATAGCTCTGAAGCACATTCTTTCTATCAGATGGCCCCAAATGAAGCCCACCAATACAGGGCAATTGTTCAGCTTCTTTTGCACTTCAGATGGACATGGATTGGAATCATATTTAAAGATGAAGATGGAGAAAGATTTGGGCGTACTATTTCCTCCATGTTTTCTCTTCACAGACTCTGTGTTGCTTTCTTGAAAAGACTTAAGCCATTTTATCTAGGTACTATTCTTGATGATATGGATTGGCTAGTGGAAATGTACCTTTTCTTGATGAGAAGTAATGCCAATGTTGTGATAATTTATGAAAGAAATATGGTGATTTTGAGAACATTACTCTACCTACCAGAAATGCAATTAGTGTCTAAGAAGCCAAAGGGGAAAGTGTGGATCATGGTGGCTCAAACTGATCTTGCTTCATTTTTCTTTCAAAAGAAATGGGATATTCAAGTCCTTCATGGTGCTCTGTCTCTCACTGTTCATTCAAATGAAGTTCCAGGTTTCCAACAGTTTCTTCAGACTAGAAACCATTTCTTATCTAAAAATGATGGCTATCTCAAAGATGTGTGGATACATGCATTTGACTGTGTATTTCCCAAACTTCTAATCAAGGAATTTGACGGCATCTGCACTGGGCAAGAAAAACTGGAGACACTTCCTGGAGGTTTTTTTGAAATGAGTATGAGTAGCCATAGCTACAGTGTATATAATTCAATATATGCAGTAGCACATTCTATACAGGCCATATGGTCATCTTTCTTCAGACAGAGTGGAAATGTAATCAAACACACATTTCTTCAAGATCTGCATCCATGGCAGGCAAGAAAGCATGTTTCTCATTTATTATGTTATTAATTAATGTTTGTGCAATTATTGCATTTTATTAAATCATCTGTAAGGTTTTGGGATCTACTCTTATTACTAAGGAATCTGAAATATTATTTCTGCTTAATTATTATTGTTTAGCAACAGCACCAGTATTAATAGTAATAATTATATTAATGCTCTTTCAGATCCAGTTTGGTGTAGTAGTTAAGGCAGGAGACTGGAAATCGGGACAACATGAAATTATTCTGGCCTTAGTCACAAGATAGTTGGGTAAGAGTCAGCTAGTCATTCTCTCTTAGTCCTAGGAATAAGACAATGGTGCTACTTCAGAAATCTTACCCAAAAAACCCTGTAGGGATTAGTCAAAGCCATTACCAGAAGTAAACACCAATTCCAAGGCACAACATTTAATGTCCTTTAATATAAACCAAGTTTAGTGAACACAATGAGTTCTTCCTAGATAGAATTGATCTGGTTTGGTAATTTTAGTACCTTCTCCTTATATGATGTTTGAAATCCTCTTTTAGAACACAGCCTGAGAAATTTTTCTAATTCCCATTTTTAAGCATTCTTATTTTCCTATCTAAACTGAAGTTTCCTATTTAATGTTTGAATTTATTTTGTCTGTTTGGGAGGGTGCTAGAAGGGCAATATGAAATGGGCTTTCAACTACTTATCTGCAGTCAGACCTGACTGAGGGCAGCATCATCAAATAGAGTTTTATTATTAGTTTTTATATATTTTTCCTATTTTAAACTCAATAGGCCATTATTGTATCCTCATGAACTTATGTGCAGTCAAGTTCAGATAAATGAACAAACGAAGAAAAACAGAACCAATGTATAATCATGATAGGTGCTGAGATCCCCTCTTGTGTTTTCCTTTGTCATGCAGCTCCATTCCTTCTTAAAAAGAATCACATTTAACAACAGTGCAGAAGATCAGGTTTCTTTTGATCAGAACGGAGAATTGATAACTGGATTTGATATTGTAAACTGGATCACATTCCCAAACCAATCCATTCATAACATCAAAGTTGGGAAACTGGAGCCTTGGGCTTCTTCTGACAAAGTGTTTACCATCCATGAAGATGCCATTACGTGGCCCAGCAGTTTTAACAAAGTAGCTGTTCATATTTTTATACTAATTTTAAATTATTATTTTCTCTATAGGCATCTGTGTGATTTCTTTTCTCTTATGAACATATATAAACTGATGGATTTAATTTTTTTTTTAAAAAAATATTGCATATCAACTAATATGGAAATTGCTATTAAATAGTCAAGTGTGCTGAAGGGAAAGAAATATCCCAATGGAACGGAAATGATTGGTTTCACAGATACTTTGTAAATCTAGAATTATATCAGTGGTGGGTTGCTGCCTGTTCGGACCAGTTCTATAGAACTGGTAGCGAAAATTTCCCGCCGCTCACCGAATCAGCAGTGATGACCAGCGATCCATGCTCCTGAACCGGTCCTCCGGTCGCCGTGGATTGCCAAAAAACCCTCTGCGCATGTGCAAAGGCTTCTGCGCATGTGCAGATGGTCATTTCCAAGAAGGGATGTGCGCACGCAAAATGTGCACTTCCATCACGATGCGAACCGGCAGGGAAGGTAAGTAGAACCCACCCCTGAATTATATTATGAATTAATACAAAAGTAATCATGTAGATTTGTGCTGTACAGAATAAAACAGAGACAGGATTTTTTTTTGTTCAGGAACCAATGAATGGGATTTCCCTCTGAGTAAACTGGAACACAATTCCTTTTAGTTAGATTATAGCTTTATTGATTAGCCAATAGGCCATATCAAAGCACAAGGTTCAAACACATATCACCAATAAAAATCCTATACAAACAATTTAAAATAAGAGTAGGGTAAATTCCAATAGCTATAGGATAGGATACAATATAATTTAATACATAAATATGTAAAGTAGAATAAAATGACATAAAATTATATTTTGGTATCACTCTTACAATCTACCCCAACCAGTCCCACGTATGCAGATCTCAATCTTTTAGTTACAAATTATTAGCATTTTTTCTTTTTCCTTGAATATCAGTTTTATTTTATACTTTACTCAACACCATGTTGTTGCAATTCAATGTAGTTAGATCATTAAAATAAGAACTCTAGGGAGCACTGGAATTTTCAAAGTATACTGAGAAGCTGGCTAAGAAATGGAAACAAATTACTACAATAAGAGCAGAAATGAGACCCAATTTGGTGTAATGGTTACAGACAGAAGGCTAAGAACTAGGAGATTTTGGTGGCTGTCTTGCCTTAAGAACAAAGTTTGTTGATGGTCTTCAGCCAGTCATTCTCTCTCTTTCAGCCCTAAGAAGAAGGTAATGGCAAACCACTATTGAAAGCTTCCAAGAAAACGTCAGAAACTAGCCTGGGAATTGGGCAAAATCAATCAGAAGGGAAAAAGAAAGAAATAAAGAAAGAAAGAAAGAAAGAAAGAAAGAAAGAAAGAAAGAAAGAAAGAGAGAGAGAGAGAGAGAGAGAGAGAGAGAGAGAAAGAAAGAAAAAAAAGAAAGAAAGAAAGAAAGAAAGAAAGAAAGAAAGAAAGAAAGAAAGAAAGAAAGAAAGAAAGAAAGAAAGAAAGAAAGAAAAGCAACATGCCAAAGATATTGGGTTATACAGTTCTGAATATACATCTGAATGTAATTTCACCATGTCACAACAAAATTATCTATAAAGCTATGTAAAATAGTGCATAATTTTATATTATGCGCCTTTAAAAGGGGGGGGGAACAAAGGTAAAAAATAACCTACAAAACGTGAGTGTTATCGTCTGAGATTCTAATTCTGAATGTAATGTCACCATATCACATGAAACTATTTTAAAAAGTAAAGATTGATTGGAAGGGAGGGAGGGAAAGAAGAAAAAAAGCAGAACGGAGCAATATAGAGCTCTGAATATAATTCTAAACATAAGTTTTCTCCATCACAAAAAAATCTGAAAAGTGTATAAAGTTATGTAAAATAGTTGTATTTTCTTGAATTCAATTTTTCTTAAATTGTTGATGCCAAATCAATATATTTTTCCAAGCTATTTCCAGATTGTTTCTAAATTAACACCCCAAATTGACAACTTAACTCTGCTCCCTGTTCATTTATTAGACTCTGCCCATTTCATCTTGTACAGACAGCTGCCTCCCTGGTTATTTCAAACAAAAACAAGAAGGGAAACTGTTCTGCTGTTATGATTGCCTCCTCTGTCCTGAAGGGAAAATATCAAGCCAGCATGGTAAGAATCTTCAAGTCAGGTAACTGTATCATTACAAGACGCCTACGAAAAATATCTATACTATTCAACAATGGCAGAAGATTTTTTTTTCTCCAACAATTTAATGCAGTATTTAATGTCCAGGTTTAATCTGAAGAAACCTAAAGCATCCGTACATCAGTTAAGCTCCCTCTCCTTCTCTCCCTCTCCCTCTCCTTCTTCTCTCTCCCTCCCTCTCCCTCTCCCTCCCCCTCTTTCCCCCTCTCTCTTCATTTTTTTGGCTGGGTGATAGTATCTTTTTGCATAATCTATAGATATTCTTAATGTCCTGAGATGGTAATCATGACTAAACCAACCTTTTCACCTTTAGATATGGATGACTGCTTAGAATGCCCACAAGATCAATATGCAAGCAAGAAACGTGACTCATGCATTAGGAAGACAACGACCTTCCTGTCCTATGATGATCCTTTGGGAATGAGCTTAGTTATATTGGCTATTTCCTTTTCTCTCCTCACCCTTTTGGTCCTAGGAACATTTTTGAAACACCACAACACTCCCATTGTCAAAGCCAACAACCGGGATCTCACCTACATGCTCCTTGTCTCTCTATTGCTCTGCTTCCTATGTACATTGCTATTCCTCATTCCACCTGGGAATATAATTTGTCTCTTCCGACAAATCAGCTTTGCCATTGTATTCTCCATAGCTGTACCTTGTGTGTTGGCCAAAACCATCATTGTGCTTTTAGCATTCATGGCCACCAAACCAGGATCCAGGGTACGGAAGTGGGTGGGGAGGAAATTAGCCATCTCCATTGTCATTTCTTGTTCCCTTATTCAGGCAGCTATTTGTACAATTTGGTTGGCAACGTTTCCTCCCTACCCAGATATGGACTTACACTCAGAAACTGCAAAAATTATATTGCAATGCAATGAAGGTTCAGCTACTATGTTTTACTCTGTCCTGGGTTATATGGGCTTCCTGGCAGCTTCCAGTTTTACAGTGGCTTTTCTTTCTAGGAATCTCCCCAGCAGTTTCAATGAAGCAAAATTTATCACTTTCAGCATGTTGATCTTTTGTAGTGTTTGGGTATCTTTTGTTCCAAGCTATTTGAGCACCAAGGGGAAGTACATGGTGGCTGTGGAGATCTTTTCCATCTTGGCCTCTAGTGCCGCACTATTGGGTTGCATCTTTTTCCCAAAATGTTTCTTAATTTTTCTGAGGCCACACTTAAATGTCAGGGAAGAGTTAATAAGAAAAAAACTTTGAAAGAAGATATATTGATTGCTCTCTCTTATTATCAGCATTTCTTAATTATATGCTATTCAGGGTGATTTATGGCTGGGGTAGCCTGTAAAATCTATTATTTAGTCAATCAATTAAAAAATATAATTGATTTCAAACTCTGAATATATTTGTGTTTGAATATTTAGGGGGCTACTGTTAACTTGGGAATACTTAAAATCATTCAAATTGTATCTACATGAACCTTAGAATCAGAGTATATTCCTATGGAAAACTCCAAAACAATTCTGACACACCCTTCCAATATTAGTGGTGATATGGAAGTCCTGCACCAACTAAAACCCACCTATTTCATTGAGTTGCATAACTTCCATCGCGATGCGAACTGCTAGGGAAGGTAAGTGGAACCCACCCCTGTTCTAAACCATCTGACATTGCCACCACTTCTTTGGTTTGAACATACAAAAGGTGTTATGACACTATTATAATTCCTCACTATTAAAAGTGAAAGTGTGATTGACCATGACTCCTCTTAAAGCTTCAGTTCAAAAATATTCAAAGAATCCATGCAACTCCAATTAGTTTATACCCCAAAGAATCTACCTTGCAAGCAAATGAATACAGACAAGCATTAATTGTACTTGTCCAATCCGGAAGTATACTCTCATTCATTTCCCCATTTCAGCAGCCTGTCCTAGAATTGACCTGACTCACAGGATAAACACTTCCCTTCATCTCCTTTTTCACTGAACATGGCAAAGAATGTTCTCCCTGCTAAAGGCTGGGACATCTCCTTCCCAAATATCTGAATTTTGCTGCCCATGATGCAGTAATTCTTGATGGGAAATAAAATTTTGCAGGCCTCTGCCTAGCTCAAACAGCTTTTAGATTACAATCTGAAAGCAATCTATCAAATCTATCAAAGTCCATCTATCAATCTATCAAAAGTTTTCTATGGAAGACAGAACAGGAAAGCATGGCAAAATCGGCAAACATTAATACTCGGTTTCCATTAATTATTTTAAAAAATTCTACTTTAGATGAGTTTAAATTACAAGGCTACAAGATGCTTTACATTCCAGAGGCCTAAAAGAGCTGGCAGGTGTGATCTCTGAACAAATTTTTTTAGAGCTCCTGGAGCATCTAAGGAGCTCCTTAGTCTAAGTCTAAGTGCTATTGCATGGGGGAAATGTCAGAGGACTGGAAAAGAGCTGATGTGGTTCCAGTTTTCAAAAAAGTGAAAAAAAAGTGGAATCCTGAAATTACAGATCAATCAGCTTAGAAAAGATAAGCAAGGAGCAGAGCACCTAGAAATGAACAAGGCAGTTAATAGAAGCCAGCAAGGGTTTGTTAAAATCAGATCATGCCAAACAAACCATTACTAATTTATATACATCCCATCTTTCTTGGAAACATCATTTCTGACCATGTGTTGGATGCCTCTCAGGTAAATTATTGTAATGGAAGTTACAATACAAGTCAAAAATGATGTGACTTGGTTTATTTTGAAGTAAGTATAGGAGACTCGTTCAGGCAATGCCACAATAGCTTCCCATAATTTTTCAAGGTCAAATTCAAAGTGCTTGTGTTGACATACAAATCCCTAAATGTCTTGAACCCTGTCTACCAAAAAGAATGGCTTCTCCTAGGCTTGTTTCTAATTATGGTTCCTCTCCAGCAGATCTTTACAGATATTTGGAAAGTATTAAAATGTGGCAGCTTTAACTTATATTAATGTTTTACTACAAATAGCATAGCTATTCAAGGTAGCTAGTAGCTAAATAGCTAGCATCTATTATTACAATATAATATCTACTTTACATTTTCTGGATTAGTCCACAATAGGTTTCTGGTCTCAGTTTAAAGTGCTGGAGCATCTCATGGCACACCAAACAAACCCAGCTGCTGCTTTATCCAATATGATTGTGCCCATCTAGTGAGATATTCTACAGAGGCCAAACTTAGTGTCCCACTCCCATTTTGAAGTAAGAGGAAAATGGGCTACAGCAGTGGTTCCCAAACTTTTTCAGTCCACCGCCCCCTTGGTGCTACAAACTCATTCTCACCCCCCACCGCCCCCACCCCCTCAGGTGGGCGTGGCTTAGTGGTCAGGTGACCGGGTGGGCATGGCCAACTTGTAAAATGTGGTGAAACTCACTTAACAACGGTCTTGCTTAGCAACCAAAATGTTAGGCTCAATTGTGGTCATAAGTCTTTCTTTCTTTCATTCTTTCTTTCTTCTCTCCCTTCCCCCTTCTTTCTTTCTTTTTTTATGTCTTCTTTCCTACCATCTTTTCTTTCTGTCTGTCTTCCTTCCTACCATCTCTTTCTTTCTTTCTTTCTTTCTTTCTTTCTTTCTTTCTTTCTTTCTTTCTTTCTTTCTTTCTTTCTTTCTTTCTTTCCCCTTCTTTCTTTCTTTCTTTCTTTCTTTCTTTCTTTCTTTCTTTCTTTCTTTCTTTCTTTCTTTCTTTCTTTCTTTCTTTCTTTCTTTCTTTCTTTCTGTCTTCCTTCCTTCCTTCCTTCCTACCTACCTACCATCTTTCTTTCTTACTCCCTCCCTCTTTCTTTCTTCTTTCTTTCTTTCTTTCTTTCTTTCTTTTTTTCTTTCTTCCTTCCTTCCTTCCTTCCTTTCTTTCTTTCTTTCTTTCTTTCTGTCTTCCTCCCACTTTCTTTCTTTCTTTCTTTCTTTCTTTCTTTCTTTCTTTCTTTCTTTCTTTCTTTCTTTCTTTCCTTTTCTTTCTTTCTTTCCATTTTCTTTCCTTCTTCCCTCCCTCTTTTCTTTTTCTGTCTATCTTCCTTCCTTCCTACCATCTTTCTTTTTCTTTCTTTCTTTCTTTCTTTCTTTCTTTCTTTCTTTCTTTCTTTCTTTCTTTCTTTCTTTCTTTCTTTTCTTTCTTTCTTTCTTTCTTTCTTTCTGTCTTCCTTCCTTCCTTCCTTCCTCTTTCTTTCTTTCTTTCTTTCTTTCTTTCTTTCTTTCTTTCTTTCTTTCTTTCTTTCTTTCTTTCTTTTATTTTGTCATTCAGAAACAAGGAATCATTGTTTTTCTTCAGGACTGACTTGAGGCTGTTCCAGATGCTGGGGCCAGCCATTGCAGCCTGTCAGTTCTAGAAACCCAGCTGGATGCCCCTGGTACCGAGGGACAGGCTTGTCTTCCTCGGGGAAACTATATCTCCGACATGCCTTGACTATGTTTGCCCACCATTTCTCTTCCAGGCAGAAGTGTTCGACCAGGGCAGTTTCATTGAGGAATTAAAACTACAAGCAGAGGCAGCCGCCATGGGGAAGAGCTCCTTGCCTCCAGAGCCATATCCTCCACCTCCTCTTCCTCCTCATCCTGGAGCCGGCAGCGCTGGGGAAACACAGGGCCAGGAATTCCTGCGCTTTCCTCCAGCGACAAGAAGTGACGAGTGGCGCTGGGGCAGAGCCAGGCTGCCCAGAGATTAGCCTGAAAGGGTGTGGGCTGCTCGCAAAGATGAGGCATGCCTGAATATTCAGTCATGCAGTCATTTGCTGCCGGGGTTGCAAGGTCACTCCATCGAGCCAGTCCTGGCCGCAGCCCGACCAGGGTCACGGGTTGCTCATGTGCTGCCATGCGTGGATCGCTGCACACGCATGCATACATGCACACACACACACACACACACACACACACACACACACACACACACACACACCGAGAGGCACAATCAGGCTTAGAAGCGAGGCCCGGGTGGAAGAGGTCGAGGGGCAGAGGGGGATAGAGGAACGAATCCTGCTTCTTCTGGCTGTTTCCTCGGCTCCGTGCTTTAATGCTAGCCTGGCAGCCTCGTCTTCGTTTTTGCAAAAAATACCTCTCCAACCCTTCCTTCATTCCTTTGCGAAGGCGAAGCCTCTTCCTCCCCCGAAAAGATCTGGCTGGCCATCCCCGGCTCCGGGATAGCCCAGCTGGTCTTGTCTTGTCTTGTCTTGTCTTGTCTTGTCTTGTCTTGTCTTGTCTTGTCTTGTCTTGTCTTGTCTTGTCTTGTCTTGTCTTGTCTTGTTTTTCTTTCTTTCTCCCTCCCTCCCTCCCTCTTTCTTTTTTTCTTTCTTTCTTTCTTTCTTCCTTCCTTCCTTCCTTCCTTTCTTTTTTTCTTTCTTTCCTTCTTCCCTCCCTTCCCTTCCCTCCCACCAGCTGTAGCCAGGCCACCACCACCACTCACCCAGGCTGATGGCTTGGTAAGCATTCTCCGTGTCATGCACCAGGTTGCAGAGTGCCATGAGGCCTGCTGCTGCGTCAGCCGCTTGGGGTGCTGCAGCTCTTCATTGAGTTTGGGGAGGCTTCGGCGGCTGAAGGCCATGGGCGCCTTGGTGGGGTCAATGTCGGGGGGCAGCTGGGCTGAGATCTGCGGGTGCAGTATGGTGGAGGGGAGCCCGCCGAATCGTGCGTGCCGGGTTGCTAGGTGACAGGGACGCCGGGCGGGAAAGTCCGCGCACGTGCAGGTTCTGGGGTGGGGCCTTCCTGTGGGTCTGCGCGTGCTCGCCCTAGCAGCTTCGGGAGCGTTCAGCTTCCCTTGTCGCTGTGCTGTGCTCAGAGCACTCTCCCCCCCACTGATTCGCACCGCGTCCTGCGCTTTTCCCACCACTGCTCTGCGGAGCCTCCTCGCCTTTCCCATCCCTGCCGCTCCCGGGTGATTGGGTGGACATGGGTGGCGGCGTGGGGACAGGACCAGTGAACTACCTGCCCCTTTTAGCGTCCCCCTGCTGCCACCCTTGCCTCATACCACCCCCCTAAGGGTTCCCACCCCCCCTGGGAGGTGGTACCGCCCACTTTGGGAACCACTGGGCTACAGGATAGAGCATTTTGGCCTTTTTGCTATTGTCAAGACCTCTTTTGAAATAGGTCATTATGGTCTTCATGTCTAGGGAAGAAATTGGGTTACCTTTATTATTTCTATTTGTATTGATAATTTCTTTTATTGTAGAGGTTTTTTCCTTATCCTTTCTTGAGACATTAGATTGGGATGTTATATGAGTGTAGTTTTTATTTAATTAAATATTTATAGTCATTCTGGCGATACTTATTAAATTTGAAAAAAATGAGCAGTATCAATTAATCTTATGCAGCTTTACTTCAGATAAAGTTTAATTGTAGATTGTGCAGTTCAAGTTTCAACAATGGAAAGGCTCCTTATTTCAGTCAATTGATCAACAAAACCAAGTTTTGAATAAAGGAATACAGCTATGTTTTTGAAAGACTAATGTAATCTATTGTCAGGAACAATAATAGCCTCTCATGAACATCCACAGTCAGTAACTTTATTGTATGTCTCACGGTACAAGAATTTTACCAGATTGACTTCCGGTTTGGCTCCGCGTCCTTCGAAGATGCTCCTCGTCGAGGGCTGGTCCCCGGCATCATTCAAGCCGCCAGAACAGCCAAAAAACAGCTGACTGGTGGCTGAAAACTCCCTCCTGGGCAAAGGGGAGTGAGAAGAGCAGGCAGGTACAGGTAGAGCCCCCCAAGTGTCCCAGGAGAAAATCCTGGGGCGTTAAGGGTGAGGGCTCCCTGGAATCCTGTCATCTGCTCTGGACCTGGGACATCTCCGCTTTTTAGCGGAGCAAGAAGATCGCGACCAACCCTGCTTTAAATGACAGCATCTCAATTTTGGAATAGCAGCAGCAGAAAAAGCCAGGAGGCAAGCTGGGCAAGTATTCATACTTAACTCCTATGTTGATTCATGTTTCGGAAGCTACAAATTAGGAAGTTGCTTTAAAATGGTGATTGAAGTCTGAAAGGGCATGGAAAAGTGAAAGTTACAAAGAAAGTTTTGTTTTCCTAGCAGGCTTATGTAGGAGAACTTCTGACTTTAATTCTGATTTGGAGCTTGACTTTGAGAAATTCTTCTTTTTGGCATTTGAATAAAAGTAATTTGGAACAACATAAAGATCTGTTTAAATTCAAATGGCTTCTAAATCTGGGAAGACAGCTCCTTCCAAAGGAGCGGGTAGTGCTGAGAGCTCACCCCTCCATATTTCTAAGCTGCAATCCCTCTCAACACAAACCCAGCCTCTAACTCTGGGGATGTTACAAGAAACTCTTAAAGTTATGCAGGCAGAAATGGCCATTACTTTTAATGCAAAAATTGATGAAACTAATGAGAAAATTCATGACAAGATACAAGATATCTCTGATCAAATTGGAGCTCATAACAACCAAATTAGGGCAGATATTTTAATGGCATTTAAAGGTTTGGCAAACAATTTGGAGGTCTTGGACCAGCAAGTGGAAGAAATTAAACAGTTCACAACAGTTTTGAGTGGAAAAGTAGATGAAATTGAGAACAAAAGGGAGAAAGATGCAGATGAAATTACAATGATCCAATATAGAAATATGGAATTTGCAATCAGAGTTAGAGGTGTAAAGGAGGACAAATGTGAAAACTTGAGAGACCTGATGTCGGAGGCGATTGCTCAAGCGTTGGGGATAAAGAAGGAAGAATTGGGATGGCAGATGGATAAAATATATCATGTTAATTCATGGGTGGCCAGACAGAGAAACCTGCCAAGAGATATTGTAATATACTTTACTAATAGAACACTGCGTAATGATATTCTACAGGCAACTTTTCAAAATAAGCTTCAGGTTGATGGACAAGAAGTGATGACAATGAAAGAGATTCCTCCAAAAATTCTAAGAGCCAGAAAGGATTATACCTTTCTGGTGGAAGA
This sequence comes from Diadophis punctatus similis, assembly GCA_023053685.1. Classification (NCBI taxonomy): domain Eukaryota; kingdom Metazoa; phylum Chordata; class Lepidosauria; order Squamata; family Dipsadidae; genus Diadophis; species Diadophis punctatus. The sequence continues at coordinate 463,966 of JALIGW010000116.1, forward strand.
ACTCAAAAAACAACAAATACAATTCAGGTGCAGAAAGCAAGAGGATGCCATATGTTTTAAAGGCTGGGACACCGAGATCACCAGAAACGAAGAGAAAGGAGGATGCCATATGTTTTAAAGGCTGGGACACCAAGATCACCAGAAACGAAGAGAAAGGAGGATGCCAGAGTAAGACAGAGAGGAATTACTGATAGAAATTCAGGAAGAAAGAGCTTCATCTGGTCAAAGGGATCTGGCTATAACCTATTTGGATCAACACCGGGAGTCAGTTGAACAAGAACTGATAAAAGAACAAAGACAGACTAGAGCGACAACGGCCAAGTGTAAACAAGAAATGATTCAACAGCAACTTCAGATGGCACCTAAAGAAACTACCAAAACAGAAGTGGTGGGAGGAGTGAGACCAAAGGAATTAAAGAAGCTAGATCTTCAGACAGTGCTCCAGATGCTTCAGAAGCCTCTAGATGGGAATTAGATTCCTAACTTGGAATGTTTATGGCTTAAACTCTCCACAGAAAAGAAGAAAAATATTTCATTACCTTAAACAATTTAACAATGATGTGGTCTGTCTACAAGAAACACAAGACCAAAAATATTTGATAAATACAAGAATAGGAACACATTTTGTAACAGCAGCATCAGAAAAGAAAAATGGCATTGTCATATATGTGAAAAGACATTTGATTGCTAAGTTAATTGAAGCAGATGATCAAGGAAGATTTCTAGCTATTGAACTTTTAATTAAAGGAGAGAAAACACTTGTGATTGGTGTATATGCCCTGAATCAACAACAAGAAAATTTTTACGATCTTCTACATTCAAAGTTGATACAATGGGATTATAAAACCTACATCCTTTTAGGAGACTGGAATGGTGTACTGGATGTGAAAAAAGACAAGAAGGGCTTTAAGCAAAATTTTTATTCAAGAGCAAGACTGCCTAAATCCTTTTTTGAGATGATGGACGACTGGGAGTTGAGGGATATTTGGCGTGAAAGAAATGCAGAAGAAAAGGATTTTACTTTTTTTCCGATAGACACCAATCCTTTTCAAGGATTGATTTTATACTAATCACTAACAACCTTCTTTCTAGGATAAAGAAGACGAAGATATGTTCAAGAACATTGACAGATCACAGCCCGGTTTGGTTGGAATTGGAGTATGGAAATGGATCTAGAAGGTCATGGAGGTTAAATGACAATCTGTTTAGATATGAAGACAATGTGAAGGAGTGTAAAAAATTAATGAAAGATTTTTTTGTTAATAATATGCAGAAGGGCACCTCTATGGAGATGGTTTGGGATGCAAGTAAAGCTTACATGAGAGGTATTTTGATATATTTGAATAATAAATGTAAAAGGAAAAAAGGTGAAAAAAGGGTATAATTAGAAGAGGGGATCAAAAGACAAGAGCAGGCTTTAATTTCTAATCCAACAGACAGGAAAATTAAGGAGAAAATTAATTTATTAAAAGGTCAATTTAATATGTTAATGGCAGATCAAGCAGCAACTAATTTACAATATGCTAAATTTAATACTTTTAGCAATGCTAACAAACCAGGTAGATGGTTGGCATACATGCTAAGAAAGAAGCAGAAATCAAGAATTATTGAAAGAGTTAAATTTAAGGGTAAAGAAGTTTTTGAACAAGAACTTATTAAAAAATCTTTTTTAGAATTTTATTCAGGATTATATATTGGTGGCAAAGTTAAAGAAGAGGACATAGATAATTATTTGCAGAAACAGAATATTTATACAACATCTAAGGAGCAGAGGTATACTTTAAATCAATTGATAACCTTACAGGAGATTTTATTGGTAATTAAACAGCTAAAAGTGGGTAAAGCCCCGGGGACAGATGGCCTAACAGCTGTTTATTATAAGAAACTGCAGGAAGAAATAGTGGAACCGCTTAAGGAATTGTTCAATAATATTCAACAGGGAGGCAATGTACCTCCAACATGGAAGACTGCTTTTATTTCTCTGATCCCAAAAGAGGGTCAAAATCATACAGATCCAAAAAATTATAGGCCGATCTCACTTTTAAATATAGATTATAAAATTTTTGCTAAAATCTTAGCGAATAGATTAATGATAGTTATGCAACAGATGGTTCATAATGATCAAACGGGGTTTTTAATTGGTAGACAAATGAAGACTAATGTTAGACAAATTGTTAATTTATTAGAGTACTTGGGAAACAACAACCAGGTACCCGCAGTATTAGTATTTTTGAATGCTGAGAAAGCTTTTGATAGATTGAATTGGCAGTTTTTATCAAAATTAATAGAAAAGTTACAACTCGGAGATTATTTTGCACAATCCATTAGGGCGATATATCAAAAACAAACAGCGCAAATAATAATTAATGGTGGACTAACAGATACTTTTAACATAGAAAAGGGAACAAGACAAGGTTGTCCCTTGTCTCCCTTGTTGTTTATTTTGAATTTGGAAATATTACTTAGCAAAATAAGAGAGCTTGACACAATAAAGGGAATAAAAATCAGACAGGAAGAATACAAGCTATGAGCGTTTGCGGATGACCTGGTTGTTACGTTAACCCAACCATTACAATTCACTAGAACTCTGATGGACACAATTAATTCATATGGACAAGTATCTGGTTTTAAAATAAATATAGCTAAAACAAAAATAATAGCTAAAAACATGACAAGAAGCCAAGAAGAAGAAATAGAAAGGGTAACAGGTTTTGAGATAGTCAAAAAGATTACCGTATTTTTCGGAGTATAGGACGCACCGGAATATAGGACGCACCTAGATTTTAGAGGAGGAAAATAAGGAAAAAAGTATTCTAAACCAAATGGTGTAGTAATATATTATTTAATAAAATAACAGTATAGCAGAATACTTTTTACAACCATGTACACTTTTTACAAACTTCAAACTTGACAGCTTTAAGACTTGTGGACTTCAACTCCCAGAATTCTTCCTCCAGTCATGCTAGCTCAGGAATGGGAGTTGAAGTCCCCAAGTCTTAAACTTGCTAGGTTTGAAGATCCTTGCACCCCTAACCCAGGGGTGTTCAAACTTGACAGCTTTAAGACTAGTGGACTTCAACTCCCAGAATTCCTCCTCCAGTCATGCTTCAATGGGAGTTGAAGTCCACAAATCTTAAACTTGCAAGGTTTAAAGACCCTTGCACCCCTAACTCCTGACTCAGGGGTCTTCAAACTTATAACTTTCTGGATGAGACTTGTATAAAAATCATAGAATAACTGTCCAGATGGGAAATGATCAGAGAAGTTAGAAAGGAAGCAGCTCTGTGCTGAAGCCTCTTTATTTCACATGGAAGTCACGTTTTCACTCTCACCAACTTCCCAGATTTCCTCCTGTTTCCCATGTCACTGTCTTTCAGTCTGGCTGGGTGGCTGTTCCTGTGGGAGATTCCCACATGTCGCCTTTGCCTGCATCCCCCATTTGAAGAATGCAGGAAGGGCAGGTGGAGGACAAGCAGCCCGAGCCAGCCAGCAAGTGAGGGAGGCGGGGGCGGAGGCAGGGATGGGAAGCAAAGATTAAAGGGCAGCGAAGCCGACCTGTAGCTCGGCGCGTCTCTACCTGACTGCAGGGCTTCGTAGCTGCAGAGGCACAAGCAGCAAGTGCCTGAGAACCGAGCCACACCAGCACCTCCGCCACGGTACAGCCCGGATGCTTTTTCCCAGGTGGAAGCGAAGTTGCAGTCCACCCGACAATCCAGAGAAAGGGGCGAAGCAGTGCCCCAGCAATGAGTTGCCGCAATAGATTTGACCAGAAACCAAGCTACTACTGCAATGCGCTCTACATGGGGCTACCCTTGAAGAGTATTCGGAGACTTCAGTTGGTGCAAAATGCAGCTGCGCATGCTGTGGTGGGTGTGCCAAGGTACACCCATGTTACACCTATACTCTGCCAGCTGCATTGGTTGCCCATCGGTCTCTGGATACAATTCAAGGTGTTGATCATCATCTTTAAAGCCCTTCATGGCTTAGGACCAGGTTACCTTCGGGACCGCATTCTGCCTCATACTTCCCTTCGACTGGTTAGGGCCCACAGAGTGGGCCTCCTCCAGGTCCCATCAGCCAAACAATGCCGGCTGGTGGGCCCTAGGGGGAGGGCCTTCTCTGTGGGGGGCCCCGTGCTCTGGAACCAACTTCCCCCAGAGACCCGAACCATCCCCACCCTGCTGGCCTTCTGAAAAGCCATTAAAAGCTTAAAAGCCTGCAGGAAGAGCTTAAAAGCTCTTTCTGCAGGCAGGGGGTGAGACTAGTTCCACCTGAGCTCTACCCCAGTATGTCTGATGGTGAATATTTTTAAATTTTTAATTTTTTTAAATTTTTTAAATTCTGTTTTTAACTGTTGTTTATTATTTAGTGTTCTTGAGCCCTGAGTCCCTTGGGAGTAGGGCGGCATAGAAGAACCAATAAATAAATAAATAAATAAATAAATAAATAAATAAATAAATAAATAAATAAATAAATAAATAAATAAATAAATAAATAAGTAAGTAAGTAAGTAAGTAAGTAAGTAAGTAAGTAAGTAAGTAAGTAAGTAAGTAAGTAAGTAAGTAAGTAAATAAATAAATAAATAAATAAATAAATAAATAAATAAATAAATAAATAAATAAATAAATAAATAAATAAATAAATAAATAAATAAATAAATAAATAAATAAATAAATAAATAAATAAATAAATAAAAGCTCTCCACCATCCCGGAACCCTGCTGCGCGGGGCAGTTTTCTGGTGTGGTGCAATTTCAGGATGGTGGAGAGCTTGCTTGGGAGAGCCAGTGACTCAGGGATCTTCAAACTTGCAAGTTGGTCTTCAAATTTGTCAGGTGGATCGCTTCGGGCAGCAGCAGCGGAGGCAGCTCCTCAGGTGCGGGCTTCGGCCAGCGGCGGCCAGCAGCAGCGGCTTCTCATGTGGTCTGGTGGTGGCGATGGCCAGCAATGTTGGCAGCGGCTTCTCACACAGTTTGGCGGCGGTGGCCAGCAACGGCGGCAGCAGCTCCTCACAGGCTTCGGGCAGGAACGGTGACAGCAGCTCTTCCTCAGGCAGAAGAACAGTCTCATGGAATACTGCCAATCAGCTGTCTGTTGTCACCCATTGGTGCCATTGCCGCTGTTGCCGCCATCACTCCAACTCCCTCTCCCCCCAATGCAACATTCGGTGTATAAGACGCACCCAGTTTTTGACCCTCTTTTGGGGGGTAAAAAGGTGCGTCCTATACTCCGAAAAATACGGTAAATACTTAGGGGTTTATATTATGTCCACAAATATGAAATTATATCAACATAACTATGAACCACTATGATTAAAAATACAGAAAGATATGGAAAATTGGAAAAAATTGCAATTGTCTTTGCTGGGTAGGATAGCTGCAGTTAAAATGAATGTTTTACCAAGATTTTTGTTTCTCTTTCAAATGATACCAATACTCAAAAAAGATGAAAATCTGAAGGAATGGCAAAAGGGTATAAATAAATTTATTTGGGCAAGGAAGAAGCCGAGGGTAAATCAGAAGATAATGCAAGACGTACGTGGAAGAGGTGGTCTTAAAATGCCTAATTTAAGATTGTACTATGAAGCAGCAGTTCTCTCAGCAATTACTGATTGGATCAATTTGACAGAAGACAGGGTATTAAATATTGAAGGATATGGTTTGATTTATGGGTGGCATGCCTATTTAGTGTATGATAAAAAAGTTGATAAAGCTTTTAAGAGTCATATCATAAGAAATGCTTTATTGCGTTTCTGGAAAAAGTACCAATGTAAATTAAATGATAAGTTACCTTATGGACAGTACCCAGACATGCGATAGAAAATATAAATTTAGAGCAAAAACTAGATAAGATTACATATAAAGAACTTCTTCATGAAGAAGGAACTACATTACAATTAAAACCAATGGAGAAATTAAGAGAAGAAGGAATAATCAGAACTTGGTTTCAATATGGACAATTACAGGCTAGATGGAGAGACGATAAAAAAATTGGTATTTGGAAGAACAATGATAATTTGATACAACAAATAAAAAATAAGGGCCCAATGCACATAAAAAGATTGTATAATATTTTACTGGAACTAGATTCAGAAACAGAATTAGTTAAGGATTGCATGATAAAATGGGCTCAAAATATTGGAGAACCTATAATGATGGAAACATGGGAAAAGATATGAGTTAGAAATGTTAAATTTACACAGGCTCAAAACTTAAGAGAAAATTTTTATAAAATGTTTTATAGATGGCACCTAGACCCAAAAAAACTAGCTTGTATGTACCCAGCTTTACAACCTAAATGTTGGAGATGTGAATGTGATGATGCTACATATTTCCATATTTGGTGGACTTGTAAAAAAATCAAGGCTTTTTGGATAAAAATATGGTGGATTATACAAAACATTTTAAAGAAAAAGATTAAGTTCACACCACAGTTCTTTTTGTTGGGAATAATCATGGATTGTTCTGTTACAGAGACTAATTTAGTTTTGAACCTAATAACAGCTGCCAGGTTACTGGTGGCACAGTATTGGAAGAAGGAAGATATGCCTACTATTGAAGAATGGACACTAAAAGTGACACATTTGGCTGAAATGGCAAAAATTTCATCATATCTTAAGGATCATTCAAATGAAAGATACATATTGGAATGGAATAGGTGGACTGATTATATTCAAAAAAAGTATCAGATTAAGAAGACCCAAATAGTTTATTAATGATAAATGTTTAATTTTTAGATTATGTTTTTAAGTTTTTGAGTAATAAGGTGTTAAGAATTAGAAAAATGTTCAAATTAATAATTTTCTAGAATTTTTTAGCTCTATTGTGTTTTTTTTTTTTGAAATTATACCCTGTGCTTTTTCTGGGAAGTCGGGGTGGTGGTGGAGGGGAGGGTAAGAGGGGTAGGTGGAGGGGAGGGTAAGGGGGGGAAGGGTGGAGGGGGGAAGGGGGGGAGAAAAGAGAAAAATGTTTGTACTTTGTACTGTTAAAACTTTTCAATTAAAAAAAAAAGAATTTTACCAGATTGCATTTGGGAATTACCAGATAAGTCTTCATGGATCTTGGGAAAGGCCAAACTTACGCTGCTTGTAGCTGCACAATGACTCCAAGCTAGACCCTTGCTTGACCCCATTATCAATAAAAGCACATATAAATAGAATGCATAGATATACTATATGCATGTGAGACTATAGACACACATACAACTCTGTTTCCCCTTTCTACTCCATAACCTTTTTTAAAAAAAAAATTGAATAATGGGTGTTTGTCAATTAGTTGGGGACCTTTCTTATACACACGTGCTTTGTTTTATTACTAGGTGTGATGAAAGTATTATTTAGTGATAAAATGTTCCTCGTAACACAGAAAGAAATTGGAATTTTAAAAATACATATATTATCTGACTGGTAATTATTTAAAAAGACTGTGATTAATTCTCCTCCCAAAAAAACTCTCCTGGAAGCTTGGTAAACACTAAGAACTGAGGCAAGATAAAATGCACAAGTGTTTACAATTTCAATTGAAAATGGATCACTCAAAGAAAGTTGTGAATGTTTAAATCAGATTTCAGCCACAGTGGATAAACTTCAGAATAAGATGAAAACTAAATCATTTATAGATAACTGGGAGCTGAAATAACAATGGCACAACGATTGCTTTTAATCCTGCTCTTACCACGGACTGAAATGGCAAAATGTACCAGCAATGAACCACTTCCTATTGTGCACGATTACTTTCAAGCCAGTGATTTTATCATTGGTGGTATCACATCTCTTATCACCATCGCTACAGTTCCTCCTACCTTTGATGAAGATCCTCACTATTCATTTAATGATGACTTTCTGTGAGCAATCTTCTTTCTTTCCCCTCTCCTTTTTCTATCTGCATGCATAGGTGAGAGTGCTGATATACAGCACCTGCTTATATTTATCACAATTATTGAAAGTGATTCATATTGAAATTATGTACATAAGCTAAATGTTATTTTTACTGCATATGATATTTGACGGATGAACTAAAGAAAGAAAACAGTCTAGTAAATCAGTCAATGATTTAAGTAGTAGTCAGGTACTGATTTGTTGGGATTAAATGGTTGGGATTAAAGCAATTGATATTGAGACTGCTTGTCTCTAGCAAATAACTAAATGAAGTTAAACATTATAATGCTGTTTTTATTTAATTGCAACAAACCATGCTTAGGAGAAAAGATTTTAGAAGGAAAATGTACACATCTCATTAGCTTGCTAGGTAACTTTAAAAAAGAACTGTATATTTTTTAGTTTACTTATGGAATTACAATTCTTACATTATCCTAATAATAATGTGGTTCTATACTAAACTTTGATGCGATATTTTTTTTATCATAGGAGTACAAGATAAAAGTATAATATACTTTCTATTTTTAAAAGGAACAGAGCATTTCCCTTTAACAGAAAATAACTTCAAATTAGTCATGGACGCAAAAGGATTTTTATAAATTGTTTCCAAGCCATATGAGAATTGGAGAGCGCATTCCTATTAAGGGATAATTTGAAGCATTACTTTCAAAATATAGTTAAGATGCTGAAAATCTCCTTGCTTTTATTTCACTGAGAATCTCATACAGGTAGTCCTCAATTTACAGCAGTTCATTTAGTGACCATTCAAAGTTACAGTGGCCCTGAAAAAAGTGACTTATGACCATTTTTCACACTTACAATCTTACAGCGCCATGATCATGTGATCAAAATTCAGATGCTTGGCATCTGTGTTGCAAGGTCATGTGACCACCTTTTGTAACCTTTTATCAAGAAAAATCAATGGGAAAGCCAGATTCAATTAACAATCATGTTACTAACTTATCAATTGCAGTGATTAGCTTAACAACTGTGGCAAGGAAGGTTGTAAAATGAGGCAAAATTCACTTAATAAACATCTTAGTTAACAACATAAATTTTGGATTTAATTGTGGTCATAAATCAAGAAATATCTGTAAAAATTGTCTAAGAAAAGCCAATGATAATCCCACTGAAAAATTATTCTGAGGGTATCCAACATACTCCTTATGTGCACCATTTAAAGAATGCATGAAATAAAACTCTGAAATAGTTTTGATTGCAATAAAATGACATAATATGGCAGAGCAGGTGTTCAATTCTAAGAATTTCAATGAAGCATAAAAATGTTAAAATGACTTTCTTAGATGCAGAACTTCCCTCAATGAATATTTAATTCTAATAACAGCATTCTTACCAAGTACTATCAACATATCTTGGCTCTGATATTTGCTGTGACGGAGATCAATGAAACCCCTCATATCTTACCGAACATCACTCTAGGATTCAGAATATATGATAACTATGCTGGAACATATACGTCATATGCCACAATGAAACTTTTCTCCAGACAGAAGAAATTTATCCCCAATTTTAAATGTGAAATCCAGAACAAACTCATTTCAGTTATTGGAGCACTTTATTCTGGAATCTCTTTTAAGATGGCACGTATTTTGAGCATCTACAAAGTTCCACAGGTGGGAATTTAAGGAAACTTACAGGAATTTTTTTACCTGAGTTTTGTAAACCTAGATGATTTTTTTTGTTATGAAGCACAATGAATAATGCCAAATTATTGCAATAACTAATATATAAAGAAATTCATCTCTAATTATAAATATGACATTCAGAATGAACTCATTTCAGTCATTGGAGAACTTCATTCTGGAATTTCTTTCACTATGCCATATATTTTGTGGATCTACAAAGTTCCATTTCTTTCGTGTACCTACAAAGTTTCATAGGTAAGAACTTCAGAATTTGAAGACATACTGTGTTTAAACTTATTAAATAATACATTTAGAGTTTAATATTGTGACTAGGAACCAATAAAGTTTTATCTTTCTCTAACCTCCGCCTTTGCCTGTAAATGCCTATGATCCAAATGAAGGTATGCAATTTTTATTCTTATCTCAACTTTTTGACTTTTCTTTGAACAGATCACATATGGTTCTCCTCTACATAAGAATGATAACTCTCAAGGATTTTCTTTCTATCAGATGGCCCCAAATGAAGCCCACCAATACAAAGCAATCATCCAGCTCCTTGTGCACTTCAGGTGGACATGGATTGGAATACTATTCAAAGATGAAGATGGAGAAAGATTTATGCGTAGTATTTCCTCCATGTTTTCTCCTTATAGAATCTGTGTTGCTTTCTTGAAAAGACTTAAGCCATTTTATCTAAGTACTATTCTTGATGACCTGGATTGGCTAGTGGAAATGTACGTTTTCTTGATGAGAAGTAATGCCAATGTTGTGATAATTTATGAAAGAAATATGGCGATTTTGAGAGTATTACTTTATCTGCCACAAATGGAATTAGTGCCTAAGGAACCAAAAGAGAAAGTGTGGATCATGGTGGCTCAGAGTGATCTTGCATCATATTACTATCAAAGGAAGTGGGATATCCAAGTATTTTATGGTGCTCTGTCTTTCACTGTTCATTCAAATGAGGTTCCAGGTTTCCAACAATTTCTTCAGACTGTAAACCCTTTATCAAGAGAGGATGGTTTTATCAAAAATGTGTGGGAACATGCATTTGAGTGTGTGTTTCCCAAACTGCCTCCATCTGAGAAAACCAATGACCTCTGTAGTGGGCAGGAAAAGCTGGAGACACTTCCTGGAGCTTTTTTTGAAATGACTATGAGTAGTTATAGCTATGGTGTATATAATGCAGTCTATGCAGTAGCACATGCTACACAGGCCATGTGGTCACGCCATTTCAGACAGAGAAAAGTCGTAAATAGAGAAAAAGCATTTCTTCCAGATCTTCAGCCATGGAAGGTAATGTAGTATATTGCTCAATTATTTTAGATTTTTTCAAGATTCATAACTTTTCCATTGGAGTTTCTTGATTAAGTTATCTTCAACTTTCTAGACAGTTTGCTTACTCTGTCTTCTACATAACTATATTTTAATCATTTTAATTGTTTAATTATTTACATTAACATTATAGCATTTAATGAAATCCAATGGAGAAACTGTTGTTTACTTTTCTGGCATCCATCTTTATGACTTATCATAGGTTTCCGACTTCTGTTCTTGACTTCGTTATTGCAATGGGGACTTACCTAGTGATTTGTCCATATGGGAAGGTGTTGAATGAATCATTTAAAATGGCTTACCTTCAATAAAATTTTACAAACATGAGCATCATTGACCGGTGATGCTTTTTTTAACCCATTTCCTATTTTAAATTAAAATAGGTCTTTTTTTTCATTGTGAAATATTCTGCAATCCACTTCAGACAAATGAGGAAAAACAGAAATAATATATAATGGTGATAGGATTTGTGAGTTAAGAATTATCTCTGATATACTTTCTTGCTCTTCTTTGACTTGCAGCTCCACTCTTTCTTGAAAAAAATCATATTTAACAATAGTGCAGGTGATCAGATTTCTTTTGATCAGAATGGAGAATTGGCAAGTGGATTTGATATTGTAAACTGGGTCACATTCCCAAACCAATCTATTCATCATGTCAAAGTCGGAAAGCTAATGCCTTGGATTTTTTCAGGCAAGATCTTTACCATCCAGGATGATGCCCTTACTTGGCACAGCAGTTTTAACCAGGTGGGTTTGGTGGATGCTCATTTTGTACATGTTTTTAAATAATTATTTTGTATAAATGTGTGTATATATACATATATTTTATTTATCTCTCACACTTTTTGTTTGCATGATTTAAATTCCAGTGAATATAAATGAATTTAACATTTCTCAAACATTATGCATCACTATTACAGATATTAGTATTAAATAATCATGTATATGTTAATGGGATTAAAAAATCCAAGTAAAACTAAAATGACAGATTTATATATACCTGATAAATTATCAATTAAGATTTTTATATTTATGTTTGTGATAATAAGTTTATCTGTGCAAGACGAGAGTGAGGATCTATTTATTGAAACTATTCAAAATGATTTAATACTGAGTAATCCTAATTGCAACAGTTTTTAGATATGATTTTTAAAAAATTTATTTTGCTGAAGAGCAGTTTTAATATACATTTTGTGACAAAATCACAGGAGCTGGCACATATTATCTCATAGCCATTTTACCATATATTTCAAAAATCCTGGAGCACTGGGAGTATTACTATTGGAAAAGAGCTGATTTGGTTTCCATCTTCAAAAAAAAGGGGGGAGGGGGGAATCGCCCCAGAAAACTACAGATCATTCAGCCTAACATCAATATCTGGGAAAATGCTGGAGAAAATAATAAAAAAACAGATCTGCGAGCATCTAGAAACAAATAAAGTTACAACTGGAAGCCAGCATGGGTTTGTTAAAAGCAGATCATGCCAAACAATTCTTATTTATTATTTGACAAAGTGGCAAAATTAGTAGACCAGCGAAATGCTGTGGACATAGTATACTTAGACTTCAGCAAGGCATTTGACATAGTAGACTACAACTAACTTCTTGATAAATTAGAACAATGTGGGATAGACAGCATCACCACCAGATGGATTTGTAACTGGCTGATAAACCATACTCAATGAGTACTTCTTAATGATACTACATCTACTTGGAGGGAAGTAAGCAATGGGGTACCACAAGGTTTTGTCTTAGGTCCGGTACTCTTTAATATCTTCATAAATGACTTAGATGAGGGAATAGAAGAGGAACTCATCAAATTTGCAAATGACTTTTTTAGATGCAGATGCAGTTGGCAGGAATAGCCAACACCCCAGAAGACAAGCTCAGGATCCAAAAACATCTTGACAGATTTGAAAAATGGGCCCTATCCAACAACATGCAATTTAATATGGAGAAAAAACAAAGTTTTACACCTAGACAGGAAAAACAAAATGTATAAGTACAGATTAGGTGAAACTTAGTTCAAAAACAGTAACTGTGAGAGGGACCATGGAGTGGATGATCACTTAAACATGAGCTAGCAGCGTACAGCACCATTCAAAAAAGTTAATACAATCCTCGGTTGTATAAACAGAGGCATAGAATCAAAATCACATGAAGTATTAGTACTGTTTTATAAATCCTTAGTAAAATAATTCCTGGTATACTGCATCTAGTTTTAGTCATCACATTACAAAAACATTGTTGAGACTTTGGAAAAAATGCAAAGAAGTGAAACTAAGATGATTAAAAATCTGGAGGCAAAAACACATGAAAAATGGTCGCAGGAATTGGGTATGGCTGGTCTAGAGAATAGAACGATGGGGGGGGGAGGCATGATAGCACTATTCCAGCATTTGAGGGGCTGCTACAAAGAAGAGAGGGTCAACTTATTTTCCAAAGCACCAGAAGGCAAGACAAGAAACAATGCATGGAAACTAATCAAGGAGATACTAGAAGGATTAGAAGACCTCCAAGGTCCCTTCCTGTTCTATTCTGATTAATCATATTAATGAAATTGAACAGGCTCTAGGTTAGAAACCAGAAGATTTTGAATTTAGTCCAGAATGTGTCCAGAATATTTTTACAGATACTCCTCCTTTTACAACCATTCATTTAGTGACTTTTCAAAATTACAATGGTACTGAAAAAAAGTAACTTACAACCATTTTTGACACTCATGACCATTGCAGCATTCCTATAGTTACATGATTTACATGCGGATGCTTGACAATTGACTCACATTTACGACAGTTGCAATGTCATAATTTAACAAGTGTTTCATTTAGCAACATAAATGCTGAGCTCAGTTGTGATCAAAAGTTGAGGACTACCTGTATATCTAAATCCTAAATGGCGGTGGTTAACTCTCCTTCCTGTTCATTTACTAGACCCTGCCCATTTCGTCATGTACAGAGAGCTGTCTCCCTGGTTATTTCAAACAAAAGCAAGAAGGAAAGCAGTTTTGCTGCTATGATTGCTTCCTGTGTCCTGAAGGGAGAATTTCAAGCCAGCATGGTAAGAGTTTTAGGTACAAGTGACTGATTCATTTCAAGGTACTCAAGAGAAAGATTGAGGAACACTGAGAAATGATGGAATAAAGTTTTTATTCCAATAAAGTTAGTATTTCATATCTCTGTGGTGTCAGAGGAAGCTTAATGAACAGAATACATCAGCTGACATAAAAAAATCTGTTCATTAGTTTTTAATTTTTAGATAAAATGGGTTAAGATATTATTTCAGGGTCATAGGAACTGATGCCAACCTCTTCATGAAATAAATTTATAAATAACTCAGGGCATCTAACTGTTTTCAAATCCTCTTTCTTTGTATTTGACTTTTGGGGTTTAGCAATTATTTCTTTTGTCGTGAAATGTATATCTACAATATTGCCTATATATCTCAGAAATAACAAATATGTGCAACTAATAAAAGATGGAATTAACCCTCCCTGGTAGGGAAGTTTACTGCTCTTGTGAACTGTAACATCAATTCCTCTTAAGTAGAAACTTCACATTGGAGTTTCTGTCCTATGTGCAATAAACAGTGCAGGCTAATTTTAGGCAATGGACTTACAGATGTACTTTTTAAATAAGGAACATATTTGTATTTTTTTTACCTTAATTTGATGTTTTATGTTCTTGATAATTATTGATCAACAAGGGATAGCAATAGCAATAGCAATAGCACTTAGACTTATATACCGCTTCATAGTGCTTTACAGCCCTCTCTAAACGGTTTACAGAGTTCAGCATATTGCCCCCAACAATCTGGGTCCTCATTTTACCCACCTCAGAAGGATGGAAGGCTGAGTCAACCTTGAGCCTGGTGAGATTTGAACAGCTGAACTGCTGAACTAGCAGTCACTGAAGTAGTTGCAGTGCTACTTTTAACCACTGCGCCACCTCAGCACCTCAGCTTCTAAGGATAATTTCTTAGCTCACAATCACAGCTGAACCAACCTTTACCTCTTTAGGCAAGATCTCTGTACATTATATAATGCACATAATATGTATACATATTATGTATTATATGTATGCCTCTCATTATTTAGATAGCATACATTAAATATTTATGAATAATAGACGTTTATCAGAAGACAACAGTGGTAATACATTGAGTATTCCCTATCCCTATCCCTATCATTTCTATCTATCTCTACTTCTATCTCTATCATCTCTATATTCTCTATCCTTATCATCTCTATTTCTCTATATCAGTGATGGCGAACCTATGGCACGGGTGCCACAGGTGGCACATGGAGCCATATCTGCCGGCACGTGAGACGTTGTCCTAGCTCAGCTCCAGCGCGCATGTGCATGCATGCCAGCTGATTTTTGGCTTGCTTGGAGGCTCTGGGAGGACAATTTTGGCCTCCGGAGGGCCTCCGGGATGGCAGGGGGGTGCGGTTTTGCCCTCCCAAGCTCCAAGAAAGCCTCTGGAGCCTGGGGAGGGCAAAAAACAGGCCCACTGGATGTCGTGAAATGGGGGAGTGGGGGGGTCATGCACGCATGCACAGGAGGGTGGGGCAAGTGGGGGGCTTTGAATTATGGGTGTGGGCATGCACGAGCGTGCGATAGCACGTGTGCGCACTATTTTGGCACCCGAGGGAAAAAAGGTTCGCCATCACTGCTCTATATAATCTATATCAATTTATGAATTACATGAAGGGATTGTGTTGTTGATAATTACTAATTAAACTTGAATAAATCCTGAGATGGTAATCAATTTTTCCAGCTGAATCAATTTTTTTACCTTTAGACATGGATGCCTGCTCTGAATGTCCACAAGATCAATATGCAAGCAAGAAGCATGACTCATGCATTAGGAAGACAATGACCTTCCTGTCCTATGATGATCGTTTGGGAATGAGTTTAGCTATATTGGCTATTTCCTTTTCTCTCCTCACCCTTTTGGTCCTAGGAACATTTTTGAAACACCACAACACTCCCATTGTCAAAGCCAACAACCGGGATCTCACCTACATGCTCCTTGTCTCTCTGTTGCTCTGCTTTCTCTGTACATTGCTATTCCTCATTCCACCTGGGAATATAATTTGTCTCTTCCGACAAATCAGCTTTGCCATTGTATTCTCTATAGCTGTACCTTGTGTGTTGGCCAAAACCATCGTTGTGCTTTTAGCATTCATGGCCACCAAACCAGGATCCAGGGTACGGAAGTGGGTGGGGAGGAAACTGGCTATCTCCATTGTCCTTTCTTGTTCCCTTATTCAGGCAGCTATTTGTACAATTTGGTTGGCAATGTTTTCTCCCTACCCAGATATGGACTTACACTCAGAACCTGCAGAAATTATATTGCAATGCAACGAAGGTTCAGCTACTATGTTTTACTCTGTCCTGGGTTATATGGGCTTCCTGGCAGCTTCCAGTTTTACAGTGGCTTTTCTTTCTAGGAATCTCCCCAGCAGTTTCAATGAAGCAAAATTTATCACTTTCAGCATGTTGATCTTTTGTAGTGTTTGGGTATCTTTTGTTCCAAGCTATTTGAGCACCAAGGGGAAGTACATGGTGGCCGTGGAGATTTTTTCCATCTTGGCCTCTAGTGCCGCACTATTGGGTTGCATCTTTTTCCCAAAATGTTTCTTAATTTTTCTGAGGCCACACTTAAATGTCAGGGAAGAGTTAATAAGAAAAAAACTTTGAAAGAAGATATATTGATTGCTCTCTCTTATAATCAGCATTTCCTAATTATATACCACTTGTAATTATTTCTGGCTGGAGTAGCCTCTCAAATCAATCAATTAATCAATACATGTTTTAAATATTTTGAACTCTGAATATAATCTATTTGAGTTATCTTGAGCTAGAAATTTTGCAATCATTCAAAATTTAAGAATATAAAACAATATATAAAACAATATTTGGTTACTTTTGATTTTTGAATTTCTAGGCTAATGCTATGTATTATTTACCAACATTTTAAACTACAGTCTTAGTTGCCACCTATTGTTGGATTTTGTATCATCAAGCCCTTGTTGATTCTTAACAACTTCAAAGATAGCATTTCTCCCTGACAAGCTGTGCCTAACCTGTCTCTTCATACATTCCTTGTGCATCAATTCTGCCCTTCTCTAGATTAGGAGGTCCCATTTAGTCAGTCAATCATTATTTACTTTATGGTTGTCTATTTCAATGTTTGCAATGTGTGACTGGGCAGAATTCTGTGACCTTGTTTCTGGCCAGTGCACCAGGTAGCCCCAAAGCCGATCATAGTGCAAGGAGAGCTGCATTACAAAATAAAAAGAATCCTAGACGCTAAACTGTACAAGGGGAGATTATAATACCTGGTGCAATGGAAGGGATACTCATTGTCCGAGGTCACCTGGGTAAAAAACTGGGATATAAAAGCAGATAGACTAAAATTTCATGATAAATACCCTCAAAGGCAACAAAAAAACACCTCTTAGGGGAGGGAGAGGTGGTTGATTGAAGACTAACTTATTTTCCCTTTGAATTTTTCTAGGAACTTCTCTCAAGTTAAGGGGAGAGGGTCCAACTGTCAACTCTGAAGCGAATCTGGCTGAAGCCATCTTTTGCTGCCTCATAGCTGCCACAATCCCTGAGAGGGAAAAGGGAGATGGGAAGTAGATAGACTGGCTAACAGTCAAAACAAAAAGTTTTTCTTGTGGGAACCAAGGTCATATGAACAGGCGGTAGTTGAAGGAGGAGAGGAGTAACCAAACAAATTGCCAGCTACTTCCATTGGACAATGTGACTGGTGACATCTGGGAAGAGGACTATTTGCTCTTTAATTAGGTGAAAACTGCGGGAACTTTTAGAGTTGGTTTTCACCAGCTGTGCCGGTATGATGTATCCAATAAACATGTTCTTTGAGGAATCTACCTGCTTTGGAATTTTGCTTTTGGTGGCTGCATTATTCAGAACACTGACACTAACAGCTGGAGGTTGTGAAAAAATATATATTTCAAATCATAGGAGCAGATGCTCATTTCAGTCTTATTTGATGAAAGTTTTGCAAACCTTTCAAAACTAAGATTGGAAGCCTTTGTGAAAATTCATCTTTGATACTCAGATGATTCATATTGACCATCATATACATCCATTCATGCAAAAAAATTATGCCAGAGATTCTATTTTGCTAGAATTGATGAATACCATTGCATGTCTTTGAAGAAGTTCTCTTCCACCTACAAGCTGAGGATAATATATTCTACTGGATAAGAAGCACAGCACAAAAACTAATATTTAAGAGGAACTTTATCCTTAGCAGCAGATCCTTTAAAATTGCCAGAACTGATGAAGCTTCTTGGATGAGAAGCAAAACATTGTCTTCTTTTTCCTCAGGGAAGAAATACCAGTCCAATTGCCTTTTGAAAAGGCATCTTTGAAATCCTTTAAAATGGTGTCCAAAATATTACAAAGTAACCTTGACACTGGTGAAACTGGCAAAGTCAGGCTGGGCAGAGCAGGGCAGAGGTAGCAAAAGGGAGAGGAGGTTCAGATGAAGACCAAAGTCCACCCCCTCCTCATCCTAGGACATGCAGAAAGAACCCAGAAGAGAGCAACCTGGGTTGCATGGCTTACAAGGAAGGAAATGGTCACAAAGAACACCTGGGGATGGAGTTTAAAGGAGATGCAATTGGGAGGGGTGTTTGTTGGAAACAAATGCTGAATTCATCTAGTCTTGAGAGTTGTGGCCTGCATTCCTGCCATTCCTCCTGACTGTTTGAATTATTTTCATGCTTCTGTGTGCTTATCTTGTTTTGCTGGAATTATTGCCCTGAATTCTACACTTCTGGGACTCATTATCTTGCTCTGTTGGAGTGATTGATTGCAGTCATTCTACTTACAGTGTTTGGACTGGAGTATCTGCAGCCAGAAGCTGCTGCAGGTTTGTGGAGAGCTTTTCTCCAGGCCGGAGAGTAAATGGGATGTTGGGGGCAAAGTGGTGCCAATAAAGGGACTCATACTTGTTCTCTGGCTGTGTTGCTTTCATGCCATGCCTCGGGTCATCACACATGCATGGGGCCTGACATCCCTGGGGGACTGTCTTACCCTATAGGCTGACTGAATTCTGAGTGCCTCCCTTTCATCCAGGATGCTAGCACTCTCTGCCTCCTGTGTGCATCCCCAGGGGATAGGGGCAATGCGGTGGGGTGGTCTCTCACTGGCTCCAGGGTGGCAACATGGGTTGGATCTAAGGCTGACAATGTTTTGGCCCGGATGACTACCCCAAGTTGTAGATCAGCATAGTGCCTGCACCAGTGCCTCCATGCCCTGCTTGCCGGACTGGCCTCGCATCCCTCTTTCACTGGGACTGCCCCACCCCCATGTGGGAAAGCCATGGCCAGTGGTAGCACTGCCAATCTCTTACCCTGCCCTCATCCTTTTCTGAGCATGGAGGAAGATTGGGATGGCATAAAAAGTGTTCGCAAGCCAACAAAACTTTGGGGCAGTGAAATCTCTTGCTCCAAGTTTCCCATCGGCTTGCAAATGCCTTCTGCCCAATTGCAATCTCAGCGCAAAGAACATTTGCAAGCTGGTGAGACTTTGCGGCAGAGAAATCTCCTTGCTTGAAACCTCCTATCGGTTTGTAAACGCTCTCTGTGCTGGAACAGTGCGTAAGGCATTTTCAAAATGATGGGAGACTTCAATCAAGGCAATTTCACTGCCCCAAAATCTCATCATCTTGCAAACATTCTTTGGCCGGATCTAGTACGTCTCAGTTCACAGAAAACAAGGCCTAAACTACAATAGTGAGAAATCATTAGCACAAGATCTCACACTACTGATCTCATGTGATCACACACTACAGTACTGCATGAACTGCAGGGCATCGGTGCTTGTGTGTGGCTGAGGAGAGTGCCTGGTGGGGTCAAACTGTACTGCACAGACTGCAATGGGGAGGAGAGGTGAAAATGGGAAGCCACTATGGCAATGGGCAAGCAGCAGTGGGCAGGGACTTCCCATTTTGACCTTTCCCTACTGCCTTTGCCTCTGCACCTGGACTCCAGCCCAGGGGTGGGTTCCAAAAAATTTTTACTACCACTCTGTGGCCGTGGCTTAACATTGTGGGCATGGCTTAATTTGTGGGAGTGGCTTGGCAGTGATGTGACTGAGTGGAAGTGGCTTGGCAGTGATGTGACTGGGTGGAAGTGGCTTGGCAGTGATGTGACTGGGTCGGAGTCACTCACGCCGCCCTGAGTCCTAAGGGATCGGGCGGCCTAAAAGAACTTTTAAATAATAAATAATAATAAATAATGGTCATGTGACTGGGTGGGTGTGGCTAACTCAATGTCACTCACATCAATAGATGTCTCACCTGGCCCCTCCCCTCCCAGCCAATCCTTGTCACACACAGCCTCAAAGTATCTATAGATCTGTAAAAACATTGTTCACCTTTTTTCAATTTTATTATTTACATACTATAGATGTACTTTCATGAACCACTGAATGGAGGAAATGGCTCACACGCTTTGCCCAAGAGTGTGATAGACCAGGGATCTCCAACATTTTGGACCTCAGGGACCATCAAATTCATAATTTTAAATCCCGCGGACCACTGGTGGGGGGGAGCTCAGCCGCCTTTCAGGCCTACCTGTCTGCTTCTGCAGGTGGGAGGCCCGAGAGAAAGTGCCTGGTCCAGGCACACAGCCTAGAATCCTCTTTTGTGTTCCTTTTCTCAAGAAGCTTGGTTAATCTGAGTGAAGGAAAATTAAGATGAGCAAACTGACAGTGGCTTGCTGATGTTGGTGGGAAAGTCAGTCCCATATTCCAGAGCTGTAGCTGTAGCTGAAGTTCTGTACTCATGGTAAAGAACTTTACCATGAGTAGATCATATAGACCAGTTGCATTTTATTGTAGAACAAGATGCCCTTCAGATGGTGCAATTCAAAGTTCTAGTCACCACTTATATTAAGATGTCATGGTATACAACCTGTTTATTTGAGAGTTTCCACTATTTCTGCCAGCCCATTGTGTTCAGAGTCGGTGCACTCCAATTACTCTTAGTTAAATGTCATCTGGTGAGAATGAGGAAAAGAAGCTCTCAGGTGTCTGTATTCCAGCCAACAAAAATGAGGAAACAAGGTTGCTTGCTACAGGTTTAATAAGGCCTCAGTCTAGCACGGATGAGTTCTAACAGTTTCAAAGTCAACGCTGGGAGCTACCACCTACCAATACTGTAAATGGTCATTGCCATAACCATGCCTATGGTCCAGCCCACCCTTAACTGACATCTGTTGTCCTCCGGTCTCTCTTCTGGATCCTCCCAGTTGCTTTGCTGCGAACAGTGCTGATCAGCTGTTCCGGCCACCGCGTGAGTGCACCAAACAGCTGGAGTCAATGCCAGCAAGGACATTCTGGCTGCCATGTCCTTAGCACCAATCAGCTGTCCATGCTGGTGAGGATGAGCCCGCTGCCGCCAGCCACAGCACAGGAGCAACCAGGATGCCATCCGCTGGACCCACACTGTTATGCCTCTCCCCCTCATCCCCCCAGTATTGGCAAGCCAGCAGGGGCTTGATAGAAACTTTCTTTTTCAACATCTGCTCTCTGATACAGCATCCCCTTTCCCCAGAGATATCACTCATTCCCATTCTCCTTGTTTTCTGGAAATTGCTTAAGACCAAGCTCTTTTCTGAGATCTAGAGTTGGACTGTTTGTTTCATTAGGCTGGGGAAGTATTGTTTTGGTTCAATCAACTATGTTATTTTAATCTGTTTTTAATCTATGTATTATCTAATATTGTTAGCCTCCATGACACTCTTGGTATTGAATGACTTTAGCAAATAAAATAAATCAGATCAATCAAATAAATTAATAAAATTGGATTGGCATAAATCTTGTTGTTATCATTCAAAGAATTATGTACTCATTATCAGCAAAGAATACACAAATGACCTCCAAACAAGTTTTAAATTTTCCAGCAACTTAATATCGTCAGAATCAAATATAAAGCATTTTTAATTTAAAGACAACTTAGAATGTAAAAGCATTTCAGAATGTCATTTATAAAGAATAATATCACAATATCTTGTCTTCAAATCACAGATTGGCAAGATGTTGAAGGATTATGTTTTATGGAGATTCCCAATCATCCAGGTCATGGTTGTCCCAAAGGTGCTTTTTCCAAAAGGCACCTGGACTTTCTTGTTTTTTTTCCTTTGAAAATGTTTAAATTCTCATTCAAGAAGCTGAAGACCTAAACTGAAGAAACTTCTTGAAAGAGAAGCAAAATGCTTTCAAAAGGGAAAAAAAGCAAGAAAATACAATTTTGGATTTGAAAGACATCTGACTCTGCAAATGATTTTTAAGCAAAGGATTATTTGAAGAGCAGTATAAAAGTGCTATGTCATGATATAATATGTTTTAGGTCTGAAACTAAAAGTTTATAATTTTTAGGGATTTCTTCTTGTTAATTGTTCCCGTGTGTTTAGCTTAGGTTTCAGCAAAATAATATAACATTTGGGGAAAAAGATACAGCCCAACAGCCCAGCACTGGAGGCTAAAATTGAGAAGATCTCCACAGCCACCATGTATTTCCCTTTGGTGCTCAGATAAGTTGGAATGAAGGAGAGCCAAACACTGCAGAAAACCAACATGCTGAAAGTGATGAACTTGGCTTCATTGAAACTATCAGGTAATTTCCTGGCAAGGAAAGCTACCGTGAAACTTGCACATGCCAAGAAACCCAAGTAACCAAAAACATAGTAAAACATTCCATCTGAACCCTCACTACATTGCAAGATAATTTCACTAGGTGCTGAATGTGTATCAGCAGAAGGAAATGGGGGAGAGGTTGTCAGCCATGTAGCACAAATACTTGCTTGAATAAGGGAACAGCAAAGAACAATGGAATTGGCTAGTTTTCTCCCTACCCATTTTTTCATCCTTGATGCTGGATTGGTAGCCATAAAAGCCAAAACAACAGTCATGGTTTTGGCCAACAGACAAGAAACAGCCACTGAAAATGTAATGGCAAAAATAGTTTGTCGGAGAGGACATGTCACCTGAGTAGGTTTGCCAATAAAGAGTAATGCACAAAGAAAGCAGAGTAAGAGTGAGACAAGGAGAATGTATGTGAGATTCCAGTTGTTGGCTTTGACAATAGGGGTGTTGTGGTGCTTCAGAAATATTCCTAGAACCAGAATGGTTATCAAAGAACATGAAAGAATCCCAAGAATTAAACCAATCCCCAGGAGCTCTTCATAGGACAAAAAGTCTATGCCCTTGGGAATGCATACATTATGATCTTTGTTTGGGTAATGATTTTCTTGGCAATAAAAGCATTCAGCTGCATCTAGAGAAAAAAAGAAGAAAAACTGATTTCTCTCAAGTCTTCTTCAACTGAATGCTGGAATGAGGATAACAGCTAAGACTAAATACCTCATACAGATTATATAAAAATATAGATCTGCTGATAAATTCATGGTGGTTCTGCAAATATTTCACAGGCACTGGTAGTGGGTAGTGGGACTGCTTAGATTATCTTTGGGATTCCATTAGCATGCTCCTTGTACTCCACTTTGAATTATAAAACGCTTGGAGAATCAAGAAAAGGTCTAAGTTTAACATTCTCAGAAATGAGACATGAGGAAGAAATTATTTTGAGGTATCACACAAAAATTAATATAAAATTCTGTCTATTAGGGAAATGTATGAACAAATGAGCATTACTATTCAGGAACATCATTGGCTAAAATAATGTATTATAGAAGCAGTAAATACAAAATGTCCTATAAATGTTCTGGATGGTTTCTATTTATTTATTTATTTATTTATTTATTTATTTATTTATTTATTTATTTTGGAATTCTTATATGCCGCCCAACTCCCTAAGGACTCAGGGCGGCGTACATCAGTGAAAAATACAAGAACAACCAAAATCTAAAATAGTAATTAAAACAATATAAAAATTAAAACACAATATAAGAAATCAACAACCATTCAACATCATACATACTTGGGGGGTGAGCTCGAGTGAATTAAGCTCTACCCCCCGCCTGCAGGAAGAGCCATGTCTTAACGGCTTTTCGGAAGGCCAGCAGAGTGGGGATAGTTCGGGTCTCTGGTGGAAGTTGGTTCCAGAGAGCGGGGCCAGCCACAGAGAAGGCTCTCCCCCTTGGGCCCGCCAGCCGGCATTGCTTGGCCGATGGGACCTGGAGGAGGCCAACTCTGTGGGCCCTAACCGGTCGGAGGGAAGTATGAGGCAGAATGCGGTCCCGTAGATAACCTGGTCCTAAGCCATGAAGGGCTTTAAAGATTATGATGATGATGAAGAAGAAGATTTTGAGAGCAGTGGTGATTATTTTGCTTTCTGCTTTAAAATTTAAAGCAGACATTTAAAGATTTTAATAAAGTTAAAGAAGTTAAACTTTAAACTTAAGGAAGTAAGTTTTCTTTAATTATAAAACAAAGGAGAAAATACAAAGTGCAAAGAAAAAAAGAATATATATCAAAGATTTTAAAAATGGGTGTAACCAGTGTGGAACAACTTTAAAGATATAAAATAAACAAACAAAAATTGGGGGAAAAAGGGAAGTGACTAAAGTCTCATATGATCATGACATTTTGTCCTCATGCCAGAGACTAGTATATATTTTTCTTTAAAAATGTAATCCTCCTCTTTGATAACCAGTATACGACTCTCACCCTTTATTGTAGATATCTTCTCTTCTGAACATGGAATACAATCATAACAACAGAATGGCTTCCCTTCCTTCTTTTGCTTGCTATATCCAGAATGACAATTGTCATTACAAACAGAAAGAGGCTGTGTCTAACACATCAATAAATGTAATAAAAAAATTAGATTCTTTAGTATCATAGACAAAATGATTTTTTTCTTTTGTGGCAAAAAAACTGCAGGAGGAATGTAAAAAAATTATTAAATTAAATTAAATTAAATTAAATTAAATTAAATTAAATTAAATTAAATTAAATTAAATTAAATTAAATTAAATTAAATTAAATTAAATTAAATTAAATTAAATTAAATTAAATTAAATTAAATTAAATTAAATTAAATAATTAAATTAAATTAAATTAAATTAAATTAAATTAAATTAAATTAAATTAAATTGACTAGGAGAATTCATCTGCATCTCCTCAAAGTTCATTATATCAGAAGTCATCATGAAATCATTTCAAGATAAAAATAAACTATCAGAGCTCTAGAGAACAATTCTTGTATGTTTCTCAAAATTAAAACATAGTGAAAACATTTGGATTCCCCTCTTTAAAGTTTCAATTTCTTTACATTATTTCAAAATGTGGGTACTGTCCTAGATATGCATTTAAGTCATACCTGATTAAACCAGCTGTGCCACACAATAGCATCATGGTTGATGGTAAATGCTTGATTAAGATTAGGATTCAGGGGATCCATTCTTCCAATCTTTACTCTAGCAAAGGACTGATTTGGGAATGTAATCCAATTTATGACATCAAATCCTGCTACCACCACTCCATTCTGATCAAAAAATATAACATCTCCTGCACTGTTGTTGAACGAGACTTGCTTCAGAAATGAGTGAAGCTAGGATAAAAAAACCCATATTCAGTTTTGTCTATATCACTTCTAAAATCTATAAATCTCTGAGTGGCTATATTTAGCATTATCAAATAAAATAATTTGCAATTTAAGTTTGATAGTGTGAGTTGGTGGCTGCACATAGAACACAATTTGAAAGAATGCTGAACAGATATCAGTGTTGCATGCAAGAGAGAAGAAATATTTCTTTACAACTGGCACCATGGGAAAGAAATCTTATCTCCATTCTGTGGCAAGGTGGCGAATCTTCTGACCTCTGCAGGCCAAAAGTAACAGGATGCCTGTGGAATGAAGAGTTGATATAAATAGTAAAGTAATAGGGTCCTATGATGTTCAAATCTTTTTATACTTATAAACATTCCTGAATCTGGCTTGGTAACAAATTGGCTTTCTATGCAGAACTTTTAGCATTAGTGGAACTTTTAGCATTAATGGAAATAAATACCGGGTAAAACTGAGTGGTCAGCAATTTAGCCTTCTGAATCTTCACCTTCCAAATAGAAGCTATCATCTAGAAAGTAGTTGCAGTAATCCAGGTTTGACATAACCAGTACATAACTGAGAAAGGCTAAACTGTTCCACAGATAGCAATTTTACCAAGATGATAATGTGTATCATTAGCCATTGAAGTCAGTGGCAAGGATGGAACTAGTAGTTCTTCAGATTACAGATCTGTTTTTTGGAATGAATTTAATCTAGCCCAAAATAATCTGTTTTTAATTTCAAAAGCTGGAAATACAGTAACTGATCTGTAGTGTCTTCATCTCTCTTGGTCAATCTTTCCCTAGGAAGTTAAATACCTGCCTTTTGGGGATATAGCATTAACGTTCCCTAGGCATAGTAATACTTTGCCTTATACCAATTAATTTCAATCATGTTAAAAATCATAAATTTTCAATCTGTTTTATGGTGACAGACTAGCATACTTATCCCCTCCTCCCTTTCACAAATGATCTGAGGTATAATGAGGGAGGTGTTAGGTATTGTTGGCAGTGTTGCTAAATACTGCGTGCATTTATTATAAACACTTCTATTGTTTTTCATGACATGGAAGTGTACTATTGGTATATGCTTATAGTTGTAGATTATGTGGTAGCAGTTCTCACAGGATTTACCTTCCATGGTTGATAATTCAGTTTTATTGTCTTCTCTTCTTTCATCATTGTTCTAGGTTTGGAGTTTGATACGAACAGTGCATCCAAGGCATGGGCCACCGCATAGACAGCGTTATAGATGCTGTAGCTGTGACCAGTCATGCTTATTTCAAAAAAGGGCCCCAAAAGATTTTCCAGTCTCTCTTCTCCACTACAGATAGCACCCTCAATTTGACCTGAAAAAGTATTGGGGAAAACACAGCGAAAGGCCTGTTCCCAAAAATCTGTGATTAAACCATCTCCTGTTGCACTGGAAGGTTTCCTTCCCTGAATAAACATTTTAAATTGCTGCAGGTCTTTAGAATGGATTGCAAAAGAAAAAGCACCATGGAGAACCTGAATATCCCAATCCCATTGATAAACAAGTGATTTTATCTCCATTTGGGCAGTAAAAATCCAGACTTTACCCATGGGTTTGCATAAACTGACTTCTATTTCTGGAAAGTATAGCACCCATCTCAAAAATATGATGGAATCAGCTTCTCCGTAGAAGACCAAAGCATTGGCTGCACTGCTCATGACTTTTTGATACATTTCAGACCCTTTCCTTATTATATCTTCCTTATAATCCTCAAAACTTACATTCTCAGGGCATGTTTCTATGAAAGCTAAACAAATTCCCCTCTCAGAAAATAATGGAAGCATGAGCTTCAGAAACATTTCTCCATTATCTTTATCATCAGCGATGAATCCAATCCATATCCATTTGAAATGGAGGAGTAACTGAAGAATTCCTAGATACTGAAGGGTGTCATCTGGAACCATCCGATAAGGGGAAAGGAGTTCAGTTTTACTTGTCCTCTTTAGAGTAGAACCATACAGGAGCTACAAACAAATTTAGAAATGGGGTGATGTAATGTATAGAAATGTCAAATACAATGTTCATTTCTGCGAAGTATTGTGAATCTGCATGATAATGATGATTTGTCCCAATCTAAAATTATTAACTTAAATATTTCTAGATATTTACTATGGGAACTAATACCTATAAATCCATGATTCACTGTCTGATATATCAATATAATTAGGAGGGCAATGGCAATTTCTTTGTATTTTGCTATAGCAATGAATGATTTTAGAAAAAAAAAT
Source organism: Diadophis punctatus similis (assembly GCA_023053685.1). Taxonomy (NCBI): domain Eukaryota; kingdom Metazoa; phylum Chordata; class Lepidosauria; order Squamata; family Dipsadidae; genus Diadophis; species Diadophis punctatus. The sequence goes on from JALIGW010000116.1 coordinate 491,643, forward strand.
CTGCTTTCTTTTCTACAACTTTTTTACATTAATTCCATTGATGTGACACTCGAAAAAGAACCATCAGTTGATGAGACCAAAAGTTTAATTACGCTTTATAGAATTATAGAAAAGATGGATATTTATTAATTGTGCTATTGAAGGGCATTTTTATTTACAGTAACAATAATATTGGGAGTAAATGACAACCTAATGGTGGAGTGGGGATATCAATGGGTGATAATAGCTATTGAGAGGTTGATGAAAATAAAAATGGAATTATTAAGCCCATTACTTCAAATAAATGGTAAAGCAAAGCAACATATCAGTAAGTATGTTAGTATTTGTAAGTATTTGTCTAATCATATTTTTTGAATTTTTAAAAATAAAAATCACCGTGTAAATCTTTAACTGTAAACATTCTAAAAATAATAATTCTTTAAAAAAATTTCCTATGTTGTTTCCAGTTTCCTCATTCATATATTTTTTAAACTTAATTATTCCATGTTTTACATACATGTTTCTCAAACATTACTTTTTGTCCCTCTATCACAACTTAAAAGTACACAATTTTGTATACAGTTTTTAAACGGAGAAATTATTTTAGGATGGTAATAACCTCTCATTTGCCTATTCATGATATGATATGATTTGAACCAAGTTGAAACAATTTCATAAAATCACATATGACATTAATTACAAAATATTTCTGCCTGCATAAAATGCATTGCTACTCGGCTATTAAATATAAACATAAACCTGGAACACCCCATTTTGTTTTATTTCCACATTCTGTACATGCCTCCTACCTGTGGAGTCTTATAGATACCTAAAATGTTTGATATCAGGTGGGATGTGTCTGAGCGAAGTCCCCCTATGATTGCACTTAGTTTATCCTTGAAGCCATACTCATAATTGGGAATAAATTTGTTTTTTGTGGAAATAAGTTGCATTGTGGCTTGGTAGGTCAATCTGGCATCAGAGTAGATATCATACATGTGGAATCCCAGGGTGACATTGGGTAAAATGAAGGGATTTTCATTGATCTGTTTTACTGCAAATTCCAAAGCCAAGACATGCTGATAGTTCTTAGTCACCACACTACAAAAAGATTTTCATGAGTTAAAGCGTATATCTTGCTTCATAAATTAGGACATTTACTTTTTCGATTCACATATTACATTATTTAAAAAATATGCTACATTTCCTGAGGTAATCCTCATGATGATCTCTTACAGCACTTTTTAAAGAGAGGTGTAAATACATTTATTGCTCTTTCTAATAAAAAAATAAAATTATTTAAAACGTGTGCAAGAAATGTATGATTTTAAGCAATATTTTCTGATTTAAAATGCATTGTTTAGGTGAGGTTTCTTCTTTCCATGTAATTATATTACAAAGTTGAATATTTCAAATAATTTTTCAAAAAAGAACATGAATGTCATAATATGAAATGGCATTTATTTGAACACCTTGAAAAAAAATAAAATGAAAACGTATAAACAATGGAAAAAAGTTAAAATGAAAAATTAAGGGAAATTAATGGAACAAAAGACAGTGTTATAAAAGTAATGTATTCTGAAGTGGAGTTTTTTTCCTCAAGGAAAGAAAATCATTTCTTGAATTTCCACTTTGTATACAGTATATAAATGGCGTTTACAATGGAATCTTTAAGATAAATAAAGACCTCTTCATTGATGTTATGCCTTTTGATCTCAAACAAAATTATATTTGCTCCATTTTTATAATTCAAATAATTCTGTTGCTTTCTTGGGCACTTAGAGTAAATCAACAATGTTGATTTTAGGTAAGGACAATGCTGTGTTCTCCTTGGGAAGTGTTCTAAACACATGGAATGGATATGCAGCTATAAAATGATCTGAATCTTTAAGAATCACAACTCCTGCTTCATTTCTTGCATCACTCTTCTGGACATACAACTGGTCATTTCAAATGTACAGATCTGCTGAAAATTGTATTGTGGGAGAAATCTTACATAATTTCTTCAGATGATATTGGAAGAGGTTGATGGCTAAAATCTGTTGGAATAGACAAGATGAAGCTTTGAGAAACAATGCCACCAATTATAATGTCTCCTGGCTGATAATATTGATGAAGAATGGGAGAAAGGTTTTGGAATCCACATTTAGCAGCTTTACATGATATCCAGAAAAGTAGCATCCCTAGTAATATCACTGATAATCCATATTCAGAGCAAATTTTCATTTTCAGACAGAAAATTTTTATTTGAAGACAGAGTTCAGTAATGAACATTTGCTAATAATAAAGTCCTATCATTCCTAATATCTCATTTTCCATATCTGAAAAGCAACACATATTAGCAATCAAACTAATATACAGTAGAATTTCTCCATGTCAAATTTTTGAATGATAGGAATTTATAACACCATTCATAATTGATGTTTTGTTATTCTCTATTTTAAATCCAGAGCCAATTTAGAAAGTGACAACACTAATTGCAATAATTACATTGTGGTTCAGGTTGTGCTACAAATATTTCCTCTTGGGATAGAAGTATTTTCTCTCTACTTTGGGGGAAACTGAAAGTTTAAAAAAATAAATAAGTTAAAAAGATCAAATATTTCTCTAATTCCAGAGAGAGACATGCAAACGTTTCATCACATAACTGTTCTGTATGAGAGGAAGAAAATTCCAGAGAAAGTCTTGCATTTTCCTTATGTGATGTATTTTATATTAATTGCATTTTTCTTCTGTAAGCAAAACATATTATCATCCTGGTATGGGGGGTGGGGGGGAGGACAGAAGAAAGAATTATAGAAAGTCCAGAAAGAAAGAAGATAATGTCTGAGTTATGTTAAGGAAAAAAAATCAATTCATATTTTTACCAAAATATATCAATAACCAAAACTGAAATATAAATAAAAAATGAATTCATCCTCCTATATTAGGACCGTAACCTTCCATGGATGCCGACTCAGAAATGTCCATCTCTCTATCATTCTTTTGTGTTTGAATCTGAATAAATACATGACATGCAAAGCATGAGTCATAGCAAAGAAAGCATTATACTGTACATGCTACAGCTTTGATCAGAAATGGTTTTACAAATCAGTTTTGTAACCTCCAGTCTCTCCAGTTCAGTGCAGAGATTACTACTTCTATAGTTCACAATCTAGTTGGGGAGGGTGCAACCAACAGTTGCTTATATTTTTTAAAAAAACTTCTTTTGCATTAGAAGACTTTCAGTCCTAAATAAATTGCTAAACTGGCAGCTGATTGGACTGGATAGCCAAGGATAAAACACCATGATAGACTGGTTTAGCAGGTTTTTCATCCCATTTAATTGCTATAGCACTTAAATTGTAGCTGAGCAGTCAAATTATACACTTTATATTTTGCTGTATTTGTCCTTTCACTATCTCTTCCATGACATCATGGAAACAACCAGACCAAAATCTAAAGTTCTAAAGTTCAAACATCATCAAAAAGGAGAAACAGACTTGCTGTCCTGGTCATGATTCTATTCTATACATTAAATACAGTGGTAGGCTGCTGCCTGGTCAGAATGGTTTGGGTGAACTGGTAGTTGTGATCACAGGCGCCCCTGTACTATCCTTTCCATTTATAACTAACTTTCTGGCTCGTTCCCGTGGCCCACGCTGCCCTGCTGAGTTCTGCGCTGCGCCTGCTGTACTCACCGGAGCTGCCTGCGTAGATTAGCTGCATATTTGAAGCTTTGTTTCTACCCTTAAGAGGAGCATGCAAACTAAGTGTGTGTGTGCACGCTCACAACCAGCGAACCGGTTGTTAAGGTAAGTGCAGCCCACCTCTGGTTAAATACCCATTTCCTTAAATCCCCATGTTCATTTTCCATGCCTACTTTGTAGATTGCTTCTTATAAAAGCAAAATAAATCCCATGATTGGAAAATTCTGGAACTATGCTTTGAAGGATCCATTCTAAATTAATTCTAGTTGCAATGAAAGCAAGGTCCAGCTGAAATAGAGAATTAATTCAAGAATATCCCTGTACTGAAGGGCTTCATTTGGGACCCTTGGTAGAAATAAAGGTATTGGTGTGATCTATCCTCAGTGAAGCAGAGTCATAGGTGAGGTGAATAGACTGGTAATTGGAAAAAAAATGGCAAGGAAAAAGTTAATGTGTACATCATCTTATTACTGTGTTTGTCTCACAGTCAGCCAGACTGGATTTCACATTTTTGTCCATCTATCAGTCCTTCTCAAGGATTTTGCAGGGGTAGGATTTTGCTTGACATATCATCAAGATGTAAGCTATTTGAAACAAAGCTGTCTTTCGCAATTGACTGTTTTGTGCAATTTAGTTGTTTTGGGATTGTTTTTCCAGTGACAAGTAACATTTTGTATAAGCATTGTCAAAAACATGAATATTGTGTGAGATGGATCTATCATTTCAGTTGCCCTATCTGATGCATACCTTGGCTTGATTCTAAAACGTAGAACTTAAGGGTTGAAAATAATTGTGAGAATTTTCCTATCCAACACCATGCCCAGGGCTGAACCTTTCATACCATACAAGAAAAGGGATGGCTTGAAAAAAATTTGCTTGAAAATTTTCAGTGGTGGATTTCAGGATTCCATTGCTGCAAATGGTAAGAAATCCCTCCTAGTTTTGATGGAATTTACACCTGAAGAATCAGTGGATATTAGTTTTGGAAACATCCAGGGAGGAGGCAGTAAATCTCATTAGAGACGTGTTCAGACTAAGACACTGCACATCCCCAAGATGGAGGGGAGAGGAATGAAAGTGATTCATGGTAACCACACACAAGAATCTCTCAGGAGATATCTAGTGGGCTAGAAGTTATAGCTTTAGTTTGATAAAATTCTGTCCTTTATATATAAGCAAATAAAGGATTAAACTCAGTTGGATTTCACTGTGTCATCTTTGGGCCTGGGATTGACACTAGTTTGCAATTTGGATTTCATTTTGTAATTCTTCTAACCATACATTTTTATCCTTCCCTTGGAGAAAAAATCCATAGTCTCTTTAAAAAGATAGTCTTTTACATTGCAAAACACTGATACTATATCTCCAGTTAGAATTCTCTTTTTTAGGCTAACGGTAAAACAATTTCTATTATGCTATGATCACAGCAAGGAGATTAATGGAATCATTACATATCCAGATCACATAATATCTACTCAGAGGAAAAAGTCTAATGTATGAGTTGTTACATGAATCAGGCCAGAGACTACTTGAAATAAATCCATGTTTATTGCCACAAAGGCCACGAACTCCTAGGTCTTACCAAAATTGGTCCCCTCTTTGAAACTGAAGTCCCTCAATACAAACAGTTTCTGGAGATTCTCTACCCCCAAATCAAAGACCAACTCCAGCTTCCCAGGAAATGTTTTTGTGGCCAGAAGTAGCTGGGACACACAAGCAGAATCTCAAACTTGTCTCTGCAACCTAATTTAATATACAGACACTCACATTTCAGGAATGGAGTCCATAGTCACAGCAGACATATTTTATGGCCAGTACCAGCATCCCTTCTCAGCCTTGACTTCAAAGTTTTTGAAAGTCTGAAACACAATTGCTCAAATTTCTAAGACAGCAAGATTGTTGATCTTGCTCAGCCACGTTTTGGTAATAAATATCAAATCTACCACTTCATCCACCACCTGGTCATATACAAAGATGTCTCATAATAAACGGGCCTGTCATGAACCAGCAATAAATTGAACCCTGGGAGCACACAGGGCCACCTTCTCACCAGGAGCAATTAATCACATTAGAGGTCAAGACTATTATATAGGTTTAGGGTTGAAGTTAACTATTTTTAGTAATCCTTTTCTCATCATATAAAGCAGGAGTGTCAAACTCAAGGTACGCAGGCCGGAACCGGCCCCTAATGTGGTGGGATCTGGCCGGCAAAGCGGTCATGGTCTACTCAATGTGAAGAGGAAAGATCAGGCCAGCATGGCTTTGGCCTGGTCTACCCAATGCAAAGAGGAAAGATATGCCAGCAAAGCTTCGGGCCGGTCCACCCAATGCGAAGAGGAAACATGCCAGCAGTTTGGGGAGTGGTGTCAAGCAGGCCATGCCCACCCGATTGGCCACACCCTGCCCAGCCCCCTGAGGTCAACCACAGTCCTGATGCAGCCTTCAATGAAATTAAGTCTGAAAACCCCTGATCTAAAGTGACATTCCAAAATGTTTTCCTTTTCCATTTTAAAAGTTATGTATTATACTGCCCTTTGTTTCCCTGCCTGACTTCACTTTCTTCTAGGTCAATGTTTCAAGTTTGATGTGGCAAAAGTGGTTCTCACTTCCTTTTCTCAGCTTTTCCTGAATAAAATAACTTGAACTCCTCTTACAAAAGTTCTTGTATATCACATGTTCATTGTGAATATCACATGTTCATTGTGTAGAACACCAGTGGTTTAGAATCAAGACGGACAAAGCCAACAACCAGAATGAAAAGTTGGTCAATAGACCCTGCCTTTGAAACCTCTCAGGACAAGGCAAGGACTCGAAATCATACACAAGTGCTCTAAACAGCTATCTTTGGAAGGAGACCACAAGATAAAAGTCTCTGGCAGGTTTACAGCTCTTGGAAATAAGAGAATAACCACCTTGCTCAAACCACAGCCATTACCTTAGAAAAAAGATTTAGTTCTCATATTTCCTTTTCTAATAAATTTCAGAAATTTCTAGTCAATTAGCCCACAGTTAGGAAATGTTTCTTTTTATAAGAAACCTTTGGATTGATACCTGTGGCAGCACTGGGTAAATTTTATTTAATATTTAGCAAAAGAAAGTTTTAACTGCATGTTTAAGAACATAAAATGCACTACCCCAGAAAGAACTGGTACATAATCTGGAGTTCCTCCTGGATGCATGGCTCCTGCTCAAAGATCAGATGGCAGCTGTGGTTTGGAAGGCCTTTGCTCAACTTCATGTTGTGACCAATTATGCCCTTTCCTGGATAGAAAGGTTCTCTGCTCAGTCACTCATGTCCTCATCATTTTCCTATTTGGCCTATTGCAATTCATCATCCTGTAGACCCCAGAGAAGGGATGAGCAATATAGTACTGACATTAATAGTCTATAATTACATCCCTGTTAAGGAAATAACAGGGTTCAGACCATCAGGGTCACTACATAGTTTATGTGAGTGGAGAGCTAATAAATATGTGAATAAATACATTTTTCCAAAAATTGTTAGAGATACCTCCAAAAAGTTGGCCCAAGTTGGCAGTTATAATTCTGTAACCAATTTTTTTCTTGTGGACATTGCAGCGACACATAATTTCGCCACTGCACACGTGGTAGCCGGGTATGAGTCCTGGAGGAGGAAGCCTTCATAAAGGTTCTGTCCTCCCTGACAATCTCTCTAGTAAGGGGAGAATATATACTGACCTATGAACTCTGTACAACTCACAGTACAATAAAACATGTGAGATATCTTTGACTTCTCCTTTACCACATATACCTACCCATTCTGCTATTGGTGTTCTCTTATACCTGCCCTGGAGGAGTGCTGAGGGGAGAATGTTAAATCTGGCTCTGAAGAAAGCTATTCTTTGTTTTGGGAAGATCAGATCATTTAGATATCTTGCTGATTCCCACACGCCATGTTTGATTCTGTCCCTACTGTGGGAGAGGCAACCTATTTCTTCTTGGAACTCCATGTCCTTCATTCTATTGATTACTACTTGCTTTGCTTGGTCAAAGTCTAGGGACATTAAGAATACCAGTTGTGTAAGAGCACAGGTTGTGGTCTATCGCCTGTTTCCAGGGGGAGGGAAGTCATCAGTCAACATTAGTGGGGACAGTCCCTCTGGAAAGAAATGCATTTTTAGCCAATGAATGATCATCATCTTCCAGGTTCTTACCTGAATTTGAGGCATGCCTGTCTCAATTCTTAACTAGACATTTGAAGTTCCTTTGAGTGCAGCTAAGATGGCTCACAGGAATTTGGTTTGTATGGTTTCTAGTGAGTCTTTCTTTGCCAGGATTCCCGTTTGTGTCCCATATAGAATTTGTGCCAATGTTTTGGCCTCAAAATTTTTTTAAGGCAGTTGGTACTAATTGACCTCTGCCTGTGTAAAAGAAATGTTTAATTGCATTTGAGGACCTATTTGCTGCTTGCAATGTAAGATCCAGATGTGCCTTCTATGTCCCTTGCGAGTGGAAAACCACCCCAATGTATCTAAATGTCCTCACCTGTTCCAAACTATGTCCTTCTATTTTCCAAAAGTATTGGCTGGGTCTTTTAGCAAAAACTAAAATTTTTGATTTATCAAAGTTAAGGACCAACTTGTTCTATCTACAATAGCCAAGTGTTGCCCTAATTGCTCTCTTCAGTCCTATGGGAGTTTGTGATATAATAGCAGCAGCATCGGCATATAGGAGAATCGGAATTTTGCGTTGTGCTAGGTTAGGAGGACGTAGATCAGGGTTCTGTAAGAGATGGATCAGGGGGTTAATATAGAAGTTAAAAAGGGAGGGGGACAGGATGCAACCCTGCCGTACCCCTTTTTGTACCCTTACTGGGCCAGTTAAAGTCCCTTGAGGATTACACCTCACTTTCAAGGTGGAATTGGCATAAATTTTTTGCATGAGGAAAAGGAGGTGTTTATCGATAGTAGTGCATTTTAATTTCTCCCAGAGGGTGTTCCTGAATATTGAATCAAAGGCCTGCTTAAAATCAAGGAAGAACACAAAAAGAGAGGATTTTTTTAATACGTGTATTTTTGGACCAGGTGGTGAAGTACCAGGATATGATCCACCGTAGATCTCCTTCTCTAAAACTGGCTTGGTCGTCTTTGATTATCCCCCCTGAAATTAGCCAATCCTAAAGTTTATAGTTTAGGTGTTTGGCATACAATTTACTAATAACAGTCAGAAGACTAATGGGTCTATAATTGCCTGGGTCATTTCTATTACCCTTTTTATAAATTGGTATAATAATTGCTAATCCCCAATCTTTTGGCATATGGGCAATTTTATCTATAAATGTAAACAGAGATGCTAAAAGTGGAGCCCACCAACTGGTGTTCTTTTTCATTATTTCTGGCAGGACATTATCAGCACCAGGTGCCTTATTAGCCAAGATATCTCCTCTGGTGTAACAGGGGGCCAGTAAGGAATTTGTTCCACACTAATTTGGCTCTCCTTAGTTACATAGTATATAACTCTCTAAAATATTCTTCCCAGGCATGAATCGGTACCTGATCAGTTGGGTGTAGGGGGGATTTCCCCAATCCTCTGGTAATGTACAAAAAAAGGGATGCATTTTTGTCCTGACTGATGCAATTAATCTATGCCAAGACTCCTTCATAGCTGCACTTTTCTTTTCTTTTAGAAGGTTCTTATATTGTGCCTTCAACTGCTTTAATTTAATTTAATTTAATTTAATTTAATGGATTTGTATGCCGCCCAACTCCCTAGGGACTCTGGGCGGCTCACAACATATTCAGATCCATTTTGACAATACAAATGCAATAAAATACAATAGTTAAAAACATATAACATATAAAAATTAAAAGAGTATCGTCTCGCTTTCACCCCGCCTGCCGGAAGAGCCAAGTTTTTATTGCTTTCCGGAAGGCCAGCAGGGTGGGGATAGTCCTGATCTCCGGGGGAAGCTGGTTCCACAGGGAGGGAGCTCCCACAGAGAAGGCCCTCCCCCTCGGCCCCGCCAACCGACATTGTTTGGTCGATGGGACCTGGAGGAGGCCGACTCTGTGGGCCCTCACCGGTCGTAGGGAGGTATGCGGTCCCAAAGGTAACCTGGCCCTCAGCCATGTAGGGCTTTAAAGGTAACGACCAACACCTTGAATTGGATCCGGAGACTAATGGGCAACCAATGCAGCTGGCGGAGAATTGGTGTTACGTGGGTGCATCTGGGTGCACCCACCACAGCTCGCGCAGCTGCATTTTGCACCAGTTGCAGTCGCTGGACACTCTTCAAGGGTAGCCCCATGTAGAGCGCATTGCAGTAATCCAGCCGCGAGGTGATGAGGGCATGAGTGACTGTGAGAAGTGCCTCCCTCTCCAAGTAGGGTCGCAATTGGTGCAGGAGACGTACTTGCGCAAAGGTCCCCCTAGCCACAGCTGAAAGATGTTGCTCCAATTTTAGCTGTGGATCTAGGAGGACACCCAAATTGCGGACCCGTTCTGAGGGAGCTAATTTCTCTCCCCCAAGAACCAAGGAGGGACAGTTGGTCACGTCCTTAGGAGGCAATATCCATAACCACTCAGTCTTGTCAGGGTTAAGTTTTAGCCAGTTCTTCCCCATCCAGACCCTAACATCATCCAGGCAGCGGCCCATTACGTCTACGGCTTCCCCGAATTGAGACGGGGTGGAGATGTACAACTGGGTATCATCAGCATATTGCTGATACCTCACCCCGTGTCGTCGGATGATCTCACCCAGTGGCTTCATGTAGATGTTAAACAGGATGGGCGAGAGGACCGAGCCCTGAGGCACCCCACATAGTAGGGGCCTAGGGCTCAACCTCTGCCCCCTGTCAACACCGACTGCGTCCTGTCAGAGAGGAAGGAGGAGAACCACTGCAAAACAGTGCCGTCCACCCCCACCTCTCCGAGACGACGCAGAAGGATACCATGGTCAATGGTATCGAAGGCCGCTGAGAGGTCAAGTAGCACCAGGATAGAGGAATAACCTCCATCCCGGGCTCGCCAGAGATCATCCATCAGGGTGACCAAAGCCGTTTCCGTACTGTAGCCGTGCCTGAAACCTGATTGAAAGGGATCCAGAAAATCCGTGTCATCCAACAGCCGTAGGAGCTGGAGCGCCACCACTTTCTCAACAACCTTCCCCGCGAAGGGAAGGTTGGAGACTGGATGGAAGTTCTTTAAATCCGCCGGGTCCAGGGAAGGCTTCTTGAGGAGGGGTCTCACCACCGCAGCTTTTAAGGGCTGCGGGACGGACCCCTCTCTCAAAGAAGCGTTGACCAACGCCTGGAGCCAGCCGCGTGACACCTCCCGGGTGGCCGAAACCAGCCAGGAGGGGCACGGGTCCAATAAACAGGTGGCAGAGCTCATCGCTCCTATGGCCTTGTCTACATCCTCAGGAGTCACCGGTTCAAACCTATCCCAGATAACCGGACTAAGACCTGCCCTGGTCATCTCGGCCTGTACTGCCCAATCGGAGTCCAGGTCTGTCCGAATCTGAATGACTTTATCCGCCAGAAACCGAGAAAATTCCTCAGCTCTACCCTGCAAGGGATCTCCGCCTTCCTCCTTAGCCAGAAGGGTGCGGGTCACCCTAAAGAGGGCGGCTGGGCGGGAGTCAGCAGACGCAATAAGAGCGGAAAAATGCGAACATTTTGCCGCCTGTATCACCACTAAGTAAGACTTAATGAAAGTTCTTAAAAGTGTCCGGTCAGACTCAGCTTTACTAGATCTCCATCGTCGCTCTAGACGTCTCTTGTGGCGTTTCATCTCCCAGAGTTCCTCGGTAAACCAAGGAGCCCTCCTGGATCCACTTCCACGGAGAGGTCGCAAAGGTGCAATCCGATCCAGAGCCCCAGCTGCTGCCTGATTCCAGGCTGCGACCAGAGACTCGGATGAACTGTGTACCAGGGATTCAGGTATTTCCCCAAGTTCCCTCTGGAATCCGTCAGGTTCCATTAGGCGCCTGGGGCGGAACCATTTAGTCGGTCCCGCCTCCTTGCGGTGGAGGAGTGGTGCCATGAAATCCAACCTCAGAAGGAAATGATCTGACCACGACAAGGGTACTGTGACTAAACCCCTCAGCCTCAGATCATCTCTCCACTGCCCCGAGAGAAACACAAGGTCAAGTGTGTGACCACCCTCATGAGTCGGACCCTGAACTACTTGGGTCAGGTCCATAGTTGTCATGGAAGCCATGAACTCCTGGACTGCCCCTGAGGCTTCACCGGGTGATGGCAGATTAAAATCCCCCAGCACCATCAACCTGGGGAACTCAACCGCCAGCCCTGCAACCACCTCGAGCAGAACAGGCAGGGCCTTTGCAACGCAGCTAGGAGGCAGGTACGTTAGCAAAAGGCCCACCTGGACCCCTAAGTCCAACTTCAGAAGGAGCGTCTCACACCCAACAATCTCTGGGGCAGGGCTCCTTCGAGGACACAGATTCTGGCGAGCTATAATAGCCACTCCTCCACCCCTTCCCTGGGGTCACGGCTGATGCTGAACCAAGAACCCGTCCGGGCATATTTCCGAAAGGGGCACTCCCCCCTCCTGGCCCAGCCAGGTCTCGGTGATACATGCCAGGTCCGCCCCCTCTTCAGGATTAAATCCCGAATAAGGGGGGCCTTGTTGGTGATCGACCTGGCATTTAACAGCAGCAGCTTGAGCCCAGGGCCCTGACATCCCTGGTTACCAGGCACTCGGGTTGAGCTAGATGGAACCAGACCAGAGGGGCCAGAACAAGGAATCGCTTACAAACAGCGAATTCTCGTTCCCCGAGAGCAGCCTACCCCTCTGCTCCCGCCATACCTGCCTCTCCCCGTTACGACCGTAATGCTCTTACTCCCCGTCCCCCCAGAGATCCCCTCCCCCACCCCGCTGGTCCCCCACTCTCCCGGCAGGCCATACACACCATTCATACTGAGCCTGGGGGTGGGCCAAAACCCCCCTCCGCTTCTGTTTCCACACTCAGCAGAGGGGGGCCAGGTCCAGCCACCCAGCTCACTCATGTATTCTTACAGTCAGACCACAAAACATTTATTCATATTATCCATACATACACATGCTCACCGATACTCTCTCCCGGGGTTGGGTCCCTTTTTAAGTTGATGCTAATGGGGCTCAGATCTAATAAGTCCCCCCCAAAATACACTTCTTCACTTTCTTCTTCTTCAACCCCCTAGCAGTATTCCCAACACACATAAACATAACAGTCTTGATGATAAACTCTTCTTCTCCTTTGGCACTTCGGTGGTAATAGAAGAACAGCCTGTCTAAATAGAAGTTCATCCAGAAAGACAGGCAGAAGGCCAGGGCTGCATCAGTCAAAAGAGGCCTCACGGCCACAACAGCTGCAGCGTTAATAATAGGTTTTAAATAAGAACGCCGCCATTCTTGAAGAAGGAAGACTGTCCGGCAAAGAGTTTTAAAAGGCCTCCCCAGGCTTAATTTCCGCCACAATGGGAATGCTGCTGCCCAGGACAACTCACTGCAATGTTGGAAGAGAGACAAGCACCTTCTCAAATGGCCAGGCCATTCCTGTCGCCAAAACCAGCTGAAGTCAAAGTCAAAACAGCCGTCGCCATAGAAGAGGGTGGTAACAACAATAATCCCGGCAGTAAAAAGCATAGCCAGGACTTCTATTGGCCGGCAAAACTGGGCATTCACCCCAGAACCAAACCGTTCCAGCCTCTGGGTAAGATGATCTCCAGGGGGCCCAAATGGAGCAAGCTGTTAAACCGCGGCAAAATAAGACCACGGCGCTGGAGCAGCCACACCTCCAGCTGCGACACCGACTGCTGAGGGATCAGGCCATGATCTTCCAACGGCCCAGGATCCTTCCAATGGCAGCGTCAGCCCTCAGATGGTAGCGTCCGTCCTCAGCATCAGTCCTCAGATGGCACGTACCTTGCCTCAGTCGGTAACCCTCTTCCCAGGTTCCTTTAGATTTTAGCTCGTCACTTTGTCTTAGCTGCTAAACGTTCTTCGATGTTTTTTTCGATGTTCTTAGTTGTTCTTTCGTTTCGTTTCCTCCTTCCTCCTTCCGAGAAGATCTACGGTCTCGCGGTCGCCATGTTAGAATTGGCGTCCTACGCTCCTGGATCCTCTCGGGTCTCTTGCCTCTCTATCGGCAGTCTCCTTCCTCCTGAGAACTGGGAGGGAGTCCTGAGGTCTTAGGCTATCTCCCGACCCAAAAGAATGGAGAATTCGGGTCGGGGGGGGCGTTATTTCACTAAGAAGTTCAGCAACCGGAGTTCAGCTCCCTTAGCCCCACCCCGTGAGTGTGATCCTCAGAAGGGTTATTTTTACTTTTCCTGTACTTCTTGTTATATATCCTTTTTAATTGCATGCAATCTCTATAAAACCATTGTTTATTCTTTAAAATCGGCTTTTTGGAGTGAGCTAGTATTCTGTTAGTGAGAACCGTTTTCAAATTTGAAATTAAAGTTCCAAACTCCTCTAAGTATGATCCTTCAAAATTATTTCTTAGTAGAGGCTGGCTTACTCCCATTTTCTTCTTCTCTCTTTCCCAAGGTTGAGAATGCAGAAGAGAGAGCAACCTTGGGAGCTCGCATGTTAACAATAAACGGTTTAACCCTTTCCTCACAGAAAACTCTGATGGGAAAGATTTGAATGGAGGCTAGATGTGGCTTCATCATAAAGTGAGGCTGGTTAGCATCCTAGGAGACCCCCCACTACCTTTTAATTAATTTTTAACATTGCTTGCTGCTTTTAAAATTTGATACATGTTTTTATGTTTTAAATGTTTTATTTGTACACCAGTCAGATTCCCTTTGGGAGGGAGAAGGGCAGTTTTAAAAACTTGATAGAATAAAAGAAACATTGTTTGCCTAAACAACAAAAGGGCGATTAAAACTTTGATTATAGAAAGTTACAAATAGACTAAGGACCCAGATACATAGTCTCAAAATAAGATTATGGAATTAATTACAAAGAATACTTGTGAAGAGAAAATGCTTTTGAATTATTTAAAAAAAACATAATGAGATTTAAAAAACTGAACACTAGAGGAAACCAGAGGGAAGTAAATATTGCAATTAAAAGGGAAGAACACAGAATCTTGACTTACAATTACAAAATAAAGAAAAAAATGAATATTGAATATATTGGAGGATATTTTGAAACAAGAAACTTAGAAATTAATTTTCATAGTGTCAACAGAGACATCTGCCTCTACAGAGAGACTATATCAAAAAAGGGTTATGGAAGAGGAAAAAGTTCTGAAAAGTTCTAGACCAGTGTTTCTCAACCTTGGCAGTTTGAAGATGTGTGGACTTTAATGCTGGCTGGGGGATTCTGGGAGTTGAAGTCCACACATCTTCAAACTGCCAAGGCTGAGAAACACTGTTCTAGACTGAGTGGAAATTGGATTTACAAATGAGAGGCTACAAAAATCACATGGAAAAAGTTAGAGATAAAAACAAAATCTGATATTTTAATAACTAAAAGAGATACACAAGAATAAATCAAGAGAATGATCTGTATTATTTTCCTATATTGGATTTACAAGAGACTTGCTCAACTTTTAAATAATCTTACGAGAAGAGATAAAAAACAAAAAGAAATAAAGTTATTGATTTTATTTAAATGCACTGTTATAAAGAAAAGGAGGAAATACACAACTGATTTATTTGATCAAGATTAAAATAGATATGTTATTATCTCTGATAACCCTTAATGGATTTGGCTGTATTAAGCCTGGAATAAAGATGTTTCTGATGATGGGGGAAAGTAACTTCTTTATATATTTCTATTCACATTTTTACTATATTCTTACTTTCCTTTTTTATTTTTATTTTTCTTTTTACATTCTTACATTTTAGGGTACCTTCTACTTTTTATTTTTATACTTTTATTTTTTTCACTTCATATTAGTTTTTATTATTGTAATTATAACTTTTTTTGGCATACTACCTTTGCCAACCCACCACCACCAGAATCAGCCAATATTATTTCAAATGGTGCAACATTAGCATTTTTTTAAGCATTGTGTCATTTTTCCCGCCCATAGATGTGACTTACTAAGACAGTTGCCTTGCTTCTTCAGTGGTTTCTCCACTTAAGTTTTCCCCGGTTATTCAGTTCAGGTTTCACAACAATAATGTACCATTTGGGGAAAAATATGAAACTCAGCAATCCAGCACCGGAAGCTAAAATAGAGAAAATCTCCACAGCAACCATGTATTTTCCTTTGGTGCTCAGGTAAGTTGGGACAAATGACAACCACACACTGCAGAACACTAACATGCTGAATGTAATAGATTTGGCTTCATTAAAAGTATCGGGTAAATTTCTGGCAAAGAAAGCAACTATAAAGCTGGCAATGGCTAAAGAGCCTATGTACCCAATCACACTGTAAAACATGGCAGGGGATGCCTCATTACACTGCAGGGTAATTTCACCCATTCCTGAGTTCATATCAGCATCTGGGAATGGGGGACTGGTTGATAGCCACAAGGTACAAATGGCTACCTGAATAAGAGTGCATGAAATAACAATGGAGCTGGCCAGCCCTTTCCCTATCCACCAAGTTCTCTTTGTCCCTGGTTGGGTAGCCATGAATGCCAAAACCACAGTTATGGTTTTGGCCAATACTGAAGAAATAGCTATTGAGAAGACTATGCCAAAAACAGATTGCTGCAGGACACACATGATCTTCTGAGGCTGCCCAATAAAAAGCAATGTAGAAAGGAAGCAGAGTAGAAGAGAGATGAGAAGAATGTAAGTGAGGTCCCGGTTATTGGCTTTCACAATGGGAGTGTTGTGATGCGCTATAAATGTTCTTAATAAGGCAACTGTTATCAGGGAAAAGAAAAGAGCACCGATGGCTAAACCCATTCCCATAGTTTCATTATAAGACAAAAAGGTTACAATTTTAGGAATGCAGATATTATGCTGCTTGTTTGGGTAATGACCTTCTTTGCATTCAACACAGTCAGGCATATCTGGAAAACAGAAGCTTATCCTTAGATACACAATGTTTGATACTGATGTAGTTCATATAAATGTTAATTTTAAAATGTTAAAAGCAATTTTTTTTACAAGAAAAACTTTTCACTTGAAAAATGACTTGTTTCTACAAAAACTCAATTTTGGATGCCTTATCTGGATTCTATCGAAATTCATTGTCTTATCATTGGTTCTACTAATTTATCTAGTTCTGTCTATCTAACTAGCTTTTTAGCTATCTACCTGTCTAACTGTCTATATAGCTATCATTTATTGCTATTGCTATTGCTATTGCTATTTATCTAAGACAAACTATACACCACCTATCTATCATATCTTTAGGCTAACAAAAACACTGCAACCAAAAACTAATGTCAAAGAATTCCAACAATCTGATTTGCTTTTGGGGTTTCTTTTCCTGACTAAATAACAAAATTAAAACTGAAAATGAAATTTACTGAGAAATATAGGCTAAAGGGCATAATTTTCCTTAAGCTAAAAATTCTCATATTTAAGAAAATAACAGTCAAGTATATTTTCAGCCTCCTATTTTCAATGAGAATTAGTTAATTAAAAATGGGAGGATTGAGTACATTATAAATCTGAGAAACTTTAATTTAGGAAAGCAAATTATACATCCAGTGCTTTTCTCAAAGACATGAGCCACTACTCACTAGTAGTGGCTCATGTCATTTACTAGTAGTGGCTCATGTGAGAAAAGCACTTTATCTCTTACCTTCCCATTCAGAAATCTTGCCTTCTGGACAAGGAATACAATCATAGCAGCAAAATGGCTCCCCTTCTTTCTTCTGTTTTCTGTAACCAGGTTGGCACTTTTCATTACAAACTGAAATAGGTTGCACCTAATTCATCAGTGGGAGTAGACAACATAAACCAACATAAACCTTCAAAAGGATAACTTTAGAATCCTTACAGTCCAAAGGACACATATTACTAGATAAATTATTTAGGTAAAAATATTAACCTAAAGTTTTCCTTTTCTGATTTGGAGGCAGCTTATCTGAGCTGACTGGAAAAATCTGAAACTAAAAACAGGCTAATCCAGCCTTCTATATTTGGAAATTCACTTATGTTAAAAGAGTTCTTTAACATTGGCTCCAATTTATGCCTCCAATTATTCCATGAATTGCTTTTAAAATGAGTTGCTTTCAAATATACATTATTTGCCTTGAATCTAAGCTTATTTTTTAAAAATACATTTTTAAAATTACGAAATATTTCTACATCAGTTACATTTCTATTTTATAAAATGGGTCACATTTATTTATTTATTTATTTATTTATTCATTCATTCATTCATTCATTCATTCATTCATTCATTCATTTATGTAAACAAACCTTTCTATATATCTAAAAGAAGCTAATTATTATAACTGACATAAAATAACAACAAAATTGAAAAATGGACAAAATTAAAAAAATAAATATAAATATCTATTTCTATTAAACTTTTAATAAATAAATAGAAAGATAGATAGATAGATAGATAGATAGATAGATAGATAGATAGATAGATAGATAGATAATAAATAAATAAATAAATAAATAAATAAATAAATAAATAAATAAATAAATAAATTTAATCACCCAAGTACCTGAAACCAGCCAACTGAATTTCACAAAAAGTTTGGAAGATGGGATATTGATAATATTAGTGATGAATATTATCTTTACCATTAGTTAGGTGACAATGCAGTGTTCTCAACAGCAATAAAGAATTTTTCCCATAGACTGTCTGGAAAAGTATTCACAAACAGAAATGTCTTTGTGAATGTTTGCATATCATTCACTTAATTTAAAGATACCTCAGAATAGGAAAAAGAACAGAAGGAGAGTATAGTATTGTCAGTTCAGGAAGTAAGAAAATAGTGTCTTAATTCTGAGTTATGCCATGAGAAAAAGGGAAGTTTGAAAAAGGTTTATGTTTATATATTTCAGTTTCAAAAACTGAAACCCAAATGGAAATCAATTTATCCTTCTATATTAGAATAATGGTAAAAGAATATATTAACTTTTTTAAAAAATGCAAATCATGCATGTTTCATTATAAAAAATGGTGTGCAGAAATGTGCATTTTAGAGAAGCACAATGTCTATACATTTGGAAACATCCAGATGACAATGTTTTTATGTGTACAACACCAAATCCAAAATGTTACATGATTTGAAGAAATAAGGGGGGGGGGGGCAAAAGATGTGGCAGATTCATTATGTTTGGCAGATTCTGAGCAATGACACATTTTAGGACAAGTAATCACATCTTTATTAATAATAAGGCAAGTA
This sequence comes from Diadophis punctatus similis, assembly GCA_023053685.1. Classification (NCBI taxonomy): domain Eukaryota; kingdom Metazoa; phylum Chordata; class Lepidosauria; order Squamata; family Dipsadidae; genus Diadophis; species Diadophis punctatus. Next base: position 510,565 of record JALIGW010000116.1, read on the forward strand.
CCCAAAGTGTGAAAGTTATGTCTTACGTGATTAAACCAACTGTTCCAGACAATGAGATTTTCATTCATAGTCAGTTTTGGGTCTCTTGGTTCTTGGGAGTTGGTCATTCCAACCTTTATTCCAACAAAAGACTTGTTTAGAAACAAAACCCAATTTATAACATCAAATGCTGTTAGAAGCACACCATTCTGGTCAAAGGAAACTTTGTCCCCTATGGTATTGTTAAACGACACTTGCTTCAGGAAATAGAGAAGCTGAGGATGAAATGGGGGAAAAAATACTTAAGAAAGTGTTCCAACTCAGGGAACTGAATAAAGATGTTAATATTTGTTTCACCTATCCACTTCCAGACATATGTATACAGTATGTCCTTGGAGGGTGGGATAATTTCATATAAGAGTCAATGGGCCACAGGTTATCTATCATATCATTGGCAACCTTCAGTCTCGAAAGTCTATGGTAAGACTATGGTACTCTGGAAAGAGTTCCTAAAACAGCATCTAGTGTGGCTAATAAGGCCAATCCGAGAGTGGCAATCCCTTCCACACTGAGGGCAGATCCATTCTGTCCCTTGCCCAGTCACCAGATTTCGCTGGTTCCGGGACTGCCTCTTTACCTCAACCTGCCCAACAAGTTGTTGTGAGCCGCCCAGAGTCCCCCTGGGAGTTGGGCAGCATAGAAATTTTAATAAAATATAAAAAATATATAAATATAAAGTGTCTTCTCGAAATGGAGAAGGCCATGCTGCGTCTTTAGCCTCCAAGCTGAATGATCAGAGGTCAAGGTTTCCCAGCTGTTAATGTCCATTCCCAAGGCCTTTAAATCCCTCTTACAGATATCCTTATATCACAGCTGTGGTCTCCCTCTGGGGTGCTTTCCCTGCACTAATTCTCCAGGAATTCTCCAGGAGATCTTTCAGAATCCGACCATCATCCATTCTCATGACATGCTTATCTATCATTCATTGAGAAATCTAGTAAATGGCTCTCAAAAGTAAGTTGTACTTGAGAACTAATGTGAAGTTGAACGCAATAAGATATGAGTGGCTTTACATGATCTTCGTGCTCCAACCCATCTTATCAGATCACTGTACACTGATCAAAAGTCAAACATTCTGAGATTGGTTGAGGATCAATAAGGGAATTAAACGGGGATGTAGTTTATCACAATTTTTATGTATGTTGTATGCTGAAGTGATGACATGGAAATTAGATCAGGAACTGCCTGATGTTTGGAGTGAAGACTGGTGGAAGAACCATAAATAATTTGATGTATGCAGATGATACAATACTATTGGCTGAAAATAGGGAAGACCTGGAAAAATGATCTCAAAAATCAAGGACAAAGATGAAAAAGTAAGATTGAGTCTTAACATCAGAAATATAAAGACAATGACAGCAGCTATAAATGGACATGAGATGTTTAAATCAATCAGGAGGAAATTGAATTTATCTTCCTTGGATCTAAAATTGTTCATAATTGAAGTTCTTCTTCTGAAATCAAATGTAGGCCTCACCACAATGTTTAACATGAATAAGATCTGGAAAAGCAGAGATATTGGTATAAATATAAAAAGCAGACTAGTTAGAGCAATTGTCTTCCTTATAATGATGTATGGATATGAGAATTAGCTGCTAAGAATGGCTGATCAAAGAAGAATTGATGTCTTTGACTTGTAGTGCTGGTGTAAATTGTTGCGTATACCATGGACTGCCATAGTAACTGACAGAAATGTGTTAAATGATATAAATCCATACACATCACTAGAAGCTGAAATCATAAAACTATATCTGATTTACTTTGTCCATGTCATGAATTCAAATTCATTGGAGAAGTCAGTGATGCTATGAATGGTTAGTAGTACAAGAGGGAAGCAAAGAACACAATGACTTGATAATATCAAATATGATACAAAGATGAACATCCAACAACTGAAAAAAGCTGACAGGTAGCATAGAGAGCAATTGCCTCTAAAGTCGCCAAGAGTAGGACATAACTGAATCATTAAAATAACAACAATGTGAAGTTTGTAGAGAATTTAACAGATTAACAGAGTTGGAAGGGACCTTGCAGGTCATCTATTCCAACCCACTTCATGAAGTGTAGTCTTCATTGAAGAACAAGATTCATTCCAACTAAAACCTAAATACTTCATGTGAGATTAATTTAGTGGTTAAGACACCAGACTAGAAATCAGGAGACTGAGTTCTAATCCTGCCTTAGGCATGAAGTGAACTGGGTGAACTTTGGCCAATCTCTCCCTCCCAGATTTAAGAAGAAGGCAAGGTTAAACCACTTCCAAAAATCTGGCCATGAAAAATTCAGTACCACTGAGACATGACTGATTAGAAGACATATACACAAAGAAACCCACGTGCACACAAACCCTAAATATTTAAATGAAATTTTGTAGGACTGTGTTTCCTAAATACCAATGAATAATTGTGGAACAAATTTAAAATTTAAAATTAACCAAGTAGGTACTTTTCTTGAACTAACTATATTAAATTGAATTGAACTACTACTTACTTAGGATTAAGCTCTATTTAACTCAATAGGAAATGTGAGTAAACCATTTAACATTATATCAAGCATGAAAAGGGGAGAGAATATATCACAAATTCTGTTTTTTAAAGAAAAGAAAATTACATCTTATATAACATTAATCATGTAACAACTTTTTAAATTGGCTACTCAAGAATTTTATGTCAAAGAATAGATTGTGATCTTAATAAAAAATTTGCATCTTATGCAAAATTTTCTAGAATTGTTTGTTACACAATAATAAGAGTAATAAATTTAATAAATATTGATCAAATTCATATACCCACAGTGTTATAAGAAGCATTATACTAATACATGGATTCTTACTAACAGGTTTGCCCATTGTAGTTTACTTAAAGAATTACTAGTATGCTTTTATGGTATTAGCCCCACCACTGAGAATAAAGAATCAGAGGGCCTTTCAAATATACATTACCTCCCATGACTGGGGAGTCAGAGATGTCCATTTCTTCTTTGCCTTCATTTTTTTGTACTTGAATCTGGAGGAATACATGGCATGCAAAGCATGAGCCACAACAAAGACAGCATTGTAGATGCTGTAGCTATGTCCAGTAATGGTTTTCTCTAAAAGGTTTTCAGAAATGTTCTCCAAGTTCTCCAGTCCACTGCAAAGATTTGTATATCTACGGTTCAGAATCCAGTTGGGGAAGTTGCAGCCAAAAGCAGAAGACCAAAAGTCCCTCATTAAAAAATCTTCTTTCACATTGGAAGGCTTTCTGTCCCGAATAAATTCCTGAAATCCTTGTAGTCCACTGGAACGGATAGCCAAGGATAAAGCACCATGGAAGATTAGTTCAGAAGATTTTTGACCCCGTTTATTACTATATAATTTAAGTCCTAGCTGAGCAGTCAAAATCCACACTTTACCATTGATCTTATTTGTTCTTTCAGTATCCCTTCCTAGACGTAACAACCTGTCCAAAAATGCTGGAGTGCGAATATCACCAAAGAGGAGAAATATATTAGCTGTGCTGGTCATGATTCGATTCCGTATTTTAAATTTCCATTTTTTTATATTCCCATATTCACTTTTCATTCCTATATTGTAGACTGTATCTATAAAAGCAAAGCAAATGCCACAAGTAACAAATTCTGGAACCATAATTTGAAATATCCATTCAGAATTTATTCCAGTTGCAGTGAAAAACCCAACCCAGGTCCATCTGAAATAGAGAAGTAATTTGAGAATCTCCCTGTACTGATGGGCTTCATTTGGAACCATCTGGTAGAAGTAAGTGGTTTGAGTATGATCCATTGTTAGTGGAGCAGAGCCATAGGAGAGCTAAAAAGATTCGTAATTGGAGAAGAGGCAAAGAATGAAATGGAATGGACCAAAATTAATGTGTACATCTGCTTATTCTTTTTTTATTGTTTCATATTTCATTGAGAAGTTCAAGGGAAATATCTATAGTGCTTTCTCCTCCATTTCCCCACTAGAAAGAATCTTTTAATAAATTAGACAGAAAGACAGTGACTAGTCCAATCTCACCTAGAGAGCTTCCAGGGCTGACAATGGACTAAAACACAACGTTTTGCTCTCTCTTTATTCATTATTTAAAATTCTGCAATGCATATCTATCAGTACTTAAAACAGTAGAGTTTATCCTTTTGTTAGAACCAACTTAGTTAATATGCTAAAGAGATAAACTCTATATTTTCTAAAAAATATTGAAAATTCTTTTGGGTAAAAAAATACCTTGTGGTAAGAATTTATCCTTCCCAAGAAGTATAAAGATTTCATAGTATTTCATAAAACATCATTTTAAATGTTATGAAGTCTCCTCTTATTTAGAAGTTTAGAAGAAATTTCTAGTTTAGAAGAAAACTTCTAAATTTTCAGCTATACTAGCAGCACTGAAAAACTTTTTAATATTGGAATAGTCTGGGCTGATACTTCTCAGATGAGCTTTGTTGCCACACCAATAAATTTGATATGATTACAGGAAATAAATCAAAATCTGTCTATAGAATGCATCGATATATGATAAGAAAAAAAGATAATCGGATCACTTCTAAATGCATATAATCTATACATATATCCTACCTGAGGAATTTTGTAGATGCTAAAAATATTTGGGATCTGATAGGAAGATTCAATGTCAAGTCCTTCAATGATTGCAAGGAGATTGTCTTTACTATCACAATGGTAATTGGGGAGAAATTGCTTCTTTGGAGAAATAAGTTGCATTGCAGAACGAAAGGCCCACCTGGTATTGATATGGCTATCATATATATGGAATCCGAGGGTCATGTTGGGTAAGACCTGCGGATCTTCATTGATTTTCTTTATCGCAAAGTCCAAGGCCAGAATATGCTGGTAGTTCTGAGTCATAACCCTACAGTGGGATTTCCATTATGTGTCAGACTAATTCAGTAAAGGGATGGACTTCATCTATGTAGTTTCTAACAAAATTACATAAAATGTATGTGAAATTTCTAAAGGACAAATTAAGTATTTATCTTTTTTGGAAGAAATAAGTTTCTCTGCCATAAAGATGAGTTCTATGTAGTAGTTTAGAAGTCATGCTTGGTATAATATTTTTAAAAGTTACTTCAGCATGAGGGTTCACAGTAAGCTAAAGGGTGAGATTTCCTAACAGACAGGAAGCAGCAGGTGAAGCTAAGCAGAATCACATCAGATACCTGTGCAATTAGCACAGCCCCCCCCCCAAGGATGTGTGCTCTCCACTTCTCTTCTCTCTATATACCAATGACTGCATCTCAAACTATATATCTGTTAAACTACTGAAGTTTGCAAATGATACAACAGTGATTGGTCTCATTCGAGACAATGATGAATCAGCATACAGATGGGAGGTTGAACAACTAACCTTGTGGTTTGACTGGAACAATCTGGAACTGAACACACTCAAAACTGTAGAAATTGTGGTAGACTTTAGGAGAAACCCTCCCATCCTACCACCTCTTACAATACTAGACAACACAGTATCAACAGTAGAGACCTTCAAATTTCTAGGTTCCATCATATCTCAAGACCTAAAATGGACACCTAACATCAAAAATGTCATCAAAAAAGCACAACAAAGAATGTTCTTTCTGCACCAACTCAGGAAGCTCAAACTGCTCAAGGAACTGCTGATATAGTTCTACAGAGGAATTATTGAGTCTGTCATCTGCACCTCCATAACTGTCTGGTTTGGTTCTGCAACCCAGCAAGACAGACACAGACTTCCGAGGATAATTAGAACTGCAGAAAAAACAATTGCTGCCAAGCTGCCTTCCATTGAGGACCTGTATACTGCACGAGTCAAAGGGCTGTGAAAATATTTACAGACCCCTCACATCCTGGACATAAATTGTTTCAACTCCTACCCTCAAAACGACACTGTAGAGCACTGCACACCAGAACAACTAGACATAAGAACAGTTTTTCCCCGAACGCCATCACTCCGCTAAATAAATAATTCCCTCAACATTGTCAAACTTTTCACTAAGTTTGCATTACTATTACTATTAATCTTCTCATCGTTCCTATCACCCATCTCCTCCCACTTATGACTGCATGACTGTAACTTTGTTGCTTGTATCCTTATGATTTATATTGATTGTTTCCTAGTATGATTTGATTGCATATTTGTACCCTATGACTATCATTAAGTGTTGTACCTTACAATTCTTGATGAATGTATCTTGTCTTTTTATGTACACTGAGAGCATATGCACCAAAGACAAATTCCTTGTGTGTCCAATCACACTTGGCCAATAAAGAATTCTATTCTATTCTATTCTATTCTATTCTATTCTATTCTATTCTATTCTATTCTATTCTATTCTATTCTATTCTATGCAAGGTTATTCTGCAGGCTATTTTTAAAACAAAGCAAAATTTAACATTTTATAATATGCAAGCTTCTGTTCTTTCATTCCCATGTTGATTTTAGAATTCATAAATGTATTTGTTGATATATCTCTATTCAGAACGCCAACTGATTTTGTCCAATCACCCCAAAATGCTACTTTCAGGGGAATCCAAAGATTATAGGTAGAGAAAGGCTAAGGTATGCATAATTTTCTGCCAAGTTATATCAAACTTATGTGAAATCTCTAGAAGTTGAACTTGATTTTCATAAAATTTACATTGCCTTTTTACCTTATGCGTATTTGTATATAAAGACTTTTTCTGATCGATTTAAGATTGTTACATATTTCAGGTTCATGTAGAGGGATAATTCAAAAGCAATTGTACAGAGTAGAATTCTAATTTGAAACAACTGTTGAATTAAAAGAATCTTGGTATAAATGAATGAAAATGCATTCCTTAGTAAGAAGTTGCTCTTTTTTTGCTCTTGTTGCTAATGCATGTTGCTCTTTTATGTATTTTCCTAGTTATCTTTAGTAATCTTACTAAACTGTCATCAAATGTAACTAAACTTTACTCAATCTATAATATTTTGACTTCATTAAAATATCTTAAACACTGGCTATATAATTAATATTTCCTTGGAGAAGCAGGGCAACAAAATCAGATTTGCAACCTTATTGGATTTCTAGCAAAAGAACGTACTATATCCCTTGCTGCAATAAATCATACCAATAAAATTGATCTGCTGCGTATAATCTATGCAAAAGTATACTGAAGGCAAACCCAATTCCTTACTGGTACTTTTCAGAGTATGTTGGAGGTGGTGGTTTATCAAAAGTTTTTGGGCTGGAGACAAAGAAGGTGTGACAAACAAGGCCACCAAGGAGAAGATCCCCTGGCTGAAGGTATGTGTGCAAAATGTGATGGTGATCCACAATTCGACACTTTACATTCATCTGGTATGTCACGCGAGGCAGCAGCAGAACAAACAATGCTACTACTATCAACATACTAAGTACAAATTGACCCTCTAAACTGAAACACAAATGCATGTATAGCTACATCTGTGAGAAGAATAGCTGGATTTAAATGAAAATTGAAATATAATGACTAAACCACAAGGAGCATATATTTGGAACAATCTGACTCAAAACCTATCTGCAAATCATTTTTAGCCCTGTGTTTATATATACTCACCACAAACATGCATGCGTGTGCACATACACACACACACACACACACAACTACATAAGGATATGCTGTTATACTTGTAAACAAGTTGCGATAAAATCAACAGGGACATTGGAAAGCAATAGAAATAATTATAGTTGTTTGATAGTTGCCTAAAATTGATGAATCCTCCATAGCTTTGTTGAGAATTATGTTTGTTATCTTTCCTGATCTTTTATTAAACTTTTGTAGTTTGGCAAATAATTTTTTAAATATATAGTACATTGTTACAAGTAATTATTTTTTCCCTTATTGGAGAAAAATTGAAAGAATAAAGGCACATAGAAAATGTGCAAATATTCAGGTCAGCATACCGATAACTAAAATACCTATATGATGCTGTGGCCTAGAGGTGGAGATCTTGCCTCACAATTAGGAGGTTTTGAGTTCGATCCTAGGTAGAAGCAGATGTAGAGTCTCCTGTTTGGGCAGGGGGTTGGACTAGATGACCTGAAAGGTCCCTTCCAACTCTGTTAATCTGTTAAATATTGTAGCCATAATATTTATAAACCTAGACCAGGGGTCAGTAACCCGCGGCTCTGGAGTCAAATGTGGCTCTTTCATCCCTCTGCTGCGGCTCCATGTTGCCAGTCGGTAAAAGGAAAAGATGATGTGCTAGGAGGAGACTCTATGGTGGGAAAACTGGACTTCTAGTTGACAGAGGAAAAAGGACACAGTGCACAGTTCAGGAGGAGATTCTATGGTGGGGGAACCAGACCTCTGGTTGGCAAAGGAAAATGGATCCCACACTAGGAGGAGACTCTATATTGGGGGACTGGCCTTCCGGTTGGCTCCAGAATTAAACAGGGAGCTTCCGGTTAGGAGTTTTGTGGCTCTTTGAGTGTTTAAGATTGCCGACCCCTGACCTCAACTATCCTTGCCCCTTTTCTCCTTCTTCTTCTCCTTTTCCTTCTCCTTCTTCTGGTAGATGTGTGCCTTTCTTTCATACTGTAAGGTCATGGCAAAAAAACCTTTTATGGATTGGAAAGCTCTGACAATAGTTTGAAAGGGATTCACAGGGACAGTATCCTTCTGTTGGTTAATTCTAAGGGCTGGTGTCAAATAAACTCTGGTTCTACACAAACAGGCAATTTAAAAAAACACCTCATTTTTTATTGTTTTTCAATTTTAAACATCATAATATTATAATACAGATCTACACCCATTTACATCCGTTATTTTTTGCTAGTAAAAATTTATACAGTATTTTCTTATATTTTAGTCTTATGTCTTCTTCTTCATCCAACATTATTTCATAGTCTCTCCTTTGTCTTTCCTGGTCCATTCGTACCATTTTGTCCATATTTCATAAGAGTTATTTTGACCTTTGAGTTCGATGGTTAACCTGTCCATTTCTGCGCATTTATATATTTTATCCATTAATACGTTCTCCGGTGGTGTTTGGTTGTTCTTCCAGTATTGCGCATATGCAATTCTTGCCGCTGTTATGATGTGTAATATTAAATATTGAATATTCTTAGGATGTTGTTTCTTTATGATTCCAAGTAAAAAGAGTTGGGGAGTATATTCTACAGCTCTTCCTGTAATATCTTTTAGACATTTATATACTTTGTTTCAATAACCTCTTGCTTCGGGACACGTCCACCACATATGAAAGAAGGTACCTACTTCTTTTTTACATTTCTAACAAACTGAATTTGCATTTGGGTATATTTAGCCAATCTTGCCGGGGCTAAATGCCACCTATAAAACATTTTATAAAAAATTTCTTTGTAAGCTACTGATTTTGTTATTTTGCAATTTATATTCCAAGTCTTCTCCCAGTCAGCCAAGAGTATATTGTGACCTAAGTTTCTCGCCCATTCTATCATCAATTTTTTGACTATATCTTCAAATTTGTCAAACTCCAGTAAATAACTGTATAATTTTGATATCAATTTTTCTTCTGGACCCATTAAAATTTTATCCAATTTTTGTGTTTCTATATATATATATACCAGCTCCTTTAATATCCTTTTTATATCTTGAGATCATTTGTAAATAATGCCACGAGTCAATTTCTATATTTTGTTCTGCCAATTGTTCTCTACTTTTTAGTTTTCCAAGTGAATCCAGAATATCTTTGCATTTAATTGCTTTAGTCATGTCCATTAATTTTGGGTAGGTCATAGCTTCCATGGTGGAAACCCAATTAGGAATTTTTAAATAGTGATTCTTTTTGATTTCAGACCATGTTTTCAAAAGAGAGTTTCTAATTAGATGATTTTTAAAAATTTGTTGTGGTTTAGTTCTATCGTTCCATAAGTAAGCATGCCATACCATCTGCAGGTCATGTCCTTCTAATAACAGTGTTCGTTTGTAGATTAATCCATTCTTTTATACATGTTAGGGATGCTGCTTTATAATAAAGTTTCCAATCAGGTAGTCTGAGGCCGCCTCTGCTCTTATTGTCTTGTAGGTTTGTTAGTTTCATTCTTGGTTTTTTATTTTGCCAGATGAATTTAGAGGTAATTTTATTTAATTCAGTAAAAAATTTCATCTCTAATTTAATGGGGGCTGTTTGGAATAAATATAGAAATTTTAGTAAGGTGCTCATTTTAATTGCTGCTATACATCCCAATAAAGATAATTGTAGTTTCCCCCATTTTTCTAATTCCAATTTCGTTTGATGTATTAATTTCTCATAGTTGTCTTTTTTAATTGATGAGCATCTATTTGTTAATATTATACCCAAATATTTTTTTTGTTAGGCCTAATTTCTTTTCCAATCTGTCTGTTTGTTGCGTTGTCATATTTTTAGTTAGAAATTTAGTTTTTTGTTTATTAATTTTTAATCCTGCTGATTCTCCGTATTCTTTGATATCTTTGAGTAATTTCTGTCCTGATTTTCATGGTTCTTCTAGGAAGAATACTAGATCATCGGTAAATGCCTGTAATTTGTATTCCTCGTTTCTCACCTTGGTTCCTTTAATCTCCGGATGGCTTTGAATTTTATTAAACAATGTTTCCAGTGTCAAAATAAAAAGCAGAGGCAACATCAGACATCCCTGTCAAACTCCTTTAAATATCTGAAATGATTTGGTCATTCCACCGTTTATAATTATCTTGACTGTCTGGGAGGTGTAAATTATCCCTAATATCCTTTCAAATTTGTCGCCAAATTTCATTTTTTAATCAGTCCTATCATGAATTGCCAATTTACCTTGTCGAACGCTTTCTGCGCATCCAGGAAAACAAGTGTTGCCTGCTTTTCTGGATGTGCTTCATAATATTCTATTATATTTAGTACTGTTCTTGTATTATTTTTTATCTGCCGCATTGGTAAAAATCCATTTTGATCCAAATGTATAATTTTATTTAAGATTTTTTTGGTTCTTTCAGCCATAATTGTCATAAAAATTTTATAATCTACGTTCAACAACGAAATTGACCTATAGTTTTGTATTTGATTTGTCTCAGTACCTTCTTTCACAATCATGGTGATGTACAACTCCCTCCACGAGTTTGGTATCTTAGCTTTAACAAATGTGTCATTATATAATTCTAACAATAGATTCTCTAGTACATTCCCTAAATTTTTATAATATTCTCCGGGGAAACCATCTGGTACTGGTGATTGATTATTGTTTTGTTTCTTAATTGCATTTTGTATTTCTTGTAATGTAATTTCCCTATTTAATATTTCCTTGTCTGCTTCTTCTATTTGTAGTATCTTTCTGTTATTTAGGTAACTATCTATTTTGTTTGATTCTATTGGATCCTGTCTATATAGTTCCGTATAATATTCTGTAGCAATCTCCTTTATTTTTTCTCTTGTATGTTGTATTTCCCCTGTTGTGTCTATTAATTGATAAATTATTCTATTATCTTTTTCTTTTTTGATTTTATGCGCCAACCACCTACCCAGCTTATTTGCATTTCAAAAAATGTTTGTCTTACAAATCTAATATCCTTAGCATAATCTTGCTGTTGAATTAAATTTAATTCAGGCCTAGTTCCCATTAATAATTTATATATTTTATCATCATTTGAAAACACCTCAATTTTATATCTGGGCAGGCATTACATGTTCTAGACATGGAGGGATTTCCATCACCCCATTGCCATGATCAAATTATATCACGATTCAGAGGCAACTGATAGCAACTTTTATTTCCAAAATTTTACAATAATCTATAGTATAAATATAATTCTGTAAAAGAGGGGAAAAACAATTCACAAAATCAATATTACTGTTTTTTTAGTATTCATGTCAGATATTAATATATTCATCTAGCATAAAACAATTATAGTTCCCTAGGTTAGCATAAAATATAAAATTAGATCATATATTTGAGGAGGTGATTGATAGCTGAACCCTACATGTTTTATGAAGGGACCTAAATAGTAGACTACCCAGCACTAAATGAATTCAAATTATTTTCAGAAGGTGCTTTGGGAGTTTAGCAGTAACCCCAAATAGATCCTGGATAAATCATTGGCAAAATGCAAAAGAGCAAGATGCAATTACCTGAAACAGTATTTTCCTGGGGCTTCTAATTAGAACATAATAGAATAACAGAGCTGGAAGGCAACTTGTAGGTTATCTAGTCCAACCCCCTGTCTAAGCAGAAGACCCTACAGTAGGGGTGTCAAACTCAAGGCTCGTGGACCAGATCCTGGAAATAGAAAAGGACTAGCCCTTGGTGCCTCTGGCAGTCAAAATGGGGCATGGGGGTGCATGTGGCCCCCTGTGGCCCATTTTCAGCCTGGATGGCCTCCTGCAGCACCCTGCTGGCCAAAACGGGGCATGGGAGCCACACATGCCCCCCTCACAACCCATTTTTGGCCTAGATGGACTCCTGCAGCACTCTTCTGGCCACAATGGGACACAGAGGGCATGCACAGCCATCCCCATACCCCATTTTGATTGGCAAAGTGCTGCAGGAGGCTGTCCAGGCCAAAAGTGGTCCATGTCCCCCCCACACCCACTTTTGGTTGGCAGGGTACTGCAAGAGGTGTCCATCCCATCTCCCCCCCCCAGCCCATGGAGAACTATAATGCTGATCTGGCCCTCGAAGAAATCCAGTTTGACACCCCTGCCCTACACCATTTCTAACAGATCCAGTCTCTTCTTGAAAGCTTCCAGTGATGAAGCTTCTACAGCTACTAAAGGCAAGCTGTTTCACTGATTGATTGTTCTCACTGTCAGAAAATTTCTCCTTATTATTAGGTTGAATCTCTCTTAATCAGTTTCCATCCATTATTCCTCATCAAGCCTTGGCAGGCTGATTGCAATTGTTTTTCTTTTCTGCAGTCTTAACTATCCTTTGAAGACTGTATCCATCATGTTTGGTTGCATTACCATAGTTTAGGTTGCAAAGGAACCTCTATAGTTCCTAAACTATGGAACTATAGTTTCTAAACTATGGAAGGAACTATAGTTCCTAAACTAGTTACTATAAGTTTAGGAACTATCAGGTTTCAAAGCAAACGCTATTTCAGCTATCAGTTATTCTACTGTCATTGGGCATGATATATCTCTTCCAGTTGTGACTGGCAGTGGTGGGTTGCTGCCGGTTCGGACTGGTTCTTTAGAACCGATGGCTCTGACTCCAAGCCAAGAGCGAACCGGTTCTTTGTATCTGTGAAAGTGGGCCCGCCTGCCTGTGGGTTATATTGACCTTTATCTCTGCTTCCGAAGCCCAGCTGATCAGGGGCAGCAGATTGAATTGCCGTTCCGCAGCTGTTTTCCATGCTCCTTGCCTAGTTTGCAACACGGAAGTTCTATTTCCTCTGAACTGCGCACACACGAGCAGTGATGCATGCAGCGAAGCGCGCACTCAGTGAACTGGTTGTAAAGCTGGTAGCAACCCACCACTGGTGACTGGTATGCAACAGTTGCTAAGGATATCAAAGACTTATTTTCATATATCAAAGAAGGAGAATGTTGAGGGGTTTTCTGTATTTTCATTTATAAATCTTCAATTTTGTTGTGATTCTAGAAAAAGTTTAACAGAAAACTTTTTCTTATTAAATGCAAGGAAAGGAGGAAAAGAAAAAGGGGGGAAAGGAAAATTAGCTTATAAAATGTATTTAAAATTGTATATACCTATTTTCCCCTAAAGTCAACCCATATTCAAATTATGGTCAGTTAAAGCAAATTTCAGATTGTGATTAATTCTTGAAGCAAGATTTATCTAATCTTATCTAATTGAATAAAAGGTTAGAATTTATCTAATCTCTGTGAGGGTCATGTGAGGTTTCTAAATTTGATAAATAAATACACTTGTACAGGGGTGGGTTCTGGTTTACCTCTCTGCTGGTTCGCTCCTTGACACGCCACACGGGCATGCGCAGTGCTAAAAAACGACCTCTGTGCATGCGCAGAAGCAAAAATCAGAAGATGGTGGTGCCTATGGTGCTACCGAGAGAGCTGGTTTGGGGACATGGCAGGCCTGGGTCGCTGCCGGTTCCAGAGACCCAGGCCACCAAGTTACTACCGGTTCCATAGAACTGGTCCGAACCGGGAGGAACCCACGTCTCCACTTTTACAACAATTTATTAAAAATAATAATATCCTAAATAAACATTGGTAAAAAAGATTGGATTCCAAAAATATATAATTCCAGTAAATTTTACTGGAAGGCAATTCAATGCCTTCCAAATATACTTTTGGAAGATAGTGTGATAAGGCTAGCTTGTTTCCCAGATTTTGAGTGCAGGGCCTTTGTTTTGTTTATTTAATATTTCAGTTAATGTTTATACACTCATAATGAAGAAAAATAAGGCAAAGAAAAATACATAGTTTCAGGTTTCTAGTGAGTTTTGAATTAAGTGCACTCTGCATGTCAGTTCAGTTATAACCACTGAGAAAGACCTTCTGTAAAAGTAACTTCAACACATTTTCTTGAGAAACTGCTGAGGAAATGTAGGAAAAGGTTTTTGGTTTCTTTATTTTATTCTAAAGTTATTTTTTAATTTGCATTTATTTAGTTTCATTGCTTTCTGATTTATAGCAAAAAAGGAAAATAATAAAACACAAAGATAATAATGGTGCAAATTCAATGCAAATATTATTCAAGTATGTATGTTTTTCTAATACATTTATATGATTAGCATTTTTATTTTTGTTTGTTTTTAATCTGCAGTATATTGTATAAATTCCATATCTCATTATATTTTTCATACAGAGTTTACATCTATAGGTATTCCACTCATAAGTGGCAAGTGCAATCAGATCTTCAATCTATTGAATAAATGAAGCCATATGTTTATCTTTCTGATGCTGGAACATCAGTCTTTTGTCCATAGTAAGCTTACAGAGAAGGCATTTACATTATCTGGTTATCATATTCCATGTACTACATAGTTCCAAATAACATTATCCTATGAAAACTTTAGTTTTTGTCTAAATTTTGCAGTCATAATTACATAATCCATGACTTTTTCTGAAACATTTTTAAAGCTGCTGGTTTTTATCTTTATATCCTTAGCTTTGTACATATATATTCAATTTATGAAAAATTTTGTTTTGAAGCAGAAAGTTGGGAAGATATAGCAGTAGTACATTTGTCAAATGAAAGGACATTGCAAACTGAAGTATGGATCAAATATCTTGCAAAATACTGGCAAAGTATCTCACCCAACAAGCCCAACTGCTTTGGAGGCAATTCAGCACAATCAATTCATAGGATTACTTTAAGGATACAGTGAACATTTGCCTTTTGTTAGTGGTGAGAAATCTTTCAAGTTCAGTGCAGACTGTCAAATAACCTATACAATTACTGAAAGAACTTATAACTCTTAAAAGAAAGTGAGGGAGTTCTATTGCAATTCTACTAAATTGTCTAAAAACTAAAACCTAGAATTAAATAAATTGTCTTTATCAATTTCCATTTCAATGCCTGTCCATTGATTTTAATCACTTGTATTTTGCTGTGTTTTATTTATTTATTTATTTATTTATTTATTTATTTATTTATTTATTTATTTATTTATTTATTTATTTATTTATTTATTTATTTATTTATTTATTTATTTATTTATTTATTTATTTGGTATTCTTATATGCCGCCCAACTCCCGAAGGACTCAGGGCGGCGTTTTAGCTGGAAAAGAAAAAAATAAAATGGATATACAATAATAAACCGAGCATGACCTGGATAATTTTCCTTTATTGGGGTTTCAAAAGAGACTTGCTAAAGATTAGAATAATCATGTGACAAAAAACAAAGAAAAAATGAAAGGAAATAAAGTTAAAAAAATTATTTGAATGGACTAAAGGTTAAGATTGTTACACATAAAAGGAATGAATATAAAGTTGGTTTATTTGATCAAAGTTAAAATAGATATGCTCCATCCCTGGTAACCTTTAATGGTCCTTTAATGGACTATTAATGATAACAGGACCATAACAACAATGTTTTACCTACTTATTTCTACATAAGAAATAGGACATGGGAAGAAGAGGTCATTTGTTGTATTTTAAGAAGGGCTGATAAATTTCTAAAATTATATTTGTAATGAAAGTGGGAAGTAAATTGTTTATATATTTATTTTCATTTTTTACTATATTATTACTTTTCTTTTTTAATCTCTCTCATTTTTTTCTTTTCTTATCTTCTACTCTTTCTTTTTCTTCTTTTTCAGTTTGTATTGTTTGTATTGCTATGGGTACATTTTTTAATAAATACTACCATACCAAAAGCAAACATATAAACCCATCAGAATCAGCCAAGATAATTTCAAATAGTTGATCAGTAGACACTTTTTTTAAAAAAATGCCATATTATCTTCTACCTGTAAGGGATATTGTAGATTCTTTTCTTCTTTCATTCTTTCTCCACTTAAGCTGACTCCGGTTGTTCAGTTCAGGCCTCACAACAATAATGTACCATTTGGGGAAAAATATAAAACTCAGCAATCCAGCACTGGAAGCTAAAATAGAGAAAATCTCCACAGCAACCATGTATTTTCCTTTAGTGCTCAGGTAAGTTGGGACAAATGACAACCACACACTGCAGAACACTAACATGCTGAATGTAATAGATTTGGCTTCGTTGAAACTGTCAGGTAAATTCCTGGCAAAGAAAGCCACAATAAAGCTGGCAATGGCTAAAAAGCCCATGTACCCAATCATACTGTAAAACATGACAGGAGAGGCCTCATTACATTGCAGGGTAATTTCAGCCATTCCTGAGTGCATATCAGCATCCAGGAATGGGGGACTGGTTGATAGCCACACAGTACAAATGCCTACTTGAATAAGAGAACAAGAAATAACAATGGAACTGGCCAATCCTTTCCCCATACCCTTAGTCCTCTTTGTCCCTGGTTTGGTGGCCATAAATGCCAGAACCACAGTGACAGTTTTGGCCAAAACTGAAGAAACAGCCACTGAAAAGACAATGCCAAAAACTGATTGCTGCAGGAAACACATCTCCTTCTGAGGCTGCCCAATAAAAAGCAAAGTACAGAGGAAGCAGAATAGAAGGAAAACAAGAAGAATATAAGTGAGATCCCGGTTATTGGCTTTGACAATGGGAGTATTGTGATGCATTCTAAATGTTTTTAACAAGACAATAGTTATTAGTGAAAGGAAAAGAGCCCCAGTGGTTAAACCCGTTCCCATAGGTTCATTATAGGATAAAAAGGTTACAATTTTAGGAATGCAGGCATTCTGATGCTTGTTTGGGTAAAGATCTTGTTTGCACTCAATGCAGTCAGGCATATCTGTAAAATAGAAGCTTAGTCTTAGATACACACATGTATTATACTGAGATAGTTCATATAAGTGTTAATGAGGAAGAACAGCATTTTTCCATAATAGACACTTTTTTCCTGGGAGATGGCCCATTGCTGATAGAACTTACTTTCCTTATGTGCATCCATCTGAAATGCATTTAGTCCAATATAGGGTCTACTAATGTATCTTGTTCTTCATTTATTCCCCCCATTGAAAGTGCTGTAGGAGGGAATAACCTGCATGTTCATTAATAGAAAGCATTACTTTATGAAACTTCTCTTCCATGAAACAAATATTGGCAATATTCAGAACTGCTATCTACCAAAATCTAGATCCAACCTCTACAAATTGCAGCAACTTTATATCCTGTTAGTAGCTTTTTCCACTTAGATATCCCCCCCCCCCCAGTGAACACCCAGATTTCCAGTGAGATGACACCAGGAATTTCCTTGTACTATTATCTCCTTCTGCCCTCCTTTTCATTGTTATAATTTTCTCCCTAACATCTGCATGTTTCTTCTTCATTGGAGGATTAATATTATTAGTATTTTGAATTGTATAGGCCCGTGATGGCGAACCTATGGCACGGGTGCCACAAGTGGCACACGGAGCCATATCGGTGGGCACGCGAGCTCAGGTCCGGCGTGCATGTGTTCACCAGCCGGCTGATTTTCGGGCCTTCTGGGCCCACTGGGAGTCGGGAAACAGGCTGTTTCCAGCCTTCAGAGTGGGTGGGGAAGGCCGTTTTCGCCCTCCCCAGGCTCCTAGAAAGGCTCTGGAGCCTGGGGAGAGTGAAAAATGGGCGTGCCATTGCATGCTGGAAGCAGGGGGGTCATGCGTGCATGTGCGGGGGTGCATGGAATTATGAGTGTGGGCACGCACACACGTGATCCCTCGCATTCCCCCCCCCTTTTGGCACGCGAACCAAAAAAGGTTCGCCATCACTGGTATAGGCAATTAGATAACCTGAGATATTTTCTTATCTAAATATATAAAAATAATGCTCTTAGGCAGCCAATAAAGCAGTGGTAGCATAAGAGAGTTCTGATTTCCTGTGTATTAAATTTTCCTTCCTTCCTTCCTTCCCTCCCTCCCCCTCCCCCCTCCCCCCTCCCTCCTCCCTCCCTCCTTTACTTTCTTCCCTTTTCTTTCTTCATTTCTCTTTGTTCTTTTCTTTTGTTCTTACTCCTCACTCACTCACTCACTCTCCTTCTTTCCTTCCAAGGATCCCATCAACTGGTGGGAATCTCTCAGGGAATGTTGAAAATGAGGTTAACATGAGTGTAGCTGACCATGATAGCACACTGGCAGTGATGAAGCAACAAATATGTTTCAAATTTTAATTTCTTCAGAGTAATAGGCTGTTGCATTGTTTAATTTAACCCATTTGGAGTACTTTTCTTGATGCACAGTTTTAGCTGTATATGCTAAAAAACAATTAAGGAATAAAGACTGAGTTTATCTACTTAGGATGCTAACTAACTTAACTACTTGGGCCACTACCTGCCTACCTACCTCTTTTTATTATGTAATAATATATTTTATTAAAGAGCAACTAAAATATGTTTGTCTCTATATTTTCTTTCTGTAATATTTATCCTTCTATCGCCTATCTATTTTCTCTTTAAGCTAAGAAAATGGCTGCAACTTAAAACCAATGTGAAAAAATTCAAACAATGCAATCTGCTTTTTTTTCTGGGGTAATATCACAATTAAAACAGTAAATTAAATTTAGTGGGATAAGTAGATGGGTAGAATTTTGTTTAAGCCCATAAGAAAAAGGTCCAATATCTAAACTGTAGAAGAATAAATTAGAGAAAAAAATATAACTCTAGTGTGATCTTTGTAGTAGCTCATCGACTTTGAGAAAGCACAGTATCTCTTACTTTCCCACTCAGAAATCTTGCCTTCTGGACAGGGAATGCAATCATAGCAGCAAAATGGTTCCCCTTCTTTCTTTAGTTTGCTGTAACCAGGTTGGCACTTGTTATTACATACTGAGAGAGGTTGCACCTAGTTCACCAATGTGAGTAGAAATCAGAAATTAACATAAATATTCACAAGAATAATTATAGAATATTTACAGTTCAGAGGAGAACATGGCATACAATAACATTTCACAGGTTATTGTCTTCATATGGCTAAAATATTCTTATGCCAAATTATCCTCTTCTGACTTTGGAACAGTTATTCCAAGCTCACTGGAAGAATCCCATATTTGAAATTGGCTGTTCCAATCTTTTTTATGGGGAAATTCACTCATTACTAAAAGACTTACTCTTTACCATTGGTTCAAATTCATAGTGCCAATTATTCCATGGATTGCTTTTAGGTAAAGCTGCTTGCGATGTAGATTATGTATTAATTATTAAAATTGAATGCAAGCTACCTTAAAAAAGCCTAATACTATTAATATTCTGTTTACAATGTTGTCAGATGGTAATATATAGTTTCCTCATCAGAATTAAGCATTTTTCCCTATAGATTATTTTGCAAAATGTAGTATTTGCATATTGTTGATTTAATTTTAAGGTACCGTATTTTTCGGAGTATAAGACGCACCTTTATACTCCCAAAAAGAGGGTCAAAAACTGGGTGAGTCTTATACTTGAATGTAGCCCCCACCCCCCACCTGCCAGCCCGCCACTTAGCCAGGGGAGGAAAGCGTTTTCAGGCAGCAGTGCTGCGATCCCCTCCCCGATTCCCAAAACGGGGCGTGCAACCGGCGCTGCCTGCCACCGGAAACGCGATGCTCTTCCTTGCCAAGAAGGACCCTCTATCAGCCATCTCCAGGGAGCCACCCCCGTCCTCAGGAGGCAGCAGCCCCTTTAAGAGTGAGGGAGTTTTTTATTTTTTATTTCCCTCCTTCCAGCCTGAGCCGGCCGATCGCGAGCCCGCCGGCAATGACAGCGCGCCGCAGAGGTTCGCGGAGGGGAGGAGGAAGGTGATCGTTTGCCACCGCCACGCAGGTATGTGAGTCGCCCAGGGGTCAGCCGCGCCTCGGATTGGAGGGTCCTTGTCCTGCTGCTGCCCAAAGGAAGCTGCGGAGCTGAAGAAGCCTCCACCCATCTGCCAGCTCACCACTCAGCCTTTTGGAATCGGGGAGGGGATCACAGCGCTGCCGCCTGAAAACTTTCCTCCCCAGGCTGAGTGGCGAGCTGGCAGATGGGTGGAGGCTTCTTCAGCTCCGCAGCTTCCTTGGGGCAGCAGCAGGACAAGGACCCTCCAACCCGAGGTACGGATGACCCCCGGGCGACTCCCATGGTGATCGTGGTGGTGGCAAGCGATCACCTCCCCCCTCCCCTCCATGAACGTCTGCGGCGCGCTGTCATTGCCGGCAGGCTCGCGATCGGCCGGCTCAGGCTGGAAGGAGGGAAATAAAAAATAAAAAAGCTCCTTCACTCTTAAAGGGGCTGCTGCCTCCTGAGGACGAGGGTGGCTCCCTGGAGATGGCTGATTGAGGGTCCTTCTCAGGCAGAGACCCCCACAGCAGCAGGGGCTGCAATGCAATGCCCTGAGCGGTGTGCAAAAAGTCCTTCCTCCAATTTTGGAATCGGGGAGGGAAGTGTTTTCGGGCTGCAGCCTGAAACGCAATGCTCTTTTTTTGCTTCTACAATCACTTTTCTCCCCATTCCAAAAACAGGGCAAACGGTGGGGTCTCCCTAGAAACCCCACCAAAGCCAGCAGATTTATTTCAAAGAGAGGGAGGGAGGGAGAGAGGGGGGAGGGAGAGGGAGAGGGAGAGGGAGAGGGAGGGGAAGGGGAGAGAGAGAGAGAGAGAGAGAGAGAGAGAGAGAGAGAGAGAGAGAGAGAGAGAGAGAGGAGGGGGGCATACCACAGTCACTTGCTAAAGTATTGAATGCTAGGTATGACAGAATTGTTTTTTTCTTGTTTTGCTCCCCCAAAATTAAAGTGCGTCCTATATTCCGGTGCGTCCTATACTCCAAAAATACGGTAACTGAGCATAGGGGAAGAAAAACAAACCAAAAGAAATGTACAGTATAGAAAGTTGAGAAAGAAAGATGAGTTATGTCATGAGAAAAATGGAAGCTTGAAAAAAAATCATATTTTCCCAAAATATATCAATAACCAAAATTGAAATATGAACAAAAACGAATTCATCCTCCAATATTAGAATAAGAGCAGTAAAAAGAGACTATTACTAGTAAAAGAAAGTTAAATTTAATATTCATATAAATGCATGTCCAATTATAGAAACTGTATTGTGTAAATGTGCATACTAGAGGAGCATAATGTTTGTATGCTTGGAGACATTCAGATAAAATTTGTGTTTATGTGTACATTAAAATCAGTAGCTGAACCCAAAATGTTACTAAGGTTGAAGAAATAAGAAATAGAGTAAAACAATAAAATATTTGGCAAATTCATCGTGAGCAAGAAATATATCCTGAGTCATATTTTAAGACAATTATGTTCTACCTCATTAAACCAGCCATGCCAAAAAATGGGATTTTTGTTCATCATCAGTTTGTGGTCTCTTGTTACTTGTGAGTTGATCATTCCAACTTTTACTCCAATTAAAGACTCGTTTGGAAACAAAACCCAGTTTATAACATCAAATGTTGTTAAAAGTACACCATTCTGGTCAAAGGAAACCTTTTCCCCTATGGTATTATTAAAAGACACTTGCTTCAGAAAATAGAGCAGCTGAGAATAAAAGGAAAATAAATGCTTAAGAAAATGTTCCAACACTGAACAAAGATGTGAACAATTGTGTCAGGCCCCAAAACTAGGAAAGATATCTGATTTATTTATTTATTAAAATTTATTTATTTATTAAAATTTCTATGCCGCCCAACTCCCGGGGGACTCTGGGCGGCTAACAACAGGATAATTTCTTTCAAGCACAGTTCTTTATTGTAGCACACTTATAGTCCAAATTTTGCCAAGTGAAGTACTCTACTATACTCTTGAGAACTGTTAGGGAGTGGCTGTCTTCACCCGTTTTCCCTCACACAAAATATCTGGACTGACTTGCTTCTTATTCCTCTTAAATGCACTCACCCGCCCACTGGAAATCCTGCCTAGTACATTCCATCACAATTTAACTTAATTTAATACTAAACAATTTGTTACACCTATGCACTCACATACACAATAACATATGTTTATTTCAGGTTAATGAAAGATAAGAGACAACCTGAAATGCCTCTCACAGTACTGAGTTCTGTAACTTTTAAAACAATCTATTTTTTAAAAATCAGGTTGTCTTAATGAGCAATGATGAACATTTGTCCTGCCTAGCATGGCAATGATAATTTAAGTCCAACCCCCCCCACCCCACATTTGGGAATAGATTATTCATAGTGTGGAGAAATCCAGTAAATGGATATAAGTAAATGGATGTAAGTTAGGACTTCAGAGATAATATGAACATTGTGATGGAGAACTTCATGAAATTAGCCTTCATTCAAGAAGATTTATTCCAACTGAAACCTAAATAATTTGAGTGAGAGCCAGTCTGGTGTAATGTTAAGATAACAGGCTAGAAATCAGAGCATGAGTTCTGGTTCTGCCTTAGGCATGAAGCCAACTAGGTGAACATCGGCCAGTCCCTCCCTTAGCCTGAGGGGGGAAAGAAGCAGTGCTGTACCATATCCAAACATATAGCCAAGAAAAATGCAGGAACTAGTTGCCAGGAGTCACCTACAGGTACATAAATAACATGAATGTGTTTGTGATATGAATGTGTTTCTTGATCACCAGTTAATCTTTGTGGTGGTTAATTGTAACATTAATTAATTGAGTAGGTAATAGTTACAGCTTTTATAACTCACCTTGTAGTAACTATAACTGTAACTATATTAAATTGAGCTCAACTATAATATACTAAATAACACTGTATATAATATACTAAATAACACAGTATCAACAGTAAAATTCTTCAAGTTTCTAGGTTCTATCATATCTCAAGACTTAAAATGGACACCTAACATCAAAAAAGTCATCAAAAAAGCACAACAAAAAAATGTTCTTTCTGCGTCAACTCAGTAAGCTCAAACTGCCCAAAGAGCTGCTGATTCAGTTCTACAGAGGAATTATTGAGTCTGTCATCTGCACCTCCATAACTGTCTGGTTTGGCTCTGCAACCAAACAAGACAAACACAGACTTCAATGAATAATTAGAACTGCAGAAAAAACAATTGCTACCAACCTGCCTTTCATTAAGGATCTGTATACTGCACGAGTCAAAAAGAGGGCTGTAAAAATATCCACAGACCCCTCACATCCTGGACATAAATTTTTTCAACTTCTACCCTCAAAACGACACTATAGGGCACTGCACACCAGAACAACTAGACACAAAGACAGTTTTCCCCCGAATGTCAACACTCTGCTTAGCAACTAATTCCCACAACACTGTCAAATAATTTACTAAGACTGTATTACTATTATTCTTCTCTTCCTTGCTAGTATCTATCTCTTCCCACTTATTACTATAACCATGTGCTTGTATCTTTCAATTTATGTTGTTTTTACTTGTTTCCTAATACGATTTGATAGCTTATTAGTAACCTTGACTATCACTAAGTGTTGTATCTTTTTATTCTTGATGAATGTATTTTATTCTCCTTATGTACACTGAGAGCATATACACCAAAGACAAATTCCTTATGTGTCCAATCACACTTGGCCAATAAAGAATTATATTCTATTCTGTTCTGTTCTGTTCTGTTCTGTTCTGTTCTGTTCTGTTCTGTTCTGTTCTATTCTATTCTATTATATTCCTATAATTAAGCTCTATTTAAATTAGTTGAAAGTAATTTTGGGTAAACCTATTTAGTATCAAGTTGAGAATGAAAAGAAGAGAAGCCTTCCCAAATTCTACATTAAACATTAAAGAAAAAGAAATGACATCTTACATAATATAAATAATATTTTACATAGGATTCTCAAGAATGTTATGTTAAGGGATGTAGTGTGATCCCTACAAAAGTGTTTCAACTTAGCAAAATATTTCAAGTGTCTTTTTACATACTACTCATAATTATACCGTAATAAAAATGGATCAAAATATTGTACACATAGTATTATAGGCATGATTATGCTGACTCATGGTTTCTTACAACAAGTTGGCCCACCAACTTGTTGTAAGAGCCGAGGTGGCGCAGTGGTTAAAGAGCAGCACTGCAGTTCAGCAGTTCAGCTGTTCAAATCTCACCGGCTCAAGGTTGACTCAGCCTTCCATCCTTCCGAGGTCAGTAAAATGAGGACCCAGATTGTTGGGGGCAATATGCTGAACTCTGTAAACCGCTTAGAGAGGGCTGTAAAGCACTATGAAGCGGTATATAAGTCTAAGTGCTATTGCTAAGTGCTATTGCTATATAAACAACTACTACTATACTTTTACTGTAGTAATGGACCCACCAGTGAAAATAATGCATTAATAGACTTTTTAGATTTACATTACCTTCCATGACTGCTGAGTCAGAGATGTCCATCTCTCCCTCTCCACCATTCTGTTGTGCTTGAATCTGGATGAGTACATGGCATGGAAAGCATGAGCCACAGCAAAGACAGCATTATAGATACTATAGCTGTGCCCAGTAATGGTTCTTTCCAAAAGGTTTTCAGAAATGTCCTCCAAGCTCTCCATCCCAGTGCAGAGATCATTATTTGTATGGTTCAGAATCCAGTTGGGGAAGGTGCAACCAAAAGCTGAAGACCAAAAGTCCCTCATTAAAAAATCTTCTTTTGCATTAGAAGGCTTTCTCTCCAGAATGAATTGCAGAAATCCTGGCAGCCCATTGGAATGGACAACCAATGATAAAGCCCCAGAGTAGATAAGTTTAGCAGATATCTGACCCTGTTTATCACTATAGGACTTAAGTTCTAGCTGAGCAGTCAAAATCCACACTTTACCTTTTGTTGTGTTTGTTCTCTCACTATCTCTTCCTTGGACTAGCAACCAGTCCAAAAACACTGGAGTTAGAAGACTACCAAAGAGGAGAAATACATTGGCTGTGCTGGTCATGAATTTATTCCATAGTTTAAATGTCCATTTTTTAATATCACCATATTCAAATATCATGCCAAAGTTATGGACTGTATCTATAAAAGCAAAACAAATCCCATGAGTAGCAAATTCTGGAATCATAACTTGAAGTACCCATTCCAAATTAATTCCAGTTGCAATGAAAAATCCAATCCATGTCCACCTAAAATAAAGAAGTAATTCAAGAATCTCTCTGTACTGATAGACTTCATTTGGGACCATTTGGTAGAAGTAAGGGGATTGGGTGTGATCCATCATCACTGGAGCAGAGCCATAGGAGAGCTAAATAGATTGATATTTGAAGAATTAATGAATAATGAAATAGAATGGAACAAGATGTGTGTGTGTGTGTGTGTGTGTGTGTGTGTGTGTGTGTGTGTGTGTGTGTGTGTGTGTGTGTGTATCAGAGATGTCAAACTCAAAGCCCGGGGGCTGGATCCGGCCTGCGGGGTGCTTAGATCTGGCCTGTGCGGGACGCCCTGGAAACAGCAAAGGACTGGCCTGTGGTGCCTCTGCCAGCAAAAATGGAGCTTGGGAAGCTCCGTTTTCATTGGCAGAGGTTTGCAGGAATCCATCACAGCTGAAAACAGAACTCGAGAGCCCGTTTTTTGCTGGCAGAGCACTTGGGCCACCACAGGTGCCCCCGACATGAGTGACATTGAGCTGGCCATGCTCACCCTGGTCACACCCACCCTGGGCCCCCAAAGTCAAACACAACCCTGATGCGGCCCTCAATAAAATCGAGTTTGACACCTATGAGAGATAGATATAGATATATTATTATTTTCAATAAAACTGAGCTGAAGTGGTGCAGTGGTTAAATGCTGCTACTGCAGGCTGACTGCTAATTCAGCAGTTCAGCTGTTCAAATCTCACTAGGCTCAAGGTTGACTCAGCCTTCCATCCTTCTGAGGTGGGTAAAATGAGGACCCAGATTGTTGGGGGCAATATGCTGAACTCTGTAAACCGCTTAGAGAGGGCTGTAAAGCACTATGAAGCGGTATATAAGTAAAGTGCTATTGCTATTGCTATTGCTATTATCAGCAAAAAATGCTATATATATAGCATTTATATATATACATATACATATACATATACACACACACGTACGTACATACGTACATACGTATACATATACTGTACATACATACATAAGTGTGTGTGTGTTTTCAAGGGAATTCAAGGGAAATATCTATACTGTTGCCTCTCCTGTGTTCCACAAAGAGAACACTGTAGTAAATTATGTGGAAGGGCAATGACTAGCCAATCTCACCTAGAGAACTGAGAATGGACTAAAGCAGGACATTTTAGCAATGGATGATCTCTCTGCTTATTTCATTACATAAAATATAGCAACGTGTCCCTTTCTATATTTTAAACAACAGACCTTATCTTTTTTTAGAACTCAAACTTCATCAATACACTAAAAAATAAATTATTTACTATAATTTATAGTTTGAAATTCTTTTGGATAAGAAAACATTTCTACTTTTTTTGACTATCATTTAACATTACTCAGAAAAAGAGCTTTTAAGGAAAACAAATTCTATTCTGACACGTTATTCACAATTTTTAATATACATAAACATGTATAGAAATATATACATATATATTATGTATATAGTTATGAATATTTTGGAAAGGGAAGAGAGTTTATGTTTGGTGATGACCCAGCTGCTATGGCCTAGAAGTGGAGCTCTTGCCTCACAATCATGAGGTTGTGAGTTCAATCCTAGGGAGAGGCAGATGTAGGGTCTCCTGCTTGGGCATGGGGTTGGACTAGATGACCTGCAAGGTCCCTTCCAACTCTGTTAATCTGTTAAAATATTATACCACTCATTTCAAAATATTAAAGAAGTTCATAATGGACATTTTTGGCAGCATATCTAACGTGATAACAGTTAACCTGATATCAACTGGGAGACAATGCTGCAGCAATTGGGAGATCAAGTAGATTCCTAACTAACAACTTTGTCAGCCAGAAGGTAAAGGAGGGAACTAGAGGAAAAGTTATACTGTACTTAATTCATTATAATAGAAAAGAAGAGAGAGTTGAAGTTGTCGGAACTTTGGGCGAGAATGACCACGACATATTGGAATTCAATATAATGCAATCACAAGCAATAGAACATAACCCAGCCAGTGTCTTAAATTTTAAAAGAGCTGATTTAACAAACTCAGGAAGTGCCTAAGAAAAATTCCTTAGTGAAAATCCTAAAGGGGAAAACAACTCAAGATGCATGGGGAACGCTGAAAAATAGGATCATAAAGTCCAGTCTAGCACAATACCACTGAAAAACAAATGCAAGAAATGCAAGAAGAAACCAGCATGATTGCACAAAGATCTCTCTGATAAACTGAAAAACCAAAAGGACAAGTACAATAAATGGAAATAGGAACACATAACTAAGGCAGAGTCAGCATATAGCCCAAATCTACAAAGATGAAATCAGGAAAGCAAAGGCACAGATTGAACAAAGTCTTGCAACCAAAGTCAAAGATAATTAAAAAGTTTCTTTCAACATATAAATAACCAGAAAAAAGTCAAGGAAACAGTAGGTCCACTTAAAAGAAAAGATGGCAAGGAAGTAACAGGCAGCAGAGAGAAAGCAGAACTGCTTAACTCATTGTTTGTATCAGTCTTTATGCAAAACAGAAACTATAGCTCAACCTATGAAAAACCTAACAGTAAAAAACATACTGTAAATAAAAATTAAAATAAGCAAGAAAATGGTTAGAGAATACCTATCTAATCTTGATGAATATAAATCACTGGAACCTGATAGATTACAACATAGAGTTCTGAAGGAATTGGCAGATGTTATCTTAGAACCATTCTACTTATATCTTTCTAAAATCCTGGAACATCAGGGAATTACCTGAGGATGGGAAAAAGGCTGATGTGGTTCCCATCTTCAAAAATGGGGGGGGGGGGACCCAGGAAACTACAGACCAATAAGCCTAATACCAATACCTGGGAAGATGTGGGAAAAGATAATCAAAAAACAAATCTGCAAACATCTAGGAACAAATAAAGTTATAACTAAAAGTCAGCATAGGTTGGTTAAAAACAGATCATGCCAAACCATTCTTATTTATTATTTGACAAAATGACAAAATTAGTAGGCCAGCGAAATGCTGTGGAAATAGTAAACTTAGATTTCAGCAAGGCGCATTTGACAAAGTAGACCATAATATACTTCTTGGTAAACTAGAAAAATGTGGGATAGACAGCATCACCACCAGGTGGCTTTATAACTTGCTTGACAAACCATATTCAAGTAGTCCTTAATGATACTACATCTACATGGAGGGAAGTAAGCAATGGGGTACCACAAGGTTCCATCTTAGGCTCAGTATTCTTTAATATCTTTATAAATGATTTAGATGAGGGAATAGAAGGGGCTCTCATCAATTTTGCAGATGACACTAAGCTGGCAGGAATAGCCAACACCTCAGAAGACAAGCTCAGGATCTGAAAAAATCTTGACAGACTTGAACAATTGGCCCTATCAACTAAATGAAATTTAATGTGGATAAAACCAAGGTTTTACATTTAGGCAGGACAAACCAAAGTTGCAAGTACAGATTAAGTGAAACCTGGCTCAAAAAACAGTAGCCTTGGAGTCCTAGTGGACAATCACTTAAACATGAATTAGCAGTATGCAGCAGCAGCCAAAAGCTAATACAATCCTTGGTTGTATAAACAGAGGCATAGAATCAACATCATGTGAAGTACTAGTACTGATTTATAAAGCCTTAGTAAGGCCACACCTGGAATACTGCATCCAGTTTTGGCCACCACATTACAAAAAAGATGTTGAGACTTTGGAAAAAGTGCAAAGAAGAGTAATTAAGATGGCTAAATGCCTGGATACTAAAATATGAAGAATTTGGCTTTGATTATTCTAAAAAAAGAAGGACTGGGATAGCATTATTCCAGTATCTGAGAGGTTGCCACAAATAGGAGGAGGTGAACTTATTTCCCAAAGCACCAGAAGTCGAGACAAGAAACAATGGATGGAAACTACTCAAGAAGAGAAGCAACTTGGAATCAAGGAGGGACATCCTTAACCATTGGAACAGCTTGACTTCAGAAGTTGTAAGTGCTTCATCACTGGAAGTTTTTAAGAAGAGACTGGAAAGTCACTTGTCTGAAATAATATATGGTCTCCTGCTTGAGCAGGGGATTGGACTAGAAGATCTCTAAGGTCCCTTCCACCTCTGTTTGACTTAATGGGTCTGCTGTGGCATCCTTTCCTGAACAAGACATGGCAAGAATTCATCCTTCCCAGATAGTGTGAAGGTTTTGATAGGTATTTGACACTTATCACTACTAAATACTTATAATTCATATAACTTACCTGAGGAATCTTATAGATGCTAAAAATATTTGGTATTTGATAGGAAGATTCAATGTCAAGTCCTTCAATGATAGCAAGAAGTTTGTCTTTACTATCACAATGATAATTGGGAAGAAATTGGTCTTTTGGAGAAATAAGTTGCATTGCAGAACGAAAGGCCCACCTGGTATTCATAAGTGTATCATAGACATGAAATCCGAGAGTGAAGTTGTGTAAGATCTGGGGATCTTCATTGATTTGCCTTATTGCAAAGACCAAGGCCAAGATATGCTGGTAGTTCTGAGTCATAATCCTACAGTGGGATTTTCATTATGTGTCAGACTAATTCATTGAAAAAAATATGTCATAGTTTAAGAGGCATACTTGGTACAAAAACTTGACCAATCACCCCAAAAGATAATCTATAGATTAGAGAAAGGCAGAGGTACACCATTTTATATAGTGATAAACAAAATTAAATAAAATCTATGTGAAATGTATGTACTTGATTTACAATATTGTTTGCATCTATATTTTATGTCTGTATATATTTTATGTACAGAAATTTTCTGATAGATTTAAAATCATTATATAGTTCTGATTCGTCTAGAGGAACAAATTCAAAATTAATTTCTTTGGAAGAAATATGGTGATCTGCCATAAAGAAGAGTTGTAATTTCAAGCAAGAATTAAAAGAAACACTATAAATGAATAAGAATGCATTTCCTATTAGAAAATTAAACATTGCAATTGCAATTTTAACAAGAAAAACTTGAATTAAGAAAAAATTAGTCTAAACAAATGAAAATGTATTTGCTAGTTGAGAGTTAAATATGTAATTATTACTTTTTATGTAGTTATTTAGCTAAATATAGGCATCATAGTTAAGTTGATAGCTTTTTGGTTTCATTAAAATTGTTTTAAATACTACTATAATTAATATTTCTTTGGTGAAGTAGAGAAGCAATCTGTCCTTTATTTCTCAAAACAATCTACTTCATTACTTTTACTGCAAACAATCACACTCATACATTTGGTCTACTATATATAATCTGCACAGAAGCATACAGAAGTCAAGCTCAATTCCTTACAGATGTTTTTCAAAATTTGTGGGAGATGGTGGTTGATCAAAAGGATTTGCTCTGGAGCAAAAGAAAGTGTGAGAAACAAGGCCACCAAAGAGTAGATCCCCTGGCTGAAGGTACTTGTGAAAAATGCGGTGGTGATCTACAATTCGGCACTTTACATGTGTCTGTCCTGTCATATGTGGCAGCAACAGAAAGAGCAATGCTGCTACTATCAACATGTTAAATACAAACTGACCCTCTAAACTAAAGCACCAATGCATCTACAGCTACATCTGTGATAACAATAACTAGATATACATGAAAATTGAAAAATAATGACTAAATCACAAAGAGTACATGCTAGTAACAATCTGGCTAAAATCTGTAAATTTTAGTCCTGACTTTATATACATACAATATGTACACATACACACACACACACACACACACACACACACACACACACACACACACACACATGTACATACATACATACAAAGATACAATCACACAGGAATACATGACCGTACTTGCAAGACTTTTTTGATAAAAAAAACAAGATGGAAATAAGAAAGCAATATAAATAATTATAGTTGTTTGATAGTTAGCTAGAATTGGTGAATCCTCTACAGCATTGCCAAGAACTAAGTGTGTTATATTTCCCTTGAAAATGTATTGTATTCATGCTGTTCTGTAAATAAAAATAAAAATAAAATAAAATAAAAAACACATTATTTCTAATAAAAAGCGTAACTCCAAAGAATGCTCCCCCCATTCTTGGAACCAAATTAAAGTATAAAGGCATATAGAAAAAGGCAAATTTTCAGGTCAGAAGTTCTTAAGTAACTAAAGTACCTGGATGATGCACATAATATCTATGGGAAAAGTCTACTTTGGGGAGAACCATTGCTCCATTTCTTTTCATCAACCGTTTCAGGTGTCATCGTTGTCCTCCTCCTCCTCCTCCTCCTCCTCCTCCTCCTCCTCCTCCTCCTCCTCCTCCTCCTCCTCCTCCTCCTCCTCCTCCTCCTCCTCCTCCTGATGTGCTTTTTTTTCCCTGATCTAACATCATGGCAAAAAATCTACCATGTCTGAAATCCTCCTGCAATAGGCTGGAAGGGGTTCAGGCTGGATAGAGAACTACCATATCCTTCCATTTGGTGATTCTATAGACAACTCTAAAATAATATTTGGCTCTACACTTGGAGGTCATCAAAACATACATCTCACATATATTTCTGGCAAGGTTTTATGTGTTCTGGATATGGAGGTGATTCCATCAATTTATTGACATGATCAAATCACCATATTTTTCGGACTATAAGATGCACTTCCCCCCCAAAAAAGTGGGTGGAAATGTCTATGCATCTTATAGAGCTAATATTGTGGTAGGGGATGGGGTTGGTTGGTGCCGATCAGCTGTTCTAGGTGGCGGGCATCACTGCAGTTGCTGCCTATCACCGCATATTGCTGCCGCTGCAGCCCATTTGCTGCCAATCATGGCGATCAGCGGCAAACGGGCCATGGTGAACAGGCTGTGATGCACAGGCAGCGGCAGCGCCGAATGGGAGCAGTAAACAGGTGGCTGTGAAAGGGCAGTAGCAATCCCTGCAGCCTAGAACATCTGATCGGTGGTATTCCAGGAGGCAAATCCAATCACCAATCATGCTGTTGAATGCCAGGTCGATTACTAACAAGCCCCCCCTTGTATGGGATCTAATCCTGGAAGAGGGGGCGGACCTGGCATGCATTACTGAGACCTGGCTGGGCCAGGAGGGGGGTGCCCCTTTCCGAGATGTGCTTGGTTGGTTCTCAGTTCAGCATCAGCCGTGAACCCAGGGAAGGGGTAGAGGAGTGGCTATTATAGCTCGCCAGAATCTATGTCCTTGAAGGAGCCCTGCCCCGGAGATGGTTGGGTGTGAGACACTCCTTCTGAAGTTGGACTTAGGGGTTCAGGTGGGCCTTTTGCTAATGTACTTGCCTCCTAGCTGCGTTGCAAAGGCCCTGCCTGTTCTGCTCGAGGCGATAGTGGGGCTGGCGATTGAGTTCCCCAGGTTGATGGTGTTGGGGGACTTCAACCTGCCATCGCCTGGCGAAACCTTGGAGGCAGTCCAGAAGTTCATGGCTTCCATGACAACCATGGACCTGTCCCAAGTAGTTCAGGATCCGACTCATGAGGGAGGTCACATGCTTGACAATGTGTTTCTCTCGGGGCAGTGGAGAGATGATCTGAGGCTGAGGGGTTTAGTCACAGTACCTTGTCGTGGTCAGATCATTTCCTTCTGAGGTTGGATTTCATGGCACCACTCCTCCACCACAAGGAGGCGGGACCGATTAAGTGGTTCCGCCCCAGGCACCTAATGGAATCCGAAGGATTTCAGAGGGAACTTGGGGAAATACCTGAATCTCTGATACACAATTCATCTGAGTCTCTTGTGGCTGCCTGGAACCGGACGGCAGCAGGGACTTTAGATCGAATTGCACCCTTGCGGCCTCTCCATGGCAGCAGATCCAGGAGGGCTCCTTGGTTTACTGAGGAGCTCCGGGAGATGAAACGCCAAAAGTGACGCCTAGAGCAACGGTGGGGAGCCAGTAAAGCTGAATCTGACTGGACACTATTAAGAACTTTTATTAAGTGTTACTTAGTGGTGATACGGGCGGCAAAATGTTCACATTTTTCCGCCCTTATTGCACCCACTGATTCTCGCCCAGCCACCCTGTTTAGGGTGACGCGCTCCCTTCTTGCCAAGGAGGGAGTTGAAGAACCCTTACAGGGCAGAGCTGAAGAATTTGCTCAGTTTCTGGAGGATAAAATCATTCAGATTCGGATGGACCTGGACTCCATTTGGACAGGGCAAACCGAGACGACAGGGGTGAGTCTTAGTCCTGTTGTATGGGATGAATTTGAGCCTATCACTACTGATGATGTTGACAAGGCCATTGGAGCGATGAGTGCCTCCACTTGTTTATTGGACCCGTGCCCCCCCGGCTGGTCTCTGCCAGCAGGAAGGTGTCAGGCGGCTGGCCCCAGGCTGTTGTGATCGCATCTTTGAGAGAGGGGTCCACCCCACAGCCCTTAAACGCTGTGGTGGTGAAGCCCTCCTCAAGAAGCCTTCCCTGGTCTCAGCGGACTTAAAGAACTTCCGTCCAGTCTCCAACTTGCCCTTTGTGGGTAAAATTGTTGAGAAAGTGGTGTCGCTCCAACTCTTGCAGTTATTGGAGGACACTGGTTATCTAGATCCCTTTCAATTGGGTTTCATGCGCGGCTACAGTACGGAGACTGCTTTGGTCACCCTGATGGATGATCTCTGGCGAGCCCGGGATGGAGATTATTCCTCCATCCTGGTGTTACTTGACCTCTCAGTGGCTTTCGATACCATTGACCATGGTATCCTTCTGCACCGACTCGGCGAGGTGGGAGTGTGAGGCACCGTTTTATGGTGGTTCTCCTCCTACCTCTCCGATAGGATGCAGCCGGTGTTGACAGGAGGACAGAGGTCGGCCCCTAGGTTCCTGATTTGCGGGGTGCCTCAGGGCTCAGTCCTCTCCCCCATCCTGTTTAACATTTAAACCGCTGGGTGAGATCATCCGACGACACGGGGTGAGGTATCAGCAGTATGCTGATGATACCCAGTTGTACATCTCCACCCCGTGTCAGTTCAGGGAAGCAGTTGATGTAATGTGCCGCTGCCTGGACAATGTTAGAGTCTGGATGGGAATCAAAAGGCTCAAACTCAGTCCTGACAAGACTGAATGGCTATGGATATTGCCCCCAGGGATTATGTGGACTTCCCCTCCTTGTTTCTCGGGGGAGAAAAATTGTCTGTAGAATGTTCAAATTATTAGACTTATTTTTTAAAGACTGCTTTATTATTGTTCTAGCCAGGGGTCTCCAACCTTGGCAACTTTAAGACTTGTGGACTTCAACTCCCAGAATTCCATAGCCAGATTTGTTAGCTTTGCTGGCTGTGGAATTCTGGGAATTGAAGTCCACAAGTCTTAAAGTTGCAAGGTTGGAGACCTCTAGACAACTTAACAAAATAAAGAAGCTTTATTTTGCTCTGAAGAGGTCCAGTGCTATAGTATCTTCTTTTAAATAATAGAGAATAATGTATACTTCCAGAAATTTTAATTAATTTTAACAGCTCTGTACAAGTATTGTCTGAAATGTAACAGTGTCCTGTTTAGTATTAGAGTTAAATCCTGACTTACCTTGGAGTAGATCTATTTAAATAATTAGGAGGAGTTAGTGTGACTACATTTAAGAAAACTTTCTGGCATAATGTACATTTCTCCCATTCTTTGCTATTTCTATGGGTCAGGCACACATGCACAGAAATACACAGCAAACAGTGTATATCATCTGTGCTGTTTGCTGTTTGCTGTTTGGCAAATTGCTTGGAGGCAGAGGCCTTTTTTCCTTATTTTCCTCCCACAAAACTAAGGTGCGTCTTATACTCCGGTGCGTCTTATACTCCAAAAAATACGGTATATTGCCCCCAACAATCTGGGTCCTCATTTTACCTACCTCGGAAGGATGGAAGGCTGAGTCAACCTTGAGCCGGTGAGATTTGAACCGCTGACTGCGGATCACAGTCAGCTAAAGTGGCCTGCAGTACTGCCTCTAACCGCTGCGCCACCTCAGCTCTCATTTACATGTGTGGTCTTACTAAGGCTTTGTAAAGCAATACTAGAAGCATGGCATCCTGGAATATTTATCAATTCAGCCTCCAAAGTACTTTTTTCCTACTTGGGTAAGGCATTGTTCTGCTATTATTCTGCTATTTATTTTTCCTGCTGGGCTTCACTTTCTTCTAGGTCAATGCCCATGCTTCTTTGGTGAGGCATTGAGGCCCCCCCACCTTATTTTCCAAGCTTTCCCTGAATGCATTCTCCTGAAACTTATTATTTTTTTCCTTTTAGTTCTTATCATTGAAAAAATAGCAATAACATGCAAACATTGTGCAGAACATCACTTGTTCAGAATCAGCCAGGAAGATTTGGATGCTTTACTTAAGTGTCAGGTTCCAAGAAATGCAACCATCACAAATTGAACTCCAAGGCATTCCGTTTTCTCAAAGTACAAATTTATTTAGATACACCATATTGGCACTAACTGGTGAAAATCCTGTACTGAAGTTTCTGGGCTTTTCACCCCAATATAAGTTTCAGATTCTCCAGTTTCCAAAACAAACTGTCACATTGTCCAACCAAGATGGCAGCTGGTTGCTTGGCAACTTCTCTCCCCCTCCTCCGGTCACTCAACTGTTGGAATGTGCTTGACTCATCGGCTAGCTATGATGTCATGACTGAGAGCTCTATCCTCCTTCAGCTCCAAACTGTCAAACTGAATTTGTATTAGAATACCCAAAGATACAAAGAATCCCACACCCAAATCAAATTCAGGCTTGACATTAAGACTACTAGAACATATACATTTAAAAATATGGAAATTGATTAACTCGGAAAAGGAAAAATAGTTTATTTCAAGGTTCTAGTGAATTTTGAATTGGGTACATTCTGCATGTGAGCCCAGTGTTATAACCGCTATACGATTGAAAAAAAGTGTTCTGCAACTGTATCTTCAGCATTTTCTTCAGAAACACTTGTGGAAATAAAGGAAAAGGTTTTAATTTTTTTTTCATTGTAATTGCTTTTTTTGTACTTTATTTCTTTACTTATTTATATGCACGTATAATTAACAACAGAACAAAAGGAAAGGAAAAGAACAAAACAAAATGATAATAATGACAGAAATAAATACATTGTCAAAAAGAAGAGAAAATGAAATACATAAAACTCCTTTAACCAACAAGTGAAAGAAATCTATCAAAAGGGGAAAATAGTATGATATTTCATTATAACAGTGAACAATTACTATACTGAATATACTTATCTAATGTAAATATTATTCAAGTACTAAATTTTTCTAATTTATTTATGTGAGTATCTTGTTTTGGGGAGGTTTCTTTTTTTAACATAATGTATTTGAGTCTCATATTTCAATATATTTTCCATACAAAGACTATGTCTGTAGATAAACTATTCATAAGTAGCAATAGGAAAGAGGTCTGTAATCTATTGAGTAAGTGTGGCTATGCATTTATGTTTCCAGTGCTGAAATATCAGTATGTTGGCCATAGTAAGGTCACAGACAAGAGATTTACATCATCCAGGTGTTAAATTTCATGTATTAGGTATATATTTCTGTAAATTTTAGCTCAGATTTACATAATCTTTACATATCTACACTACATTCTCCAGAATTTAATTTTTAAAAAGCTGGTGGTTTTTGCCCACATAAACTTTAGCATTGCACATATGCATTCAGTTTCACTTTGTATAGAATAGAATAGAATAGAATAGAATAGAATAGAATAGAATAGAATAGAATAGAATAGAATAGAATAGAATAACAGAGTTGGAAAGGATCTTGGAGGTCTTCTAGTCCAACCCTCTGCTTAGGCAGGAAACCCTACACCACTTCAGACAAGTGGTTATCCAACATCTTCTTAAAAACTTCCAGTGTTGGAGCATTGACAACAACTGGAGGCAAGTCAGGAAATTTCTCCTTAGTTCTAAGTTGCTTCTCTCCTTGATTAGTTTCCACCCATTGCTTTTTGTCCTACACTCAGGTGCTTTGGAGAATAGTTTGACTCCCTCTTCTTTGTGGCAGCCCCTGAGCTATTGGAACACTGCTATCATGTCTCCCCCAGTCCTTCTTTTCATACCCAGTTCCAGCAACCATTCTTCATATGTTTTAGCCTCCAGTCCTCTAATCATCTTTGTTGCTCTTCTCTACACTCTTTCTAGAGTCTCAACATCTTTTTTACATTGTGGCGACCAAAACTGAATGCAGTATTCTAAGTGTGGCCTTACCAAAGCATTATTAACACTTCAAGTGATCTTGATTCTATCCCTCTGTTTATGCACTTGGCTTTTTTGGCAGCTGCTGCACACTGCTGGCTCATATTTAAATGGTTGTCCACTAGGACTCCAAGATCCCTCTCACAGTTACTGTGAGTATAATGACATATGTGTGTGCCTATATGGACATAAAAACCTATGTAGTATATGTCCTGAAAGACCTCCAGAAGGAAAGCAAGTAAAATGTTTCGAGCAGAAACTTAGCAAGGTATAACAGATGGTGAATTTTCAAATGAGAGGACATGATGAACTGAAGCATAGATCCAATATCTTGAAAGGTGCTACCAAAATTTATCAGTCTGACCAGACCATCTTCTTTATGGACAATTCAGCATAATTAGATATCAGGAGTACTATAAGGATACAGTGAAGATATGCATTGTATTAATGGTGGGAACATTTTCAAGTTCTAAATAGACTACCAAATTAAAAACTGATAAAATTACTGAAAGAATTTCTAACTCTTAGAATAATGTGAGGATGATCTATTCCTATTCTGCAAAATAATATTTAAATAGGTTACTGGAATTAAATGGAGTGCCCATACCTTTATCAATTTCAATTTCTATGCATGTCCATTGATTTTAATCATGTTTATCTTGTATTTTACCTGGAAGGAATATAACAGATGTGCATTACTGAGACAGCTTCTTTTCATCTTTAGTGGTTCCTCCACTTAAGATGATCTCTGTTGTTCAGTTCAGGCCTCATAACAATAATGTACCATTTGGGAAAAAATATAAAACTCAGCAATCCAGCACTGGAAGCTAAAATAGAGAAAATCTCCACAGCAACCATGTATTTTCCTTTGGTGCTTAGGTAGGTTGGGACAAATGACAACCACACACTGCAGAACACTAACATGCTGAAAGTGATGAATTTGGCCTCATTGAAACTGTCAGGTAAATTCCTGGCAAAGAAAGCCACAATAAAGCTGGCAATGGCTAAAAAGCCCATGTACCCAATCATACTGTAAAACATGACAGGAGATGCCTCATTACATTGCAGGGTAATTTCACCCATTCCTGAGTGCATATCAGCATCTGGGAATGGAGGACTGGTTGACACCCACACGGTACAAATGCCTACTTGAATAAGAGTGCAAGAAATAACAATGGAACTGGCCAGTCCTTTCCCCATCCATCTAGTCCTCTTTGTCCCTGGTTGGGTGGCCATGAATGCTAGAACCACAGTGATAGTTTTGGCCAAAACTGAAGAAACAGCCACTGAGAAGACAATACCAAAAATTGATTGTTGTAGGATACACATCACCTTTTGAGGTTGCCCAATAAAAAGGAATGTAGAAAGAAAGCAGAGCAGGAGGGAGATGAGAAGAGTATAAGTGAGGTCCCGGTTATTTGCTTTGACAATGGGAGTATTGTGGTGCACTCTAAATGTTCTTAACAAACCAACTGTTATTAGGCAAAGGAAAATAGCACCAGTGGCCAAACCCATTCCTATAGGCTCATTATAGGATAAGAAGGTTACCACTTTGGGAATGCAGATATTCTTATACTTATTTGGGTAAAGATCTTCTTTGCACTCAACACAATCAGGCATATCTGGAAAAGAGATGTTTAGCTTTAGTTATACCAATGTCTTATAGTGAAATTGTAAAATTGATAAATGTTAGTTAAGATTCTAAGAGTGAGGAAGTAGAGAGGTTTTTCTACCAAAATCATTATTTCCTTAAGAGATGATCCATTGTTAGATGAGCCTTATTTTGCCTTATCTGGATTGCAATGGAAATGCACTCATTTCTACTCTGAGTATATTAATTTCTTTATTTCTCCTCTCTTTTTCCTACTACTGGAAGTACTGCATAAATATATTATTAAGAAAGGGATTGAGTGGGATGTCTTTACCATGAGCATCTGTTGACTAAGAATTAGGATTAATCTATCCAAACGTTAACAACTCAGATCTGTTAGTATTTTCCTGAGCTACCCAGATAGATAACATAGGCATATGAAGTGAGATGACAGGAATCCTCTTGTATATTCACCTCTTTGATAACTACTGTGCTTTCAAAAATTGGAGTATACTTCTTACCTTCCCACTCAGAAACTTTGCCTTCTGGGCAAGGAATGCAATCATAGCAGCAGAAGAGCTCCCCTTCTTTCTTTTGCTTCCTGTTACTAGGTTGGCACTTGTCATTACAAACTGAGACAGGTTGCACCTAATTCACCAAAGAGAGTAAAGATCATAAACCAACAGAAACCTTCACAATAAGTTTAGAATCCTTACAGTTTAGAGGAGAACATGGCATGCAATTACCTATTACTGGAAAGATTCTATCATGGTAAAGTGCCAAGGGATGGTATATAAGTCTGCTTTTGCTATAGGTCAAAATATTTCGGGCCCAAATTCTCCTGTTCTACTAATTTCCTATCTGTATGTATTGCATAACTTAGTCCAACCATAGGAAAAACACAGGTTTGTTTGTTTGCGTTGGTTTTGGCTTTTATTTTTATTTTCTTTTTTTTTAATAAACAGAAGAAAAGGGGGGAAAATAAAATAAGGAAACAGAATTAAGAATAAAAAGAATAAAGAAAAGTAATTTTGATATTTTTGGCCCTTCAACATTCTTTCAACAGATGCAATGTTACTTCCATTAAATATGGGAATGGTAAGTAGCTCTTCTGAAGATATACATTTTCTTTTTTTTAAGTATTCTGATTTATGTGCTTAATCTGAGAAATAATTTGAAGATATAGATGTTTTTATCAACCTGAAACTGCTGTTCTATACCTAGAATGTTAATAATAACAGTAACAAATAAAAATAACTAGTTTTGTTGAATGTACTGTGGATTGATATAAAATATTTATTAATATTCCTTTGTATCTGGTATAGGAAATTTATCTATTGTATCTCCATACAAATCAATGAGACTTTTGAAAAATGATATTGTATATATTAGTTATGCAAAAACCTGACAAAAGAATGTATGTTATGTCCTAATTAGAGTTTTCCTAAAGGAAATTACTGATTTGGGCAGAATCTGAAGCTGAAGCTCAAATTCTTTGGCCACCTAATGAGATGAGAAAACTATTGGAAAATACTCTGGTTTTGCGAAAGGTTGAAGGCAAAAAGAGAAGGGGATGGCAGAGGATGAGATAGTGTCAGCAATGTAATGAACATGAATTTGGGCAAATTCTGGGAGACAATGGAGAATAGGGGAGGTTGGCATGCTATGTTCCATGGGATCATGAAGACACAACTTAATGACTGAACAATAACAAAAATATGATTTAATAGATTAAGGTAGCAATTGTAATAAATTACTGTTTCAGCTAATAACCACAGATAATTTGTCCAGTAATTAAGAATCATCAAACAGATTTTATGACAAGTAGATATATTTTGGAATATATTTGGCTGGTAGTATACTTGATTGAATTCAACAAAAAAGAAAAGAAAAGAAAAAGAAAAGCTGTAAAACTAGATAATATTTCTAGGCCAATTGTGGATTTCATAAAGGGTTTATAAAGCTGATCTAAATTCTCTATTAGACCTCCAAATGGAATGTGAATATAAGAGATCATTCATCATCCCCCTTTTTATCTACAGTGGTAACAGACAAGAGTCTTAACTTATTTTTATTTTATTTAGGTATTCATGTAAATATTTATCTGATTTATATACTGCCTTTATTTTATCCAATTTAAGGGTCCTTACCTCTTGAAAATCGTTTGGTCCAACATTAAAACCACAAATGTGTTCAGAAACTAAACTAAACTATACATACAAAGGTAATGATTGAAAAAAAATGGAGATAAAGGAGGAGGAGGAGGAGGAGGAGGAGGAGGAGGAGGAGGAGGAGGAGGAGGAGGAGGAGGAGGAGGAGGAGGAGATGACTCATATCCTTAACAATTATATTATATGGTGACTTCCCAAATGTTGGTATTTATATCCTACCTGGTTAAACCAATAGTGCCATACAATGGGTTTTTCATCCATAATGACTTTTTGATGTCCTAGAGGTTGAGACTTGATCATTCCAACTTTTACTCTAGTAAAAGAATGGTTTGGAAACAAAACCCAGTTCATGACATCAAATGCTGTTAGAAACACACCATGCTGATCAAAGGAAACTTTGTCCCCTATGGTATTATTAAAAGACACTTGCTTCAGAAAATGCAAGAGCTAGATGGAAAGGGAAATAAATAAAGGGAAAATCTTCCAACAAGGGTCTGAATATTTGTGAAACATATCCTCAAAGTCAAAAGTCTATATGTACTTTAAGTTTTTTTCTTGAAAAAAAATCCTTCAAATATAAGTCTCAGCTCCAAATATTTCATATTCAGTGGAATTTTGTGATGTTTGAGATAATTGCTATTGATCTCCTGTGATCTCTATTCTCTAGGACTCTATTCTCTGTGAATTGAGGCTTAGATGTTTGCAAATGGAAGGGAAAGCTTCGGTCCTTCAGGCCTTCCCTCTGTTTGTCATTTCCTTGCTGAAGCCTGCAGGGAGATTGCATTCCTGTACACTTTGGCAGCCCTTTGGAAAAAGCTTTTGTTGGTACCAGTGGAGCTTGAGAGGGCTGGGTGCATCCCTCTGAAGTTCTGTTCTTACTGGCAAAGACTTTTTGAAAAGGACTGCTGAAGCCTACTGGGATGCAATCCTTAAGTGCTTTGCCAACGAGAAAGGAGCCCAGAGGGTGCATGTCCTTCCTGGCCCCTTTTTTCATCACCAAAGGCTGACTCAAGTGGTTCAGCGGTGATGGAGGCCCAGAAGGTGCATGTCCTTCTGGGCCTTCTTTTTTGTCACTGCTGACTCAGGCAGTTCGGCAGTGAGAAAGGAGGTTTGAACAGTGAGCGTGGCCTTTCGGGCCTCCTTTTTCATCATCGAAGCTGACTCAACTGGTGAGAATGGAGACCTGGAAGGGCGTATGCGGCCTTCCAGGCCTCCTTTTTCATCATCGAAGGCCGACTCAAGTGGTTCAGTGGTGAGAAAGGAGACCCAAAAGGGCACACGTGGCCCTCTGGGCCTCTTCTTTAATCACCAAAGGCTTCTTCAAGCCCTTTGCTGATGAGAAAGGAGGGAACAGGCAAAGAAACAGGCTGGAGAGGAGACAGATCTTCATAAGGTTAGTGACAGGATGGGGGCAAGCAATTAGTGGGGACCCCAGGGCAGGAGAATGAGCTATCTGTGGGTTGGGGGAGCCCTTGGGCAGTCTGAAACTGGAGGCCTGTTCCATCACGAGCCCTCCCCCATGGCCTTCCCCACCCCGAGATTCCTCATGTGCATTTAACGAGCCATACATTCGATTAGTGAATGCATGGCCAAAAGCAGAGAGTGATTTCATTCAAGGTACAAGATTTACTCCTATGAGTCCTCAGGTTATGTATGGAATGGGCAGGCTCCATTACATTCATACCTCGAAGACTACCTGTATATGAGGTAAAATGAGATGTGAATATATTATGGAACATTATTATTAACATCAGTGATTTATTGTAGGAATTAATTTTATTCTTAAATAAATATCAAAGTGCACATTTTTTTCTT
The DNA here is from genome assembly GCA_023053685.1 of Diadophis punctatus similis. Lineage (NCBI taxonomy): Eukaryota > Metazoa > Chordata > Lepidosauria > Squamata > Dipsadidae > Diadophis > Diadophis punctatus. The sequence goes on from JALIGW010000116.1 coordinate 553,741, forward strand.
TCATAGTTTTCTCAAGGAATTTATGTGAAGAGATACATAGGTACAAATGCAAATTAAAATGGATGCAATTTTTCAAAATTCTCTATTTTTAAGAAAACTGGAAAACATAGATATTAAAATAAACAGGGTGATGCTGCTCTTGCAATCATAATAACCCTTTCTGCTAAAGATTTTCTTTAAAACATTACTAGTAGAAGAATATTTATGGTATTAATGGCTACATCATTAAAAATAAAGCACTAGCGGACTTTCCAAATTTACATTACCTGCCATGGTTTCCGAGTCAGAAATGTAGATCTCTCCCTCCTCATCATTCTTTTGTGCTTGGATTGTGATGAATACATGTCATGCAAAGCATGAGCCACAGCCAAGACAGCATTGTAGATGCTGTAGCTCTGTCCAGTAATAGTTTTTTCAAAATATTTTTCAGGAACATCCTCCAGTCTCTCCAGTCCAGAGCAGAAACCATCATTTGTATGGTTCAAAACCCAGTTGGCGAAGGTGCAGCCAAAACCATAAGACCAAAAGTCCCTGATAAAGTAATCTTCTTTTGCATTGGAAGGCTTTCTATCCTGAATAAATTCCTGAAACCCTGGCAGCTCATTGGAACGGACAGCCAAGGATAAAGCACCACGGTAGACCTGTTTAGCAATTCTCAGTTCCTCTTCATTTCCATAGTTTTTCAGCTCTAACTGAACAGTCAAAACCCACACTTTACCCTTTATATTGTTTGTTATATCACTCTCTTGTTCAATAGAAAGCAACCAGTCAAAACTATGAGAGTGCGAAGATCACCAAACAGGAGAAATACATTGGCTGTGCTAGTCATGATTCTATTCCATATTTTAAATGCCCATTTCTTTATACCTCCAAATTCAATATCCATGCCTACATTGTAGACTGTATCTATAAAAGCAAAACAAATGCCACGAGTGGCAAATTCTGGAACCATAACTTGAAAAATCCATTCTGAATTAATTCCAGTTGCAGTGTAAAATCCAATCCAGGTCCACCTGAAAACGAGAAGTAATTCAATAATTTCCCTGTACTGATGGGCTTCATTTGGAACTATTTGGTAGAAATAATGAGATTGAGTGTGATCCATCCTCACTGGAGCAGAACCATAGGAGATCTAAATTGATTGGTAATTGAAAAAATAACAAAGAAAGATTAATGTGTATATCTTCTTGTTGTTAGTAGTAGTAGTAGCAGCAGTAGCAGCAGCAGCAGCAGCAGCAGCAGCAGTATCATTGGGATCACATTTCAGTAAACTAATTGTTTAAAAAAATATTGCCTGGAATAAAAATATGGCAATTATTTTCCCTTTTCAGGAAAATTGAAGCCTTTGATAACAGTTGCCAGCCAAAGTCACTCCAACAGCAGCATATAAATTTAAATATAATTCATGAATAAATAAGATATTGATTGATTTATCACATTTTATGGCCACCCATCTTAAACAAGCCGGCTTTGTGGAAAAGAAAATAATGAATTTTATAATTGTATTAATTAGTTTTAAATATTATGAAGTGAAACACTAGCAATGATAGATGTTTTAAGATGACATTTCTTAAATTAATTCGGTTGCCACACAAATAAGTTATATATGATTTAAATTACCCCTATACCACAGAAAGCATTGGGGGGGGAGATAATTTTTAAAATCTGAACATACATCCTACCTGAGGAATCTTGTAGATGCTGAAAATGTGTGGTATATGATGAGAGGATTCTATGTCAAGCCCTTCAAGCACTGTAAGAAGATTGTCTTTACTACCACAGTGGTAATTGGGGAGAAAATGCTTCTTTGGAGAAATAAGTTGCATTGCAGAACGAAAGGCCCACCTGGTATTGATATGGCTATCATACATATGAAATCCAAGGGTAATATTGGGTAGGATATGGGGATCTTCATTTATTTCCTTTATGGCAAAGACCAAGGCCAGGATATGCTGGTAGTTCTGAGTTATAACCCTACAGTGGGATTTCCATTATGTGTCAAACTAATTCAGCAAAATAATTATAAGCTATAATTTGAGAAGCATATTTGGTACAAAATTCAGACAACAAAACTACCTCATTGTGAGGAGCCAAAGCAAGTAAAAGATAAAATCAGTAAATCAGTAAATATTTGGATCAGAGTATTTTAAAAATAAAGGAAAACTTGCAGATTAAGGAGGTGATTTATAATTTTATAATATGCCTGTTTTTTGTTTTTTTGCTTTCATGGCAATTGATTTTAGAATGCATAAGTGCATCTGTTGATATATCCCTATTCCATTAGTGGAGCTAATATTGGCCAACCAACACAAAAGGCTGCTACCAGGGAATCCAAGACCTATAGATTAGAGGAAGGCAAGGATATATTTGTTCTACACAGTGGTCAAGAAATTTGTATAAAACATATATCTGAGCATTTATCATGACTTAAATTAAACTTTACACACAATTGCTTACAGGTAGCTTTCAGAGTAGGTTGGAGGTGGTGGTTCGTCCAAAAGTTTTGGACTGGAGACAAAGAAGGTATGAGAAACAAGGCCACCAAAGAGTAGATCTCCTGGTTGAAGGTACTTGTGAAAAATGAAATTATAATCCACAATTCGACAATTAAAATTTTTCTCCTGTGCCATGTGAGGCAGTAGTAGAAAAAGTAACACTACTACTATCAACATACTAAGTACAAATTGACCTGTAAACTAACACAGATACCACAGACATTAAAAACCACTATGAAAGCAATTATTAGAGTTGAATTAAAATTGAAGTGTCCTTGAATTGATTTGACTGAAATCTTTCACTAAATTTTAAATCTAAGTATACAATATATATGTACATACAATATATAAACTCAAAGAGATGAACTTATGTCTAACCACAGAAATATATACTCTTATTCTTGTCAACAAGTTTAATATTTGACAGCACAGAGATTGGAAAACAGAGAAATAATTATAGCTCTTTGGTAAATTAGCTAAAATTGGTGAATCCTCTGTAGCATTTCTAAGAATTGTTTTTGTTATCTTCCCCTTGAAATTTATTATCACTGATTCAATTTGTAAATAAAACTTTTTTGTGGCAGATTTTATTTCTATTAACATGCATCACTCCAAAGAGCTATTTTTTGTCTTCCTGGAGACAAATGTAGGCACTAGAAATTAGGCAAAAATTTAGAGCAGCAGTTCTATATACTTGAATATACTTAAAATACTTCAATGACTGCAGCTATAAGATGTATAAAACCAGGTTATTTTGGGATGGCTCCTTGATGTCAACTTTTTCATCATTCTCATCAGCATTTTAAAGCAATCACATTAAAAATATGGGTCATCTCATTTCCTTCCTTCAGCTTTCTTAGATCTAATGTCTCAGATCCAATCATTATTACCTTCTTCATCCTATCATTCATATCAATGCCATCATCCTTCAAAGGCAAATATATGCCTTTCTTCTATAACTTAACATACCTTTGTTCCAATCTTCAATCCAAACAATGGTTGGAACTGACAAAATCCAACCTGTTGCAAAATACTAGGACATACTAAGTTTTAGAGGGGCATTTTACTTCACTGAGCAAAGTACATAGTCAAAACAAAGACTTAAAACAGTGTTGTCCATGTGCTTTATTAGTTGGGGTGAATTGCATTGTTGTCACTGCAAAGCCAAAGCACTAAATTAGAACTCATTTATTTTATATAATTATACCAAATCTTACCTTGTTCAAAAACCTTTAGAGCTTCTCGTGTATTTTTGCTAATGCCCACATTTAGGACATTTATGGTATCTCCCTTCTCTCACTCTCTCTCTCTCTCTCTCTCTCTCTCTCTCTCTCTCTCTCTCTCTCTCTCTCTCTCTCTCTCTCTCTCTCTCACACACACACACACACACACACACACACACACACACACACACAGAGAGAGAGAGAGAGAGAGAGAGAGAGAGAGAGAGAGAGAGAGAGAGAGAGAGAGAGAGAGAGAGAGAGTCCAATTTAATCAGTCAGTACACATCATCTTGTGTCTCACTTGGTTTTTCTTCTTTTTTCTTCCCTTGCAGAGTGAAGAGATTGCCTGAGCAGACTTTTCCTGAGCTGTTTTTATCCTCAGCTCAGCAAATCCCTAAAAAATGCTAATGTCTAGTTTGATGTATGTGTGCCCCCATGTGTGCTTGCTTACTATTTTCCTCTACAATAAATGTAAATAAATTCATTAATCCTCTTGTAAATTATGCTAATGCAGGGGTAAGCAAAGAGTATTGAAAAAGAACTGTGCGATGTTTTCTTTCCCTGTGAGTTCTGGAAGCTTTCTTCCCATTTGGGTTCACCTAAAAGTTTTGGGTCATATCCTTCTGATGCTATAAAAGAAAGGGAAAGTGAAATATTATAATAAGCACAGTAGTGGTCACATGATTTTTCATTTAGCAACCACTTTAGTTAATGACTGAATTGCCAATCTCAATAGCATTGGTAAAAGAGGTCTGCCTGTAATATTCTTGCGTATTGGAACATGCAAAGATAAAGATAATGAAATATGGCTTTTGAGAAGGAAAATAATAACATTTAGGAATCTGAATGTTTTAATTGAACAAGTCTTGGAGTGAGGGGTCAGAAGAGAAATATTAAATGTAGTTTATAGTTTGGCTCAAGAAGCAGATATATATGTAACAGATCTGCTAAACATGAATTAATAGATTTCATTACTAGAGTGGGGAAATTTTTGTTTGGCAATATGCTTAGGCATTATTTGTCTCAGGCATCCATATCCTGGCCAAGAAAATGCGGAAACAAGATTGCTTGCTACAGGTTTAATGAGGCTGCGGTCCGGCATGGATGAGTTCAAACAGATTCCAAGTCAGCGCTGGGAGCCATTGCCATAACCATGCCTCATGGCCCAGCCCAGCCCTTAACAGGTATCCGACATCCAGTCCCTCTTCCGGTATTCTCCTGGTTGCTCCACTGCGATTGGCACCAATCAGCTGTTCCAACCACCACATAATGGTGACAATCAGATGGAGTCCATGCGGACAAGGACATTCTGTCCACCATTTGATTAGTGCCAAGCAGCTGGTTAGGACAAGGAAGCCACCGTTGGCCACAGCACAGGAGAAACCAGGATACCATCTGCCAGACCCATGCCATTCTGCTCTCCCCCCTAGCCCCCCCCCCCAGGTATGGCAAGCTGGCAGGGGTTTGACAGGCAGCTCCCTGTACCAGGGCCACATCTGGAAAATAGTATACAAACATACGTTAATATGGTCCGGGGCTTAGGTCCCACCCACCCTCTTGGTTTACAGGGATAGGCCTTGTGGAATTTGCGGATCAGTCAGGTGGCGTGCATGTCTTTCTCTGCCACCCAGGTGGTGTCTGTCACTAAGTACCCTTTCCATCACACAAGGCCCCTGTGGCCCCAGGAGTCCAGTATGCAATCTATTTCATAGAGGTCACTGGTAACAGGTCCAGGCAGTCGTGGCAGTGTCCTAATGTGAACGTCTCTAGGGGCTTGAGCAGACTGTTATGAAAGACAGGGTGGTTAACATGCGGGGCAACCGTAGTTCCACTGTGACTGAATTTATTACCCGTACAATGGGGAAAGGTCCAAGGAACTTTGGGCCCAGTTTCTTACAGTGTATTCTCAACTGGAGGTATTTGGTTGAGAGGTATACTTTCCCTCCCACCTGGAACGATTTGTGAGGACTCAGATTTTTATCTGCCTGAGCTTTGTATGCTCCAGTGGCTTTGGCCAGGGCTGTCCTCACCACTCATATGCTCCATATGGTACTCATCCACTTATCAAGCCAGCAAGGGGAGGAGGGTTCTTATGGGTACTCAGGAATAGGAATGAAGTCCAGCCCATTGACCACCCAGAATGGGGCGAATCTGGTGCTACTATGCACTTTGTTGTTGAATGCCACCTCCCCAAATGGCAGTAGTTCTGCCCAATTTGTCTGTTGGTAGGTGACATAACAATGGAGGTAGCGTTCCACCATAGCATTGGTTTTCTCGACTGCCCCGTTGGTGCTTGGGTGGAAAGCCAAGCTAAGACCCTGTGTTGAACCAATCCTCCCAATGAACTCCTGCCAGAACCTCACCATAAACTGCACTCCTCAGTCTGAGAAGATCTGCTGGGGCACCCCGTGGAGATGGTAGATGTGGGTAATGAATAATTTAGCTAGTTTCTGAGTGGACGGTAACCCTGAACACACCACAAAATGGCCCTGCTTGGAGAAGAGATTGATCACCGTCATATGATGGTATGACCGTTGCTCTCTGGCAGTTCCACAATAAAATCCATCACTATATCCTGCCAAGGCCAGGTCGGGTCTGCCACTTCTTGTAGCACCCTGGAGGCTTTCCCACCCGGTGCTTTGAGGTTGCACAGATGTGACAGCATTTCACATAGTCCTCCATGCTGGCTTTCATCCAGGGTCACCAGAACTGACGCTTGATGAGGTGTAGGATTTTGAGGAACCTAAAGTGGCCGGCCTGTTTGACATCATGACACCTGTATAGAACCTTCTCTTGTAGGGCCAATGGAATGTACAGTTTACTGCCCTTCCAGGCCATCCCATCTTGTAGAGTTAATAGTGACAGATGCTCTAGGAACCATGAATCCTTCCACAACATGGTCTTCATCTCTTGTATTAAGTCATCCGTGATGGTCTGTACCTGAGCTACTTGTTTACTGGCTATTCGGCAGAAGTCTCGAGCATATTCCATGGCCGGCCGGGCCTTTTGAGTTAGGGCCAGTAATTCTCCTTCTGCTCGTTGGGTCCAGGTTTCATAATCAAACTGAACCTGCAATACCTCCAGGAACAGTCCTGCATCCGCCAGTTCTCAGACATGCTTGTTATGCAAATCCACTACCCAGTCCACTGCTTCCCCCTCTAGAGCTGCTGTTACCACCACTACCATGGCCCACTGGGATGGATAGATCCAGGTGTACTGGTCCAAGGGGCAGATGACCTGGCTGATGAACAATGCCAGGCAGTCTGGGTTCCCACCAAACATTGCCTGTAAGGCCAGTGGACTACAAAGCATTGGCTGAGGCCAAGACCCCACTGGGCTGACAAGGCCCTGCGCAGCCTGGCATGGGTCCTGTATCCTGGCACATGGACCCGACCAAGCTGATGGACAGGCCGCCACACCTGACCTCCTCTGGCTGAGGTGTACCCCAGTGGTGCAATCCCTGCCAGCAACAGGCCTAAGGTCTGGAAAATGCCCTCACCTGCAGAGGCTCCTGGGTGTATCTATGTGAGGCATCCCACCGCAGTCCTGGACTAGCTGGCTGGAACTGGGTCTGAGGCACCAGGTGTGAAGTTTCCAAAAGATGTCCTAATTAATTCATGAGCCGCAAGCCAAACTCCAAAAGAAATATAGAGATTTATTGGAAGCGACATTTTGGCAATACTCCGATGCAGTCAGAACTGATCTCACATAGGTTACATGCCCTCATGACCCTGTTCCCCCCTTCTCACTGGACATGTCATAAATCACATTCTCCAATGAACCACGTTGGCAGGCTGTGAACCCCACACCCCACCTTCTGACTCCGGTAACCTAGGACACAATCAGTAAAAGAAATATTTGTGGAATGTGCTTTCAGTTAGTATAATCAGCCACTTCGTCAGCTCTCCCCCCCTCCTTCTTATGGCAACTTGAAAGCTTTGCAAGTTGACACCAAGCCCGGCTGAGACCCCAACTGCTGACCCTGCCAACTCAGCAATTGCTTCCCAAGCTGTCTCAGCAATTGCTTCCCAAGAAGGAACAGACCAGGAAGGAGGGTCCTGGAAGCCTACCCCAAACTGCTCCCTTAACATGTCCATGGTGTAGCTTCTGGGGGCTGTGGAATAACTTCACTCACCATTGTCATCATCGGTAAGCTTCCTCTCTCTCCACTCCAACTGCATAGCACCATGGACCCCTGGGGTAGGCAGCTGACAAGCAGTTCCCCCTTTGACTGCAGAGCTGTGCCACCAGTCTCTGGCAGAGCTAGACTTTGGCACCATCTCTGGAGCTGGCCAGCCTTCAATGGGCTGTGCGGTGACCTGTGCATCCCATACCTTTGGCTGTACCATGGGTTGCACACTGTCCTCCCCCACCTCTGGCACATGGGCCTCTGCCGGCCTGGCACCTCAGTGGCCACATCCGGCCCCTCTGCCATCCCCAGTCACCTGCGTTCATCCAGGAACTCCCAGCAGACCAGCCCGGTGTAGAGAGGGTGAATAAAAGGAGCATGACTTCCTCTTTGTTGTGCCTTGGCCGCGTCCGGCGCCGAGTCTGGAGGATCCGGAGGACGCGGAGCCGCTCATGGTGCAGCAGTACCAGCCTATGTGCCTGGCACCAGAGACGGCTGGTGATGAGGACTCGGTGCCAGAGCAGGACGATCTCCCAGGACCTTCTGCACCTGCGCAGCAGAGTTCTTCATCAGGAGATGAAGAACTCATGCTGAATGCCAGAGCACGCAGAGCAGCCAGAAGACAGGACTGGCTGAGTAAGCGTCGGTCCAATAGGAGGAAGCAGTGAGGGCTAATTGGGCCACGCCCTTCAGTGGCTATATTAGGCCATGGTAATTAGTGCTCATTGCTGAGAACAACAATTCACTGACCGCAGCATATCCAGAGTTTCGTTTCTACGTCTGTTTGGGAATCTTATCACCAGCTTCTGCCAGCTTTATTCCGGGAAGCCAGCCAAGTTGTTCAGATAAGAATTAATGAGTCTTGCTTTGAACTTTTGTCTGTGTGCTATTTAACCCTCACGTAACCCAAAGAACCTTATTCCTGAAGACTTTCCGTTTGTGTTGTTTTGGACTTCTAAACCCTCTGAGTTTTACTAAAAAACTTTATTAGTAAAAGGAACCTTTTTGTTTGCCTCCCAACGACTGTGTGTGTGTGTTTCTGGGGGGTTGCGGTGCTGGGTCACAACAGTTTGTTCTCAGCCTAAACTGACCACACACAAGCCCAGATTGCATCATGGAGCAGCTTCAGGACGAGAATGCTCAACTTCGGCAGCAGCTGGCAATCATAAACGCTCAGTTAACAAGGCAGCAAAATCAGTTGGCAGCTGCTCCTGCGTTGGCCCCAGCCCAACGGACACGCTGCCCGATAGCCATGCCGGATAAGTTCCATGGTGACGAGGCTATGTTCCCGGCGTTCCTGGGCCAGTGCCAGTTGTTCATGTCTCTGAGGCCAGAGGATTTCCCCCACGACCGGGACAAGGTGGGGTTTGTAATTAGCCTGCTGTCTGGAAATGCAGAACGTTGGGCCACCCCTCTACTGGTCCAGAACAGTCCCCTCCTCCAGGACTTTGGGCGTTTCTGCACTCATTTGGAGGAGATGTTCGCGGATCCAATTAAGGCCCAGACAGCGTGCAGGCAATTAAGGCAGCTGAGGCAAGGCCGGAGACCACTCAGGGAATACATCAGTGAGTTCCGTCTCCTCAGCCAAGACTCGGCCTGGAATGAGGCAGCGTTGTTGGATGCCTTCCAGGAGGGCTTGGCAGACAGCATCCAGGATGAGCTGGCACGCGTGGACATTCCTGCAACCACCCAAGAACTGGTGCGGCTCTGCTTGAAAATTGATGCCCGGTTGCAAGCGAGGAACGCACGCTGTGCTGCTCCGGTGCCTCTCGCGCCACCTGACGTCCCCGCTGTTCTGGCTCCACATCGCGCTGCTCAGGCACCTCCTGTTCCCCGTGGACTTCCGTCGGCCCCGGCTCCCCGTGACGAGCCTATGGACCTTGGCGCTGTTCGGCCCCGCTTGACCGGCGCGGAAAAGGACAGACGCAGGGCAGGGGGGTTGTGTTTGTATTGCGGCGACCCGGGCCATTTCGCTCGCTCATGCCCTAGGAAGGGTCGGGGGCCCACCGCTTCTGGTCCTGCTCCACCGTCCCAGCCATCGCCGTCGGGAAACGGCCAGCGCCCGGCCTAGCGGAGACGCTGGGTCGGGCATGCACACCGAAGGACTCCGGCTCAGCTGACATGGATCCCGGTCCTCCGCGGCATCTGCTCTTGGACACCAAGGTCTTTATTGACCACCGGGACCGCGGCGTCTCCGCACACGCTTTGGTGGACTCCGGGGCAACCACCAATTTCATTGACGAGGCGTTCGCCCAGCATCTTGCCGTTCCCCTGTGCCCCGTGGACCCGCCGATGAGGGTGGAAACAATCAATGGCCGGGTGTTGCTGTCCGGTCCGATTAAGGCCATCACGCAGCCGGTGCGCCTTTGCATTGGACGGCACGAGGAGGCCATCCAGTTTTACGTGACGTCGGGACTCCATTTCCCTTTGGTTCTCGGACTGGCGTGGCTGCGCACCCATGACCCTCAGGTTGTATGGTCCCAGAACTTCATTGCCTTCCCGAGTCTCCAGTGTGTGGACCATACGCGCCAGGTTTGTGCGGGCGCGGTACCTGACCCTCCGGACATTTCACTCCCAGCTGAGTTTGCAGACTTCGCTGATGTGTTTAGCGAAAAGGAGGCGGACCAGTTGCCCCCGCACCGGCCCTACGATTGCCCTGTGGATCTGATTCCCAACGCTCCGCTCCCTGTGGGCCGCCTCTATTCCATGTCAGAACCCGAACTGGCCGCACTGCGGGACTTTATCGATAAAAACCTGGCCAGGGGTTTCATCCGACCCTCCTCATCGCCCTTGTCTGCCCCCGTCCTCTTCGTCAAGAAGAAAACCGGGGACTTGCGCCTGTGCTGCGATTATCGCAAGTTGAATGCCATCACAGTGCGTAACCGGTACCCGTTGCCCCTCATCCCGGAGTTGATGGAACGCCTCCGCTCGGCGACCATCTTCACCAAATTGGACTTACGTGGCGCTTACAATTTGGTGCGTGTTCGTGAGGGGGACGAGTGGAAGACGGCGTTCGGAACCCGCTACGGTCATTTTGAGTATACAGTCATGCCGTTCGGCTTGACCAACGCTCCGGCTGTGTTCCAGCATTTCATGAACGACATCTTTAGAGATTTGCTGGACCAGTTCGTTGTCGTGTACCTGGACGATATTATGATTTATTCTACGTCCCGGAGCAGCCACATCCGACATATCCGTCAAGTCCTGCAGCGGTTGAGAGACCACCAGCTATACGCGAAATTAGAGAAATGCCAGTTTTTTCAGACGACTGTGGATTTCCTGGGCCATCGGATTTCGCCAGAAGGCATCGCCATGGACCGGGGCAAGGTCGAGGCCCTGAAAACCTGGCAACCCCCGCGCCGGGTGAAGGACGTTCAGTGACTCCTGGGGTTCGCAAATTATTATAGGACCTTCATCCCGGGGTTCGCCACTCTGACCGCGCCTCTCACTCGACTCCTGCAGAAACAAGTCCCTTTCCGGTGGGGCAATTCCGAACAGGAGGCGTTCAAGATCCTCACGGATGCCTTCATGCAGGAGCCGATCCTCAAGCACCCAGACCCTCACCGCCCTTTTGTTGTGGAGGCGGAAGCGTCCGACATTGCCGTGGGCGCCGTCTTGCTCCAGACCCGGGAAGATGGCGGCCATCTCTTCCCTTGCGCTTATTATTCCCGGAAATTAACCTCGTCGGAGCGCAATTATACGATCTGGGAGAAGGAGTTGCTGGCCATCAAGGCGGCTTTCGAGACCTGGCGGCACCACCTCGAGGGGGCTCGTCATCAAGTGGAGGTGCGCACAGACCATAAGAACCTGGAGTTCTTGCAGACGGCCAGGAAGCTCAACCAGCGCCAGATACGCTGGTCGTTCTTTTTCTCCCGCTTCAATTTTCGCATTACGTACATCCCGAGTGGCCAGAATCAGCAGGCGGACGCGCTGTCCCGCAAGCCGGAATACGCCCAAGCCCAGGAACCGCTGCCACCCCGGACGGTCCTGCCCGTCGAGTCCTTTGCAGCTACCCAGGATCCCGTGGACCTCCGAGGACAGATCCGGGAGGCGCAGCGACACGACGCCTACGCGGCACAACGGAGGCAGGAGATAGGGCCTGAGTCCCCTTGGACGTTTTCGGACGACCTCCTCCGTTTCCGGGACCTGCTCTACGTTCCTGCCGGTCCGCTCCGTGGCCTGATCCTGCAGCAGTGCCACGACAGCCCTGCGGCTGGCCACTTCGGCCTTTTCAAGACTCTGAACCTGGTGGCTCGGACTTTTTGGTGGCCCCGACTCCGTGATGACGTCCAGGCCTATGTGACGTCTTGTGTTCGCTGTCGCCAGGCCAAGTACGCCCCTGGAGCGCCGCCGGGCCTGCTGCAGCCCTTGCCGATGCCTGAGAGACCCTGGGGGGCCTTCTCTATGGACTTCCTCACGGACTTGCCCCCGTCCGCCGGCTTCACGACCGTGTTCGTAGTGGTCGATATGCTGACCAAAATGGCACATTTCATCCCCTGTCGCGGGTTGCCGACAGCTCGTGCCACGGCCCGCATGTTTATCCAGCATGTTTTCCGCCTGCATGGTCTGCCGGATCGGGTCGTGTCGGATCGGGGAGCCCAGTTCACGGCCCAGTTCTGGAAGGGTCTGATGGCGGCCCTGGAGGTCCAAGTCTGCCTCTCGTCAGCGCATCATCCGGAGACTGACGGGGGCACTGAAAAAGTCATCGGCATCCTTGAACAGTACCTGCGCTGTTTTGTCAACCAGCAGCAGGACAACTGGGCGGAATACCTTGCCGTGGCCGAGTTTGCTTTTAACAACTCTCAGCACACCTCCACGCACGCCTCTCCGTTCCTCGCCAACTTTGGTTACCACCCCCGTTTCTTCCCGCTCACGCTCCTAGACTCTCCTGTTCCTGTGGCAGAGGAATTCCTGTCCGAGCTCCAGGCCGTTCACCAACTGGTCAAACGCTCGTTGAATAAAGCCAAGGAAGATTACAAGAGGGTCGCGGACCGCTCCCGGCGAGCAACTCCACTTCTGGCGGTCGGGGATCGTGTCTGGCTGTCCACGAAGCATCTCCCCTCCGACCGACCGGCTCGCAAGCTTGACCACCACTTCTTGGGTCCGTTCCCGGTGGAAGCGGTCATTAACCCCGTGGCCTACCGGTTGACGTTGCCCCGCTCTCTCAGGATCCACCCCGTCTTCCATCGGTCCCTCCTTGTTCCCGAACGTCCTGCCTGTCCGCTCCGCCCTCCCGCTCCGCCTCAGCCTGTGATCCGCACTCCCGCTGACCCACCCGAATACAAAGTTGCCAGTATTCGGGATTCCCGCTGGATGAAGGGCCGGTTCCAGTACCTCATTGAGTGGAAGGGGTACGGCCCTGAAGACTTCACATGGGAGGATGCGACCGCAGTGCATGCTCCGGATCTGGTCCGGGCCTTCCACGCTCAATTCCCGTCCCGGCCGCATCCGGACCGACAGACCCGGGGGAAGGGCCCTGCGGTGAGGGATAGTGTTGTGCCTTGGCCGCGTCCGGCGCCGAGTCTGGAGGATCCAGAGGACGCGGAGCCACTCATGGTGCAGCAGTACCAGCCTATGTGCCTGGCACCAGAGACGGCTGGTGATGAGGACTCGGTGCCAGAGCAGGACGATCTCCCAGGACCTTCTGCACCTGCGCAGCAGAGTTCTTCATCAGGAGATGAAGAACTCATGCTGAATGCCAGAGCACGCAGAGCAGCCAGAAGACAGGACTGGCTGAGTAAGCGTCGGTCCAATAGGAGGAAGCAGTGAGGGCTAATTGGGCCACGCCCTTCAGTGGCTATATTAGGCCATGGTAATTAGTGCTCATTGCTGAGAACAACAATTCACTGACCGCAGCATATCCAGAGTTTCGTTTCTACGTCTGTTTGGGAATCTTATCACCAGCTTCTGCCAGCTTTATTCCGGGAAGCCAGCCAAGTTGTTCAGATAAGAATTAATGAGTCTTGCTTTGAACTTTTGTCTGTGTGCTATTTAACCCTCACGTAACCCAAAGAACCTTATTCCTGAAGACTTTCCGTTTGTGTTGTTTTGGACTTCTAAACCCTCTGAGTTTTACTAAGAAACTTTATTAGTAAAAGGAACCTTTTTGTTTGCCTCCCAACGACTGTGTGTGTGTGTTTCTGGGGGGTTGCGGTGCTGGGTCACAACACTCTTAGACATCTGTATCCTGGCCAAGAAAATGTGGAAACAAGGTTTAATGAGACTGCAGTCCGGCACAGATGAGTTCAAACAGATTCCAAGTCAGTGCTGGAAGCTACCGCCTACCAGAGCTGTAAATAGCCATTGCCATAGCCATGCCCATGGCCCAGCCCACTCCTTAACAGGCATCCAGCTTCCAGTCCCTCTTCTGGTATCCTCCCAGTTGCTCCACTGCAATCAGCGCCAATCAGCTGTTCCTGCCACTGCGTAATGGTGACCATTAGCTGGAATCCATGCTGGCAAGGACATTCCACCCACTATTTGATTAGCGCCAAGCAGCTGGGGCCATGCTGGCGAGGACAAGCAAGCCACTGTTGGCCATGCCATGGGATTAACCAGGATGCCATCCGCTGGACACACGCCGTTCTACTCTTCCCCCTAGGCCCCCCCAGGTATGGCAAGCCGCAGGGGCTTGACAATTTGTGCATGAAATGTCTTGATGTCTGACTTTTTTCCTTTCTTTTTGAGGTTTGTATTTGCAACCTTCTTTGTTGATCTGATTCTTGTTGCTCATTCTTTAATTGATACCAGAGTGTCATGTTTATGATTGATTAGCATTCTTAATATATTTACTGTAACTATAAACTACTATTAAGTATAAAATATTAAAAATAATTTGATGTACTTTGGTTTAAATATTGGTTGTGAAATCTGACATATTTGCTTACTAAGAGGTCAAGTGAATTGAATTACTTTCTTTATTATTTTGGATCCTTCAAGCCAAGATTGGTGGAGTAATGATTATGTGCCATTAAGTTATTATTGACTTTTAGTGACCACATAGATATATTTTCTCCATGACAATCTATCCCTCATTTGAATGTTTATGAAGATTCTCAATCATCCAGGTCATAGTTGTATCAAAAATGGTTTTTAATTTGAAAAGGCAACTGACTGATTTTTATTTTATTGTATTTATTTATTTTTGAGGAAGACAAAGACATTTTTCTTTCTGTCCTGGAATCTCCATCAGTTGTATTGGATGGTATTGGAAATGGAAGGACAGTTATTGACAGTTGAGATTAGTTGGTTGTGATAGTGGTGGGAATGGAAAGATTCCCACCAAGAATGGCAGGTAAAGTTTCAACCCAGTGGTGTAGAATCCTGAGCATTCCCATTTTGTGTTGCAGTGGGTGGTAAGAATTAAAATGTGAATACTGATCAGTGTGTGTTGGTTTTGTGTAAACTTCAGTGTTAAGGCTTCTGTCTTCCTTAATGTGCACAACACAGTCCACGAAAGCCAGACAGTTTTTCTTAACCTTCCTTTGTTGTGAACTTAATATATCTGTCCACAGACTTGATGTATTTAGTGAAGGCTTCCACTTCCTGTGCTTTAATCTTAACCCAAGTATCAACTACCATATTTTTCGGACTATGAGATGCACCAGACTATAAGATGCACCAAGATTTCGAAGAGGTAAACAGGAAAAAAAAAGGTTTTTGCCCTCCCTGGCACCCAGGAGCACTCTGCAGGCCTCCCAAACCCTCTGTGTTCCTCATTTTTCACAAAATGGGCCCATTTTTCAAGAAATTGGGACATTTTTGCCCTCCCCAGCACTCTGCAGGCCTCCCAAAGCCTCTGCATGCCCCCTTTTTGCAAAAAATGGGTCTGTTTTTGAAAAAAGGGGCCCATTTTTCACCTCCCAAATCCTCCACTTGTCGCATTTTTGTCCTCCCCAGCCCCCAGGAATACTCTGCAGGCCTCCTAAAGCCTCTGTGTGCCCCGTTTTTGCAAAAAAAAATGGGCCTGTTTTTGGCAAAAACGGGATATGCAGGGCAGGGTTTTGGGAGCCCAAAAATGGCTGTATTCAGTGTATAAGATGCACCAACATTTCCACCCTCTTTAGGGGGGGGGATTGCATCTTATACTCTGAAAAATACGGTACATATCTATACCAGTAGGTGGATGGAATTCCTGTGAAGGAGTTTAGGAGTTTGGTTTCTACCTCTTCCATGTAGAAATTTGCCACAATGGGGGAAACAGATAAACCCAAAACACAGCCATGGTTTTTTTTGTAGAAATCTTCATTGTATTTAAGATAAGTAGGGTCAATATGGCACAAATGTGTCTTGACTGAGATTAGTTCTGATACCTAATGTGCTATCTTGTAGCAGATGTTTCTGCATATACAGCACCTGCTTCTGTTACTTGCTGTTCCTTACATCAAATTAACAAAGATTTATAATATAGTAAATTCATTAATATTTAATCTGGCACAAGACTTTGCATTGTTGTTCTTCAACAGATTAATACAGGTATCCTATGTAATATTGGTACCTAAATATTTAAAGAGAATTAACTATATAAACTATATTTCCAATATACCAGTAGTTTTTTTAAATGGTAGATTGTAGCCAAATGCAGGAATGGGATATTTTTGACCTAAAAGAAAAAAACAATATGCAGAAATACCTTTTTCAATAAATAGTTATGAATCATGTACGTATTTTATAACACACTCAAAAGATAAACCACATATTTGCTACATAGTTTTTATTGTAAATTCAGTTTGTCAGTAATGGATAACTAATATAATTCCCATACCAGTACATTGACAAGTAGTCTCATATAAACAGTTTCACAATTTAAAGAATACTTCACTTATGTATTCATTGAAGGAAAGGCCATATAATTATTTGCTTAACTTTAGATTTTGCTTTTCTTTCGAAAATGGAAAAAGTCAACCAATTCTGGTATTTTCCTATCCCTTGTATGTGGAGGGGGGGTTGTCTGAGGATAAATCTCAATGAGATACGAAGAAGTGTGATGGGGGTTTGATGTGGGCAACTGGTACTAGGCTGCCCACAACAGAGTAATATCATTATAGCGGACAGACTGAACATGTGTTATCTCTAAGTTCTATATAACAGCAAAATAGGCCTTTAGTCTTTAGCACTTCCTTCTAATCAGTTGTTCTCTCTTGTTCAGCTCTGGCCTCAGGAGAATAATATAACTTTTGGGGAAAAAAATAAATCCCAGCAAACCAGCACTGGAAGCAAAGATGGAGAAGATTTCCACAGCAACCATGTACTTTCCTTTAGTGCTCAAATAGGTTGGAACAAAAGACAACCACACACTGCAAAACACCAACATACTGAATGTGATGAATTTGGCTTCATTGAAAGTGTCAGGTAACTTCCTGGCAAGAAAAGCTACAGAGAAGCTGATAATAGCCAGAAAGCCCAAGTAACCCAGGACACAATAAAACATAATCACCGACCCCTCATTGCATTGCAGTATGATTTCTTCATTCACTGAATGAGTATCAGTTTCTACAAAAGGTGGAAAAGTCCATATCCATGAAATGCAAATGCATGCCTGAATCAGGGAGCAGAAAAAAAGTACTGAGTTGGCCAGTCTTGTCCCCACCCATCTTCTCATCTTGGATCCAGGTTTGGTGGCTAAGAATGCCAAAACTACTGTGATAGTCTTTGCCAGCACACAAGAAACTACCACTGAGAAGATGGTGCCAAAAGCAGTCTGTCGGATAAGACAGGTCACCTGCTCAGGACGGCCAAGGAACAAGAACACACAGAAGAAGCAGAGCAGGAGGGACACCAGAAGTGTGTAAGTGAGGTTTCGATTATTGGCAACAACAATTGGACTGTTGTGATGCTTTAGGAATATTCCCAGCACCAGAGCTGTAACCAAAGAAAAGAAAAGAGCAGAAAAAGAAAAACTAATCCCAAGAGGTTCTTCATAAGATAAGAAACTTACATATCTAGGCAGACAGAAATTTTTGTTTTTATTTGGATAGAATTCATTTCTGCAGTTATAACAATCTCTCATATCTGAAAAAGAGAAATACATGGTTTCAATTCCTGTATCAAATCTATGTACCAAATTGATGCCACAAACATAGTTTCTAGGAGCTACTCTTTGCCCCAATAAGTGATCAAAGTGGGTCATTTTCAATCAACCTTTTTTTTCTATCAAGGGGATCCTAGAAATGTAATTTTATTACACTTCTTTATTTCAAAAAGTGATAGATTCTTGCTATTATTAATTCTAATTACAGAACCATTCAATTATTAATATTGAAAATCTGCTATCTGAATCTTCTTCCGATGATGATGATGATGATGATGATGATGATGATGATGATGATGACCACCACCACCTAAGGATCGGCAGAGCTGTCTTTTTTCCCACTTTCCCTCCCATGTTTTTTTTTTGTTCTCTATCATTTCAAAGGAGAACATTAACCTAAATGTATGCATCATTTATAAGGAAAGGTCCTAAGCATCCTCTTTCTATTCAACACTCCTCTGAATTTTTCAGGTCTGACAAAGGCAGAAAATTATTGATTTATCATTTTATTTATATCCTACCTTTCCTTTAACAGCTAAAGGTGATATACAGTACATCTCTCATTTTACCTCCATAATAATGG
Organism: Diadophis punctatus similis; assembly: GCA_023053685.1. NCBI lineage: Eukaryota > Metazoa > Chordata > Lepidosauria > Squamata > Dipsadidae > Diadophis > Diadophis punctatus. Next base: position 572,201 of record JALIGW010000116.1, read on the forward strand.
AGACCCAATGGATGGGTATATTTGAGAGAGACTACAGTAATCTTTGACTTACAACAGTCTGTTTAGCGATCTTTCGAATTTACAATGGCACTGAAAAGTGACTTACAACCATTTTTCACACTTATGACCATTACAGCATCCTGATGGTCACTTGATCAAAATTCAGATGCTTGGCAACTGACTCATATTTATGATAGTTGTAGTGTCCCTATACACTGCAATTATCATCCTACAGGTGTACATATCATCATGTGATCAACTTTTGCAATCTTCTGACAAGAAAAGTCAAGGAGGAAGCCAGACTCACTTAACAACTGTATTACTAATTTAACAACTGCAGTGATTCACTTAACAAAGGAAAGTCATAAAATGGGACAAAACTCACTTAACAAATATCTCGCTTAGCAACAGAAAATTCTGGCCTCAATAGTGGTCATAAGTCCAGAACTACCTGTAATTAAAAATCACTTCATAACCTCTATGATTGAATAAGAATTTAAAACATATTTACACAGGTCCACTTCCAACATCTTGTAGATATAATTTTCTGTGCATAACTGTTCATTTATTTATCTTAATTTTTACCTTCCTTCTCTGAAATCTTTCCATCTGGACATGGAATGCAGTCATAGCAACAGAATGGCTTCCCTTCCTTCCCTTTTTTGCTAGTACCAGGTTGGCAATGTTCAGTACATATCGAGATTGGCTGGACCTAATTAGAAATATAAGAGGAGAGTAAATTTGAGAGTAATCATAGATTCAAAATCCAATTGATTCTTGTACTTCTCCTTTTGTTATTAGAGTTGCAGAACAATAAGATTTTAAAGAGTTCACGTTTCTTTGTCAAAATGCAATCCTGTAGGTGGGATACACTGCTGATCATCTGATTGCTACATAAAGATGAATAAGTACATGAATTTAAAAGCATTTTAATATTTAAAAAGATTTTTCACTGACTTCCAATATATTTTTGTTTATTAGATTTGTTGGTCTGTTACATGTATTTTATTCAATGGACAAGATATCTAATAGATCAAATGTTTAATAATTTAAACTCTGTCAAACCATGTTCTTTTCTGGTCAGACTTTGCACTTTCTTTTTTTTCTAAATCTACCAAATGCTTGGATAAATGGTAAAATAATGGCATTACCAAATGTCCAGATTTATATAAACTAGGTACATTATAACATTGCATATGAACGCAGGATCATTGAAAGAGCATGAGAATCAAGACTCTTGCTTTCTATGAAACTGTGCTTTGAATGTCTATAGGAATATCTGTGTAATGCATCTACTGTCTATGTCTATGTGTGTTTGGGCACCATGAATCAGTCTTACAAGCGTTAGTTAAATAAGGAAGACTATCAGAAGTAAGTTTTGTTTCCAGTAAGGAGCCAGAGCAGAAAGCAGCTCCACCAAATCCACTGTAGTCTCTAAAACTTCTCCAGCTATTCCACAAATATGCCCATATTTATTAAGGGCACACAAGAAGGCAGAATCACAGGGAAGTACTTGGATATACCAATAACCAGCTAGATGTAGTAAGATGAATAGGGTCAATCTTTAAGAAAAACAGAGCAGATCCAAGTCAACAGACATGGGGGAAATCAGTTCTAATAGTAATTATACAAGCAAAGCTATTATGAAGGATACATGATGCATGCTTTGGAGAAATCCCATTGCTGTTGGACTAACTCATGACACTTTAATATAATTTGTCTTTGGAATTATTTATTTTTGTTCTTAGCCTCTCTGATTAAAAACTCTTATTAAGTATGAGCATGCATTAGATTAAAAGTTAGAAGATAAGTCTGATGCTGAAGTTCAAGGCAAATAAGCTTGTGAGGATTGGAGAGCATGCTTATACATATATCAACATGTAAACTCATATGTGTTTATTGTCACTAAATATGCACACCTGGAAAGATCATAACCAGAGGTGGAATTCTGCCAGTTTGGACGGTTCATCAGTAATGTCAACCCGCTGGGGCCCACCCGCCCGGATGTAATACCGTCCTATTTAGCCACATTTTCGAGGCTGAGCACATGCGTGGAAGGCACACACATGAGTAAAGCACATGTGCGAGTGGCTGTGTGCATGTGTGGATGCGGTGCATGTGAGTGAAGCATGCTCACATTTGCAAACTGGTAGGGAAGGTAAGTGAAACCCACCCCTGATCGTAACCTAAAACCTAAATTTGTATGTTACTTTTTGAGCAGGAAAGATTGTTCCTATTATTCTTAGTAGCTTGGTTGAAAATTGGAGCAAAATACTTTGTTCTCAAAAATAATTTGATGTACTGTATATTCTGCTCTACATTTCCATCAACACATTTTCGGTCAATTTAAAGATATGCTCCAGATATTATTTTAGTAGACCTTCATTTGTTATACCAGTTAGTTTATATTACTTTTTCAATTATTTTCAATCAAATGTTATTAGAATTAATCATTAAACTGAAGGACAGTGAAACTTACTTGATTAAACCAGCTGTGCCATACTATGGCATCTTCATTGATGGTCAATGTTTCTCCTAGAGAAGTTTCATGAGCCATTCTCCCAATTTTCTTTCTATGAAAAGATAGATTTGAGGAAGTAATCCAGTTGTTAATGTCCATTCCAACTAATAACCTCCTGTACTCATCAAAGGAGATATAGTCTCCAGCACTGTTGTTAAATGAGACACTGCTGAGAAAGCGATGAAGCTGGTTTGAAAAGGAAAATTCAATTTAAGATAAGGGGTTTTCCTTCTTTTTCCCTTGTTTTCTTTTTCATGGCATTCTAGCTTAAGGGAAGCCATAATGAAGGGAACACTTCCTATCAGGCTTTTTCATTTGTATTGCTTAATGGGGAGAAATCCTATTGAATAATTTATCTTTGCTTTACTGAGATTTGCAAATTTTGACCACTCAGTTTCTCTGCTCACAGATTAGATGGAATATTTTTTTTAAAAAAGAAAATCTTTTACATCTTGGTCAAGTGTTAAGTTTACTTAAACAGGGTTGACATTTTCTCTCTCCACTACATTTGTAATATAAAATTGCCTATATTCAAAGGAAGGCATTGCCGCATCACTGCACTTATACTGGTGAATTTTCCAACATTTTATTTTATTTTATTCCATATCATGATGTGCATTAAATATTAGTATTAAGCATGAACTTTCTCTAAAATTCAAGTTCATGTTCAATGTATCTGCAAATTTATGGAGAACAGATGGAAAAGCTAGGGATAAAATTTCTATCAAGTTCCAATACAGCCTTTTACCTGCAAAGAGTGCATCATTTTGGATTGATCCATTCTTGCTTTTTGACTGAGACTTGATGCAGTCATAGCATGTAAGGCATAGGCCACGCTATAGACAGCATTGTATATACTGTAGCTATGGCCAATCGTATTCATTTCAAAAAAAGGGCCAGGAACATTCTGCAGCTTTTCCTTGCCTGTGCAAATGAGTCCTTCAACTTTATCCTGAATTCTATTTGGAAATCCACAATTAAAGACATGTTGCCAGAAGTCCATCAAAAAGCCATCCTCTCTGTTACTTAATGGCTTCTGACTCTGAATGAAATCTTGAAACCCATGAAGTTCTTTGGTGTGAATTGTAAAGGACAGAGCACCATGTAACAATTTTAAACTCCAGGTCCTTTGATAGTTCAAAACACTGAGTTCCATCTGAGTAGTCATAACCCATACTTTACCTTTTAATTGATTTATATATGATTTTTGCACTCCAAATTCAGAAATGTGGGGAAACCATATCAAAAACAAAACAGAATAAGATACTCCATAGAATACCACTATATTGGCTTTGCTGGCTGTGATAACTTCATACATTTTTGCTCCTTCATTTAACATGTTTTCATGTCCAGCAGAGTAATTTATTCTAGGGAACATTTCTATGAAGGCAAAACAGATGCCTTGATTGGAAAATGCTGGAATAATAGCATGCACAAATCTTTCTCCTCTGTCATCATCCATAGTAAGGATCCCAATCCATGTCCATGAAAAATAGAGAAGCAGAGAGAGGATTCCAACATGCTGAAGATCATCATTAGGGGCCATTTGGTAGAAAGACAGACCTGGAGATTTATCATTTATCTCTGGAGCTGATCCATAAATGATCTGAATACAATTCATTAAAGGAAACAGATTACTAATAGCATTTTCATAGCAAATTCTGGATTGCTATACTTCCAAATTATACATATACAGAAATACTATGTACGATGGTTTAAGATGATGGAGAACCTCAGTATTTTCAGACAATTTTAAAATACAGTTCAAATCACTTCTTGCCAACATTGGCAATATTAATTTGATCCGGTATTAGCCCAGATACTGATAAGTTAAAAAAATGTGTCCATGATCTATGATCATCTCATTCAGAATCATAACATCAATTCTAGCTTTACTCCAAGTACACTTGCAATGATTATGAGATTAGAAGTGGGCCTTCCATGTTTTTCTTTTGTTTTTATTGTATCTGATTCTCAGAGACTGACTGACCAACCTAGAAATAAGGAGAAATTTCATTTGAATAATAATAATTTCCTGAGGAAAAAGAATAATTTTTCCACAATTAATCAGTGGAAAAGCTCAATCACTGGAAGTTTTTAAGAAGAGATTGTACAACCACTTAACTGAAATAGTATTAGTCTTCTACTTGAGTAGGGGGTGGAACTAGAAGACTTCCAAGGCCCTTTCCAACTCTGTTAGTCTGCTATTTCTCATCCTAGTCTGAAAACATAAGTAAATTTTCTTGAGCCCATTTATCCAACCAAAGAGCTCCCATCTCACAATGTCACAATGAATCACCATCAAATTGATTATGGAAACCTTTATATCTGCCAACAAAAATAATATTTAATGGATAATTTCCAGGTTGCAAATGATTCTAAGAGGAAAGAGACATTTGAAGCATTGTTAAAGAAGAAAAATGTAATACCTTGGATCAAGGCATGAAAAAATGAAATTTAGTAGGTGCAATCAACTGTCAATATTCTCCCAACTAGCAACTGTTCCCCATTGAATCTGTACAGTATGCCTTGCTGAAAATGTTACTTCTGTATGATGAAAGGATAGATGAATATTAAATTGTCTGCCGGACCATGACCTATAGATTTTAAGAACTTGTGATTACACATTGAGTCATGCAATTGCTTAATAATTAATGTTTATAAGAGGAAAGATGGTAAAGATGTTTGTCTTTCTGTTGATTCTAAAGAAAAGAAAGATAAATGAGCCTAATATATTGTATCATTCCTTTATTGAAACATTTTCAGAAGAATACATGATTCACATTTCTTTCTTGTCAATTTTTCACTTTTATACTGGAAGAATTCTGATAGAAATTTGGCACTATAAAATCTTAGTTAGCTCACTATATCTACATTTGCAACAGTATATTAGCTCTAATGCCCAGGTAGGGTGGGTCACCTAGTCAATGGATTCTCTAAAACATAAGCAAAGATCAATTTCGTTAATACAGTTATGAAAGCTATCAGGAATCTTAGGGTTATGTACTAGAAATGAGAAATGAGCAGCAATTAGAGAAAGGCAAAACAAACCATTTCTATATTTGAATTTCCATGAATATTATACAGGTAATTTCATAAGGTCACCAGGAATTGAGCTTCATCTGGAAGAGATTTTATCATTCTTCAAGTAATTGAGTAGGATATGTGGATTTCCAGAGGATTAACTGCTTTCTGTCTTATACTAATTTCTTCCAACCAATGTTTTTTCAAGCTAGAATAGTTTATTAAGTAATTTTATTTTAAAATATTTATTTATAAATATATGAATACACAATCCTTGTTATTCATGTGTATCTCATCTACACAAAATTTAAGACCTGCCAGGTTACTCCTGATTCACTTATTTCAGTCTTTTGAATAGAAAAATCCAATAAGGAAAGATAAGAATGAAATGAAACCCTCCCTCCCTCCCTTCCATTTGATTTGTCTTTTATTCTAGGAAAAAACAATATTAATATAAACAAATTAACAACAAAAATGAAGCATAATTCCAATGTTACAGTATAAGAGAAAAGCCATTATCTTACCTGCGGAATTTTATAGATATTCAAAATATTTGCCATATGAAGGGAAGTTTGGGCATCAAGTCCTCCAATGACTACTATTAAGTTATTTTGGATACCACATTTATAATTGGGCATGAATCTATCTGATGTAGACAATAGCTGCAATGTGGCATGATATGTTCTCTTTGCATTGAAATAGCTGTCATAGATGTGGAAACCCAAGGAAAAATTATGTAGCAACTGGGAATTTTTATTTATTTCCTTTACTGCAAATGCCAAAGCCAGAATGTGCTGATAATGCTTAGTCAGGATGCTAGAACAAGAGTTGCATGATAAATCAGCAGGATAAATAAGAACCCACTTATTTCTAAATATTTCACATTAAATTTATGTAATTATTATTATTATTGAAACAAAACCTTACCCTGGCAGTTACATAATGATAAAAGATAACCTTTACCAATGTAAGTTATTAACTTTATAAATAGAGTACTTCCTATGAGTTCTCACTGTCTTTTTTCTAGATGGTTATTTATAAAAATAATTTAATTATCCAATTCAAATGCATATTGAGAATCACATACCCATGTAGTAATAATATCAGGCCAAGATATTCGGCCCAGAAATACAAGGTTCATTCAATAGAAATGCAAAAGAGAGGCTCCAAATACTGCATGATTGCCGTATCAGATTTTGACCAAACAGCAATACATGTTACTTTTAAAAAAGAAAAGTTCATAAAACCCACGTTGTATATATATGTTCATTTCAAATAAAGTCATGCTCCTCAGTAGGTTAAAGTGCTGATCTGTATTGTTCAAAGATAGAAAAACCAGAACATATAAGTATTGGATGGAAAGCCAGTTTGTTATAGTGATTAACCAGGCTAGAAACAATGACTATGAATTCTAGTCTGTGAATTCTAGTCCTGCCTTGGGTACAAAGCCAACTGGATGACCTTGGATTACACCCTCTCAGCCCCAAGAAGGAGGCAATGGCAAACCACTTCTGAAAAAAATTAAGAAGAAAACTGCAGGGACATGTCCAGGCAGTTTCTGAAGATTGGACACAATTGAATGGAAGGGGGGAAATAGTTATAGATAGGGAGAAACCAAAATTACTGCTAATTTATGGGGTTTTTTTACAAGAGATCTTGGAAGCAGCTGATTATGATTCCAAAATGACTGGATGACTTGGAAAGATCTCTACTTCTGTACAATGTACAATGGAAATCTACAGTGTTTGATGGAGTAAGCAATGAAGCTAATTATCACTAGGACAGATATACCTGTGATTTGATGGCAATGAAAATAGAACAGGCAGGGCATAGGAGAAGAGGGAGTAGAATGACAAAAAAATGCTAAAAAACCAAACATTTAAAGGTGTTAAAAATCAAGAAGCTAATTTACTGCCAAATCAATATTTGATATATTGTAGCAGCTTACTTCTTAGTAAGTATGCATCATACTATTGAAAATATCCATCTTAAGCTGAAGATTTAAGGGGGGAAGGAGGAAAATTCCTTACCTAAGATCCTGGTATACCACTGGTGGAGGTTCTACATCAAAAGTCAGAGGATCAGAAACAATAAAAGTTAGAGAAACAACAGCACCAATGGTGAGATCTCCAAGCTCATAATACTTATGAACTGGAGGTTGTAGATCACGGACATAATATCTGAGTACATGAGCATGGCAAGCTATTTGAGAAAGTAGCAGCATCAATAGTACCATCATTTTGAGTACAAATATAAATAATCCAAATCAGACCTCTTTTTTTCAAACTACAATGCTTTAATTAAAATCATGATTAAAATAATTTGGATGAATAGGCATCTCATGTTTTTCAAGTTATTTAACTGGAATATATAAAGTAGGAAATCTGAAACCACAGAAAAGTAATTTTGTTTGTCTCAAATCTTTAGTTCTGCTAAATGTCATGGTCCTTTTGTTAAGGTTAAGGTATAATGAAATTGCACAGGAGAATTTGACAAACAGCAGGATTAATTAGTGATTAACTCACATTAACCACTTTACACTTGGGAAATCCTTATGCTCAATTTGTTTATCACAAATGAACAGAACCTTTCTAAGCCTAACAAGGAACAATTGAGTCTGAAATGATTTGTCTCAAGAAACAGACACAGTAATTATAGGAATATTATTTGGGGCTACAAAAGAAATGTTCATGCATAAAAGTCTTTCAGTTTGGTATTTTCTAAATGTTTTCAGATTTTAATTTTTTGAATCTGAGTCTATAGTTCTGGGTGTTGTCATTCTAATCATGCAAAAGTGACAAGGTTGGGGAAGGATAGCAATGAATATTTCTGTTGCAATACAGTCAGTTGTAAAAAAAGACGACCCTCACTCCATCAAGGACCTTGGAGAACTCATATCTAATGATTTAAGTGCCAAAGCCCACTGTAACAACATCGCCAAAAAGGCATTAAGAGTTGTAAACCTAATCTTGCATATCTTCTTCTCCAGCAATATTACACTACTAACCAGAGTATACAAAACATTTGCTAGACCAATTCTCAAATACAGCTCATCTGTCTGGAACCCACACTGCATATTGGACATTAATACAATTGAACGTGTCCAGAGATATTTCACGAGAAGAGTCTTCCACTCCTCTGCTCGCAACAGAATACCTTATGCCACCAGACTTGAAATTTTGGGCTTAGACAACTTAGATCTATGCCGTGTAGTTCATAAAATTATCTGCTACAATGTCCTACCTGTCAATGACTACTTCAGCTTCAACCACAACAATATATGAGCACACAATAGAAACAAACTTAAAGTGAACTGCTCCAAACTCGATTGCAGAAAATACGACTTCAGCAACAAAGTGGTCAATGCCTGGAATACACTACCTGACTCTGTGGTTTTATCCCCAAACCCCCGAAATTTTAACCTTAGACTGTCTACTGTTGACCTCACCCCATTCCTAAGAGATCTGTAAGGGGCTAGCATAAGCGCACCAGCGTGCCTACCGCCCCTGTCCTAATGTACCCTTTTATTTTTATTTGTATACATTTCATGTATTCAATTCATGTTTATACTCATATCTAATACGTGTTTGACAAAATAAATAAATAAATAAATAAATAAAAAAATAAATAAATAAATAAATAAATAAATAAATAAATAAATAAATAAATAAATAAATAAATAAATAAATAAATAAATAAATAAATAAATAAATAAATAAATAAAAAAATAAAAAAATAAAAATAAGTTTTTTAAAAAATATTTAATATATACTTTTTCTTTTCAATTGTGTTTATCATTTTGGAATGTTTTTAAGATATGGAAAATATATATGTACTAAATGCAAAAATATAGAACAATTAGAAAGTAATAGAAAGCAATGCTGAAAGATTTAGCTTTTTTTCAGCAACAAAATGTCACTACACATAGTTGATGAAATATTGCTGTTATATGTTCATGATAATTATTTGGTATGACAGCCCAAACAGCTTCCCATTGAATTATCTTCTTTCCTTATAGCAAGACTATATTCTGTGGCTCTGAATATGTTGATTTCTCATTGAATATTTTGTTCCCTTATTCTCAATTATTCTCTAGGTTTAGTCAAGACTTATACATTCTCTTGACAGATAGCACCACATTTTGCTGCTCTAATTCTGGAAATCATCAATAGAGAATATGTTACAGGTTTTAACAGGCCTATCATGCATGCCTGTTTATAAAAGAGTTTTTAACCAAATCAAGGGAATGTGCGGAATAGTGGAATATTTCCTGAATGTAAAGGTCTAGTTTAAGGTCAAATATACTAAAAAATTTTTAGAAGCTTTACTTTATTGCTCTCATTCAATGAAAGGAGGGAAGTTTTGCTTCTGGGGATATGAAAAAGGAAGATTTGATATTGACAAAATAAGAATTGCGGTCAAATTCTCTTAGAAATATTGTAATATCTATAAACTTATTTAGACAAGAAGTAGCCAAGGAATATGTGGGAATGCCTTACCTTTTATTGATTTCAAATATCTTTTGCAGAACAATGGTAGAAAAGCAGTATATATCTTCAGCTCATGGGCAAGCTGGAAGGCTCTGATTGGCTACTGTTGCATTATGACAGCCTTGGCCTAATCCAGGAATACTATACTTCCCTTCCTATACTACAGTAATATCCAATGATCTTCAACATGTCCTGGCTCCACACTTAATAAAATTTCAAATGAGGTAACTCCTCTTACCAGTACATTTTATATCAGAAGAGTGAGGAGTTAGGGAGCCTTCAGAGTGTTGAAAACATTAGCAGCTGAAGACAGCTTCAACATCAATGTTACTTCTTGCTGCCTCAGAAATAACAAAATAAAATATTTTCAAAATAATTTAAATCACGAACCATTTTCATTGAAGTTGAATCAATTAGAGGGCAAAATTCAGCACAACTTGAAATCATTGGCTGCACTTACCAGATTGTGACATTAAAATTGTTAATATTACAATTTAAAAATCTTCCTGTTTGGATGCAGGATATATTAATAATAGAATAACAGAGTTGGAAGGGACCTTGGAGATCTTCTAGTCCAACCCCCTGCTCAGGTAGGAAACTCTATACCATTTCAGACAAATAGTTATCCAATCTCTTCTTAAAAACCAACAGTGTTGGAGAACCCACAACTTCTGGAGGCAGGTTGTTCCACTGATTAATCATTCCAACTGTCTAAATGCCTTATTTCTATGTTAGATCTCTCCTTGATTAGTTTCTATCCATTGCTTCTTATTCTGCTTTCAGGTACTTTGGCAGCCCCTTAGATATGGGACTACTGCTAGCAAGTACTGTTTTCCCTTCTACACTTGCTTGCTAAACCAGGGTAAAATTTCTTAGAACATTAAGAAGGGCTGCCTGTGTCCTCAGTGCTATATATTGTAAATCTCTTTCTCTTGGCTATGGCAAAAAACCTTCAAAATTTTGATTTTATTCATTGCAACAAAAACATCTATTTTTCTTTTTCCCTTTTTATAATTCTATAAAGGGAATTTTTTATACTATCCCTATTTTTATACTACTACTATTTTCTGTATTTTGTGACATCAGAAATTAACCCATATGGTACATTTTCTTTACTTGCTACTGCTTTTAAATCAGTGTATGCTGCCCAGAGTCACCATTTGAGAATAGTAGTCATATAAATCCTTTATGCAAACATACACAGTTATATGTTTTATTCAATCTGTAGGTAGTTAAAAAGGGAGAAATAGCTTTGGCCAAAAAAAAAAATAAACAAACATGAAGCACCACCACCAAATGATTTAGAACACCTTGGCTTGCTTTTGGATATAATTTGTATCCTGTGCGAAAAATGTGAGTAAGTGTAGCAGCACAAGAGAAACCTGTAGGCATGAAGTTAGTTGGTGGTTACTATTCCAAGAGTAGAGATTCATTGGCACTTCTGTGATTAGAACTTTCCTATGGAGACCACATCTGATAGTCCTCAGCAGGACAGAAAATTTTCAGTTAGCAATAGCACTTAGACTTATATACGGCTTCATAGTGCTTTACAGCCCTCTCTAAGCGGTTTACAGAGTTCAGCATATTGCCCCAACAATCTGGGTCCTCATTTTATTGACTTCAGAAGGATGGAAGGCTGAGTCAACCTTGAGCCTGGTGAGATTTGAACAGCTGAACTGCTGAACTAGCAGTCAGCTGAAGTAGGTTGCAGTGCTGCTTTTAACCACTGTACCACCTTGGCTCCTGTTCCTTAAGAAGTGGTTGGAATATTTTTGGCATCCCTTATTTTCACTCTATTTGTCCATCCTTTTATAGCCAGATTGAACAATTCAGTTTCTATCTTTCAGCATTGGGATATAAACTCAGTTCCATCCCTCTTTATACAGATGATGCTTTACTACTTGTGTAAAGCATGTGCATAGTGACCTGAAGCAGATATTTCATATGTTTACTAAGTACTGTTAAAAAAAAGCTCAAGATCAACTACCCTAAAACCAAGATCATGGTGCTTGCTAAAAGTCTAATGTTACATGTGTATTAACTAAAACATCATCTGATAGAACAAGTCAAAGTACTCAAATGCTGACTTATTCTTTTCAACATGATTTTGACAATACTATGCACATACACAGTCTCAGCTCTACAACTTTTCCATTTCTTCAAAGAAGTCCAATGTGTACCTTAGTGTTAAAGCTTTCTAAGATAAGATGCATTTTCAACTCATTTTTGGAATTCAGTTAGATGATAGACAATTTTTCACAAAAAAGAAATCTAACTAATTCATTTAAATGTCAAAAAAATATTTCATTCAGCCATGCATAATATTTAACTCAAAAGGAAAAGAGAAAAAAGTTATACATAGGAAACAAGGGAAGAAAAACATCCAGAGAACCAGATTGTAAATTATTACCAAAACACTATTTCTTTCTTTTTATTAACTGTTTCCTACTGTTGAGCTCAGGCCTCCACAAAATAATGAAACACTTGGGGAGAAAAATGCATCCTAGCAGTCCAGCACTGGAGGCTAAGATAGAGAAGATCTCCACAGCTACCATATATTTTCCTTTAGTGCTCAGGTAGGTTGGAACAAAGGATAACCAAACACTGCAGAAAACCAACATGCTGAATGTGATAAACTTGGCTTCATTAAAAGTATCTGGTAACTTCCTGGCAAAAAAGGCCACCGTGAAACTCACCATAGACAAAATGCCCAGATAGCTCAGCAAAGAATAAAACATAGTCTTAGAACCTTGATTACATTCCAGAACAATTTGATCCTCCATTGAGTGCATGTCAATATCTGGGAAGGGAGGAGCAGTTGATATCCATATAATACATATGCTTGATTGAATAAGAGAACAGAAAAGAACAATTGAATTGGCAAGTCTTTTCCCCACCCATTTTTTCAATACAGAATCTGGCTTTGTGGCCAAGAAAGCCAGAACAACTATGATGGTTTTTGCCAGCACACAAGAAACAGCCACTGAGAAGATTATACTAAAAGTGGTTTGGCAGAGGAGACACAAGACTTTCCCAGGCCGGTCGATAAAAAGCAAGGCTGATAGAAAGCAGAGCAGGAGGGAAATTAGGAGAGCATAGGTGAGGTCCCGGTTGTTGGCTATGACAATGGGAGTGTTGTGGTGCTTCAGAAATATTCCAAACACAGAGACTGTAATCAGAGCAAAGGAAACAGCAAACAATCCTAAGCAAAGTCCCAAAGGTTCTTCGAAAGACAGAAAGCTTACAGTTTTTGGAATGCATAAATCCTGGGTCTTGCTTGGATAGTTTTCATCTGAACATTTGTAGCAATCATTCATATCTGGGGGGAAAATAAAAATTCACTTTCTGATATAAAACTTGCAAACAGTTCACAAGGATTGCAGATTACATAATCAACATCTGTGACCTTTCCTGCCAGATTCCTACAAACAAAGTCAATGGGAAAGCTGGCAGGAGCTTGCAAATGGTGACCATGTGCCATTCTCACTTAACAACCCACAGTGATTTGCTTAACAATGGCAACAAGGAGTGCTAGAATTTCCATTGCTAAGTGGCATAATTGCATGACAATATGTTTATGACCTCATTGCCTAGCAGCAGAAATACTAATCCCAATCACTGTTGTTACGGGAAGACTACCTCTATATTTTCCTTTCCTTCCATGCATGCCTATATATCAGGGGTGAAATCCAGCAGGTTTGGAGAACCAGTAGCAGAAATTTTGAGTAGTTCGGAGAACCGGCAAATACCACCTCTGGCTGGCCCCAGAGTGGGGTGGGAATGGAGATTTTGCACTATCCTTCCTCTGTCATGCCCACCAAGCCACGCCCAGAGAACCAGTAGTAAAAAAAATGGATTTCACCACTGCTATAGGAGGAGGAGGAGGGTTGCCGGAGCCTTAGTGCAGGAGCAAAGTGGCCCTGTAAATGCATTCGTGCAACATTTGTGCTCAAGGCAGCCTTTTCCTCCTGCCGCTTGACCAAAGAGCTGCTGGGGGGAGAGGGGACACAGCAAGGCGATGGCTGGATCCTTAGTGCAGGAGCGAAGCGGCTCTATATTTGCCTTCGGGCCACATTTCGCTCAAGGCAGCCATCGGCTCCCACCGCTTTGGGCTCGAAGCTGTAAGCTGCATCCTGTTGCTAAGGGCGAGTGGGACAGGGTTGCATTATGGCTCCATGTCATAATGGGCTCCAGGAGGAGGAGGGGACACCATCCTCCCCAATGTGAAGCACGCTAAAGTTCACTATGCTGTGCAAGGGACTGTGAGAGTGCCTCATGGCCTGCTCGACACCTTATATCAGAATCGGGGGGGAGAGAGAGACATACACACAGAGAGAGAGACAGAGAGAGAGAGACAGAGAGGGTGGAGAGACATAGACACACAGAGAGATACAGAGAGAGAGGGTGGAGACAGGGAGAGAGAAAGAAAGAGAGATACAGAGAGAGGGGGGAGATAGGGGAGAGATACACAGAGAGAGAGATACAGAGAGGAGGGAGAGAGACAGATACACAGAGAGAGGGAGGGGGAGAGAGAGGGGAGAGGAGAGGGTCAAAGGGTTTTGTGGCTCCCGGTGTTTTTTAACAACCAGTTGTCTGCCCTAATGACCGGCTGGGTAGGCGTGGCTAGGGGGTCATGTGACTGGGTGGGAGGGAGTGAGTGACATCGAGTTGGCCACGCCCACCCAGGTTTTGTGGCTCCCGATGTTTTCTTTTTTGTGGGAAATGGGTCCAAATGGCTCTTTGAGTGTTTAAGGTTGCAGACCCCTGCTTTAATGGATCAACATAAGAGCAACTGCTCTAACAATACATTAACAGAACTGAGGTAACTATCGCTGACAGCCCACTTTTATAGCCGGCTGTCAAACCCTTTTAACCAATCACGTCTCAAGTTGTTCCCGCTCCTAGAGGGGCCCCTTGTACTGATGATGATGATGATGATGATGATGATGATGATGATGATGATGATGATGATGATGATGATGATGATGATGATATCAGAAAAAGAAGAAGCTGAAGAAATAGTCAACCATCTAGTTAGTTGCTTCAAGATCACACAGATTAGCTACAAGTAGCAGCATGACAAGTAGAAACTATGGTGCTTTGGAAGATCTGCAAGCAATATTATTTGCCTGCAAGCAAGAACTGGTGGGACCATAAAATAAACAAAGTATTAAAAAATGAAGAAGCTAAATTGCACTGGTACTTTAAATTCAAATGGAATTTGAAAATCAGACACCTACTACATACTGTAACACACCAGATTTAACAATTGTTGATAAGAAAGACAAAAATGCCTAGACAGCGGACATGACAGTACCTGCAGATACAGAATAGAAGAGAAAAAACTAGAGAAAATAAAAAAATACAAAAAGCTGCAAATAAATATATTGCGACATATGATTGTGGCAAAAGAAAGCAAAGGTAGTACCAATATTAATAGGTGCCTTGGATGAAATCCCAAGACAAGTAGAGCACTGACAAAAATTACTATATGTCAATTGCAAAAGCCAGTTTTACTTTGGAACAACTTAACAAAATAACAAAATAACAGATTTGGAAGGGACCTTGGAGGTCTTCTAGTCGAATTCCCTGCTCAGGAAGGAAACCCTATATGAAGTAAGACAAATGGTCTTCTTAAAAAATTCCAGTGTTAGAGCATTCAGAACTTCTGGAGGCAAGTTGTTCCACTGATTAATTTTTCTAACTGTCAGGAAATGTCTCCTTAGTTCTAGGTTGGATCTTTCCTTGAATATTTTCTATCCATTGCTTCTTGCCCTGCCTTCAGGTGCTTTAGAGAACAGGTTGACTCCTTCTTCTTTGTGGCAACCACTTAGATATTGGCACACTGCTGTCATGTCACTCCTATTCCTTGTTTTCATTAAACTAGACATACAGAATTCCAGCAACCATTCTTTATATGTTTTAGCCTCCAGTCCCCTAATCATCTTTGTTGCTCTCCTGTGCACTCTTTCTAGAGTCTCGGTATCTTTTTTACACTGTGGTGACCAAAGGTGACCAAATATTCCAAGTGTGGTCTTATCAAGGCATTATAAAGTGGTATTAACACATGGTACTTTTAACATCATCAAACAATATCTACCTATTGCAGGCCATTGGGAAAGACACAGTAGATGGATAAAAATGCCAAATCAATATAAATATCTCACTTCACTTAGCAACAGAAATATTTGGCTCAATTGTAGTCATACATCAAGGTACATAGTATGTAGTAACATTAATAATATCTTCAATCAATCTTCAATCAATTCAGACTACAAATTAATCCAATGATGAGCCTACAATCTTCAACAACTCAATCTGTGGACCTGCATGGAATTGTTCAATATGATTTTCAGGTGCAATGGCTTATGTCTGCATTTTCCCAATGCTTGAGTGAAATTCATTTCTAAGAATGAGCTTGATATTCCTCAGGAACCACTACTTAACTATTTATTTCAGATAAATGTAAATAATATTATTGTACTCTGCTTAACAAGACTTTTCATTTCCTCTCATCTTACAACTTCCAATATGATAAAAAAAATGTCTCCTGAGACTGATGCATGAGATTTGAGTGCTACATGTCGCTCTTATACCTTAGGTTCTGCATTGCTTTCCTAGAGAAGACATGACTGTCATTTGCCAAACCTGCTTCAGGTGGTATGGATGGTACAGTTGGGTTGGTTGCTTAAACTTTCAATATTAGGATGTGGTAAGTCAGCTGTGGTTGTAAAGCACTATCATCATAGGTATCTCTTGAATTCTCAGTCAAGAACATCTCAATGAATAGAAGCAACAAAGACATTATTCCCAAATAATCCTATCCAAACCAGAAACAATACCCCATTTTATGTTGTATCATACATCACTGATAAAAAGTTGCATTAAGATGCTTACCCTTCTTGCTTGAAATCTTCCCTTGAGGACATGGAATGCAATCAAAGCAACAAAATGGCTGCCCCTCCCTCATTTTCTTCCTTGAACCTGGAATGCAACTCTGACTGCACAGAGAGATGGGTTGTGCCTAATCCTCCCACAACAAACAAACAAACAAATTCAACAGATTAAACATTAACCTGGAAACTATCCTCTTGGAAATTTCTCATGAATAAATGTTCTCACAGTTGCAAAAAGAAATGCAGGAAAAAGGTGCACAGAGACACTGCACTGCACAGAGAGACTGGTTGTGATTAATGTTAAATCCTCGACTTACGACCCCGCCAGAAAAGCCAAGCCGGTTTCTTGTGCTTTAGCTAAGTCCTCGACTTACGACCTGCCTAGAAGGCTGCTGCTGGAGCCTGATTGGCTAAAGCGCAAGCAGCTGGCAAGCAGGAAAATAAAGTGTTCCTATTGGTTGGCTGTTTGACAGCTCCACTATAAAAGGAGCTGTCAAAGCCAGGTTGCTGTTCTTTTTACTGAGTTGAAGCTGTGATGCTGAAGTGAAGAAATAAAGGTTCCTGTTTGAACACAAGCCTCGTCTGCATTTTGTCAGCTAGCAAATCTCTAATCTAACACTGGCGATGAAGGACAGTGGATTCCTCTCACAGAACTGCGGACCTGCCATCACTGGCTCTCCTTCAGCGTGTTCCACAGCTGAGTCACTCTGGACTGAAGCGCTTCAGAGCTGCTCACTTGCCATCGTGACAAGAGGTCGCTGAACTGTTCCTATTACAAACGTCCTTTTCAGGATGGCTCATCTGCCTGCCTTCTCCCCATTTGAGCCTTCGAGTGACACTTGTGAAGATTACCTCACCCATTTCAAATGCCTACTGAGAGCTAACGACCTTGTAATAGCCTTACATTTTATTGAAAGTCACCCAGAGTTGGTGTTTCATGGAGATGGGCAGCATATCAATTAAATAAATAAATCTCCTTTTCAAATATTCCCATCAGATCAGGGGTCCAATATTATATGAATAATAATTTTAATTCATTTTATTTATGTATTTATTATTAATCAAATTTATTCACCACCTATTTCACTGTATGTGACTCTGGATGGTTTAAAATGAAAGAGACCATAAAGGCCATATAAAAATATGCAAAGTTTAAAAAAATGGCAAGAGAGTCCTAAAGTTACCAGCCGCACTCAGGGCTGTGTACCACTGAGTTCAATCCTAGGTACTGGCAGATGTTTCTCTCTCCTAGGGTGCAAAGAAAAAATATCTGCTGCAAACCCTGCATGGTGTCAGGAAGGGCACCTGGCCAGTAAATGATTAACACTATCCAGTCGCCCTCACTTTATCCCAAATTAAGGAATTACAGGGATATAAAAAGGGAGGTTTTTTTCCCATGCAGTCTAATGAGCAATTAAAGTTGTAAGAATTTTAGAAGAGAAGTAATGACAAAGATAATATGAACTGTACATTTCTTCTTAAATAAACATAAAGTAACTTTTTTGTATTTTAATATAATGTATTTAAGTCATTACCAGCTTTAATGTAATGCAACGGACTAAATATACTTAAAATATTTTTTTCTTTCTACAAACTAAATTTTTCAGTACAACCAATTTGACAAAACCAACGTAAGCATGTTTAAAATGATAGAAATCTAATAGACTAAAATGTGTATTTGCTCTACTCTCCTGTAACCATTTCAATTCAATCAATAGCATTAAAAAAGTACAGAATTTGGTTGAAATTCATTAGTTATACATCATCTAGTGTGTACATTAAACTAAAGCAATATTTGACTTTAATGTACATGGGATTTCTTCTGAGGGATGTGCCTTTTCAAACAACAAGAAATTATACCTGATTAAACCAACTATGCCATGTTATACTATTTTCATTGATGGTGAACACTTTGCCTGGAAGGGCCTGGGGGTCCATTCTTCCAACTTTCACACGTTGAAAGGACTGATTGGAAGAAACGATCCAGTTAATCACATCAAACCCAGCTATCAACTCTCCATTCTGATTAAAAGTGATGGTTTCCCCAGCATTATTGTTGAAGGAGATGCTCCTAATAAACGGGTGGAGCTGGATTGAAAGGGAAAAGACAAAAATAAAAGATAATATAAGGTCAACAAGAGTGGGTAGATCATGCATAATAACTTGCCAAAACACCCATAATTTGATTTTTCTTTTCAGAAATTCCAGTTATACTGATACTATCATACTGAAGTCTAAAAATCCGACTTCAATCATCTTCTTTTCATGACCCTATAATCCCTTGCAGGGTGGAGTCTGGGCAACTGAATGGAGCTGAATGTTTACTGGCTCTTCCTGTTGCCAATGTGGAAGGTTTTTTCCAGCAGATATATTCTCAGTGTGCCCAGAGAGCGATATCTGCCTCTACCTAGGATTGAACTCACAGCCTCCTGATTATGAGATGAGAGCTTCACCTCTAGGCCACTGCACCATTCCTAAATCCAGACTTCAATATGCTCTTTAAACTCTAGTGGAGATGTTTTCAAATACATATGTCAAGTTAAATAATTTCCTTTCTACCTAGTAATTTTCTCACCTTCCTAGTTCTTGTACGTCACCTTCACATCTTAAGAAGGATTTCAATGGTGAGCACAGGAATAAACTATACAAATCAACAATGGTTTTGGAAAATGAATTCATATATTTATTGTTCAAGACAAATGACATTGGAAATAAGCTTCACCCACAAATGATTGCTAATAGTTCTTGTTGTAAAGGGATAGATTGATATCAATTATTTACTGATTGTACTTTTATTGGCCAATGACTGAAATAAAATGCTGTTCTATCACATATATATATATATATATATATATATATATATATATATATTCCATGTTAAACTATATTTGCCTTGTACATTTAGAATAAACACATAGCCATTCTACCTTTTGACTTTTCACCAGCTTCTTTGTTTAGTGCTGGAACTTTACAGCAGTAGAAGAGTTTCATTGCTGAGCACAGGGATAAACTATACAACATTGTAAAATATAAAATGAATTCATATATTTATAATATAGTACAAATGACATTGGAAATGTTATTTCCTTCTCAAATCTGCTGGAAGAGTCTATCTCTTTCTAATCTTCAGTACAAAAATAAATGGGTCTTGGGACATACAGCAGAAGAAGCTATGCTTAACTACCATTAAACTGGTTCAGGTCCAACTTGGTTGAATGGGAAACGAACTAAACTTATTTCAAAAATTACCTTCCACAAGTCATGAACCTTAACTTTTACTTCTTTGGCCATTCTTTTTTCTTTATATTTGAGTCCTCTAGTCATCTTAGAAGACATGTCATTTAAAGCATGGGCCACTGCATAAACAGCATTGTAGACATTGTAGCTTTGACCAGTCATTTGCATTTCAAAGAAAGTTGCAGGAAGGCTCTTAAGGTCCTCTTTCCCTGTGCAAATTTTTCCTTTCACTTCATCTAAATGTTGATTTCGAAACACACAACCAAAGGCCTGTTGCCAGAAGTCCATAATAAAACCATCTGTGTTGTGGCTTGTTGGCCTTTGATTTTTAAGAAAGAGCTCAAAATCTGGTAGATCATTGGAGTGTACTACAAAGGACAAAGCTCCATTGGAAAATTCTGCATCCCAATCCTTTTGGAAAACAAATGAAGTGAGTTCCACCTGTGCTGTTAGTATCCATACCTTACCTTTTGGATTCTTAGTAACTTGTTCTAGTTCAGATAGATATGGGAACCATCTAAAAATACTCATAGAATAAGAATCTCCATTGACTACTAATACATTGGCTTCACTGAGCATGATTTTATCATGTATTCTTGCTCCCTTTACCATATTTTCTCTTCCATCAATATCAAAAGATGGTTTAGAAATTTTTTCTATAAAAGAAAAACAAATACTACTCTGGGAGAACAGCGGAACAACTGTTCGTATAAATCTTTCTCCATCATCATTATCCATAGCAATGATACCGATCCACAACCATCTGAAATGCAGAAGCAAAGAGAGAATCCCTACATATTGGATTGATTCTCTTGGCACCATCTGATAGAAAGGCAGTCCTGGGGTTTTATCATCCATCACTGGAGGAGAGCCATATATGAGCTAAAGAGAGATATGGAGAAGAGTCCAATGATGATGACATAAAACATTGTCCAAACATCGTTGTTAAAAAAAAATTGTATTTTTAAACATTGCCATTTGAACATGATATTTATCTCTTAACACAGAGTTTGTTAAAAAATTCGTGCTCAATATCTTTCA
Source organism: Diadophis punctatus similis (assembly GCA_023053685.1). Classification (NCBI taxonomy): domain Eukaryota; kingdom Metazoa; phylum Chordata; class Lepidosauria; order Squamata; family Dipsadidae; genus Diadophis; species Diadophis punctatus. The sequence continues at coordinate 593,410 of JALIGW010000116.1, forward strand.
TTTTGTTCAAAGGGAATGGTTCAGTTTTCATCCAATTTTTCCATATCATCATCTTTTTCCCAATTTTTAATTTTCCCCATAAAGTAAATTTAGCATGGGAAAAAAGATTGAATATTTTTAATTAGACACTATATTTTCCATGTCTCTATCTAATTGATTCCAGAGACTATAGGGTTTTAGTTTATTTAGATCCTAATGCTGTCCATCCAACCAAATGTGTATTTGTGTGTGTGTATGTGTGTGTGTGTGTGTGTGTGTGTGTGTGTGTGTGTGTGTGTGTGTGTTCCAAAGTTTCCCAAATCAGAAAATTAACATTGTTGCCTTCCTATATTTATTAGCTGACAATAGGTAAACTTAATGATATAGCTCCAGATTTTGAAAACTAAATCATCCCTCATGAATTAGAAATTACTAATTAGTAAGTAACTGTATTTTCTTGAATATATTCTCAGAAATGGAAAACCCTTAAAAATGTATAAAAGAATTTATTTCTGTGAAAATATTTTTCAGATATGTATAAATTGGAATTCATTTTATATTATAAATTAATCTGGGAATAATATTCATTTTGTGAGTATTCACCTTTCCCCAACATTGCAGCAATGCAGCATTAAAAAGAAAAATGTATGCTCCATTTCACTTCAATGGATGGAGGATCTGATTATATTTGTCAGCTATGAGCAGATTGCCTATAGATGTAGATAATATTTGTATGGATAAACTCTTTTATACAAAATTCAGCAGATTAAAAAGTATAATAATGATAGTTAATTAAATCTATTATAAATATAGAGGTACTTTAATAATTATATTAGATAACCATATTTAGAATTGTAACTATTGATAAAATGTTATATTTTTCTTTTTTTTTCTTTTTCTTTTGCTGTATTTTCTGTGTATGTATGTCTTTTCTTTGACAATGTATCTATTTTTATCTATTCTCCATTTTTGGTCATTATTTTAAAAGCAACAAAAGAATGCATTAAAAATGTAACATTCTTGGTGATAGTATAAATGGAGAATTATTTTCCCTGCACCTTGACACCTCTTAATGTACTACTGGTGTGAGCTAAGAAGAGGCACTTAACAGGTCAGGATTTTGGCAAGAGACATAATTGGAATTATATTGTTCCTCTATAGTGTTCCTTTCATTAATTTATCTATTCAAGCAGAATCACTCACAGGCTTGGAAATTCATAACTCTATCTTAATCCATTTTTTCTTTCTATGTTATACATGCAATCCAGTTATTATTATTATGGTTCATTACATAGTCAGCCAGATGTTCAGACTGGGTTTGGCATTTTTGTCTACCTATAAAATCCTTTCCAAGGACCTGGGATAAGCAGATCTGGATGTTTGATAGTGTTACAGATATTGTCACAGGATGGAAGCTGTTCTGAGTAAATTTTTTACCTTTCGCAATTGACTGATGGTGAATTTGTCAATGTCGATGGTCATTATTATTATTCCTTTTCTACATTCTGCATCCATGTAATTAAGAATTCAATGACATAAGCTAAAAACATCAGTATAGCATAGAATTAGTGTGCTATTTTTCTTCCTTTTTTTCAAATTGCTTCAACAATGGATGCTTTTCAGGATATGTATCTTACTGATTAAAAAAGGACATCACTGGATATCTCAGCATATAGGCTTTTGTCTCAGGTCCAGTATTGCACAGATGTTTTACACATAAACAGAAAGAAATATGTATTACCTGTGGAATTTTGTAGATATCCAAGACAGTTGCTACATATAGGGAGACATCTGGATCCAGACCTCCAATGACTGCCATCAAATTATTCTGGATGCCACATTTAAAATTGGGGACAAAGTTCTCCAAAGAAGATAGGAGTTGTATCACAGCATGATAACTCCATTTTGCATTGAAATAACTGTCAAAGACGTGGAAGCCCATAGTACCATTGGATAAAATTTGATGGTTTTCATTAATTTCCTTTATTGCAAATGTCAAGGATGTAATATGCTGGTAATTCTTAGGCACCATACTATAAAGGAAGTTTTATTTTAGTAGAGTATTTCTAAGAAAGTGTGTCTAATTCTTATTCTAACCTAGTGCATCAACAAAAATGATTGGGCAGATGGCTAACTTCATCAAAACTATTCAATTTTTATAAAAAATTAAAGAAAGCATAATAATAGAACCCCTACAAATATGAATGTTATAAATTGCTATAAAACATACCTACTATTTAAGAAAGAGGAAGGACTAGCCATTTCACAGGATAACTGTGGGAAAAATGAAAAACCTAAAAAGATATCATATTACCTTCCAGATATAACATCCTTTGTCACATACAAAACCCAAATGCTTTCACACTTTTTCCTATCACAATAAATTTCACCCCATGTAAAGAAGTAAGAAATACAATTTCTCTTCCACCAGCCTATTTTTTATTTGATTAACTTTCTGCATTACCCAAGACATAGGTTAAATTTGTAGCTGCTCAAAAATGTCTTGGAATTTGAGAAATGAAAGTAGAATGCCAATTTCATACATAATTTCATCCAACATTATTAGAGGAGGCTCTACATTAAAGGTTATTATATCATCAATTATGTACGCCTGAGATGTAATGAAGCCAACAATAATATCTCCCAATTGATGGTATACATGAACTGGAGAATGTGGCTCCTTCTCTTTGCAGATCTTAGCATCAGTCACACTCAGTATTTGGGCAAGCAGTATTTGCAGCTGTGGAGCTAGCAACCCATACATATTAAAGAAAAGGATTGTGTGCTCTTATTTCTTTGGAAATAATGTCTGTGATTATCATAGCTTGACTTCTTCCCTTTGTTCCAAGAATATCACCATGGTTTTTCTAAAATTGACACGGTCCCTAGACATCTGTAGAGATTTTAAGAAATATTGTCAACTAAGGCTGTAATTAAAGAGAAGTAGGCCATGTTGGGAATTCCCATTGAGGTGAAGTTGAAAAAATGCCTTGCTTTACAGGATCAACATGTTTATTGGACTATAGTGTTTTCACTAGTTGTACAATAAGAAACTCTTCAGACTGTATTTATTTCAAACATGAAGTAGCAATAAGCTATGTGAACGAAATCTAGAATAAAATAAACTTTCTATAAGATTGGTAACAAAATATTAATAACAAAAAAGAGTTGACATACTAATGGCTTTAACCATACTTCATATCACATTATTAAAGGGATCAGTGAGGTGGAAGGCAGAATATGGGCAATATGAGAGTGAGCTACAGCCAAGGTAGTCAAGCAACTAGATCTCTGTTTTTTTGGAAAGGCATGGAAAGGCATGATGAGATTTGGGTAGCATGGCTATGTATGTTAAGACAAGGTTAAAGTTTATTTATTTATTTATTTGGCAATTCTTATATGCCGCCCTACTCCCTGGGGACTCAGGGCGGCGTACAGCATATATAAGAACAGCTATAATACAGTATAAAAACAACAATAAAATAACCATTAAAAGAATAAAAAAAACCACACATGCAACCCACTCAATCACCCCGCCTGCAGGAAGAGCCATGTCTTAATGGCTTTCTGGAAGGCCAGCAAGGTGGGCCAGCAAGCTGCAGTTCGGCTGTTCAAATCTCACCAGCTCAAGGTTGACTCAGCCTTCCATCCTTCTGAGGTCAGTAAAATGAGGACCCAGATTGTTGGGGGCAATATGCTGAACTCTGTAAACCGCTTAGAGAGGGCTGTAAAGCACTATGAAGCGGTATATAAGTTTAAGTGCTATTGCTAATAGTTTGGATCTCTGGGGATAGTTGGTTCCAGAGAGCTGGTGCTCCCACAGAGAAGGCTCTCCCCCTAGGTCCCACCAACTGACATTGTTTGGTTGAAAGGACCTAGAGGAGACTGACTCTGTGGGACCTAACTGGTCGTAGGGATGTATGAGATAGGATGCGGTCCCGGAGATAGCCTGGTCCTAAGCCATGTAGGGCTTTAAAGATGATAATCAACACCTTGAATTGCACCCGGAGACCAATGGGCAACCAATGCAGCTGACGGAGTATGGGTGTTACGTGTTAGGTAGATTTTAGAAATCCTTTTATTAGACATGCCATCCAGGGAATTTGGAATAAATATAAACTTAGAATATGTCCAAAAATATATCTATGGCTATCTCCACAAGAAGCATATTATGTAAAAGAAATAACAAAAAACACGAATAGCTAAGATATGATGAGTTGCTAGAACACTCCCAAGGTTTATTTAAAATAAAAACAAGGAAAGATTTGGTATTAGAAGAATGGAAATATCAATGGTTTACACAAATATTTAAACTTGAAAAAATAATGTATGGTTTTGAACATGATTAAACTACATTTGAAATTGAGTTAACTATTACCAATGAACATCTTATTGCTAAATTGTATATATTTCTGATGAGACTGGAAACAGAGTATGAACAAGTTGGAGACTGCATGATAAGTGGGCTAAAATATTGCATACATTATATGTGCATCAATGGGGAAATATGTGAAAAAAGAGGTTGAAATTTACAGTATGTTACAATCTGAAAGAGAATTTCTATAAAATGATGTCTAGATGGTATTTATCATCAGATTGACAAAATATATAATGGGACTTTTAAATTATGCTGGAAATGTAAACACTGAAAGGGTTTACCACATTTGGTGGACTTGTAAAACCACTAAAAATGATTAAATTGAAATGCATATGTTAATTTTAAAAAATTGAATGTGAATATACTATTTAGACCACAGATTTTTTTGTTAGAGTTGATGGACAAAAGTTTGGAAAAGTTGCATGGTAGTTTGTTCCATGCAATTATGGAATGATATGGTATGATTACTGTTGCAAGATTTCTGTATGGCCAATATCTAAAAGGATTCAACAATACCTACAATGGATGAGTGGTTGGTAAAGCTGATTGAGCTGGCTGAGATGGCAAAACTGATTTCTCTGATTACAGAAAATATATTGGCCAAATTTAACACCAGTTGGAAGAAACCTTTGAGAGAGAGAGAGAGAGAGAGAGAGAGAGAGAGAGAGAGAGAGAGAGAGAGAGAGAGAGAGAGAGAGAGAGAGAGAGAGAGAGAGAAATATCATGTTTTGAGGATTAGTAACATTGATTTGTAAAATAGTAGAATTTTGTATAATTTGTATAATAGTAAAATAGTAAAAATTGAGGATTAATAATATAATAATATAAATACTTGATCAGTCTGTAATAAAGCCACTTTGATTCACAACTTATGTTGAGGAAAAGGCTGATCTGGTGTGCCTCACTGAGTCCTGGCTGGGGCAAGAGGAACAGATTCTGCTCTCTGAGACCTGCCCATTTCAGTTTCCAGGTTTGATACCAGCCAACTCCCAAGTAGGGAGGTGGAGTACTGGTGATTGTCCAGGATACTTGGGAGGCATCAAGGGGCCTTGCTCCACAGATTGCCAGATATGAGATGCTAATACTTAAATTGGGAACCAGGACATGTCAGTTAGGACTGTTGCTGTTATACAAGCCTCCCTGCTACATAGCAACCTCCCTGCCTGGACTCCTTGATGCTGTGGCTGGGCTGTCAGTGGAATGCTATGGTACTAGAAGATTTCAATCTCCCCTCCCTAGCTATGGAATAAAAGCAACTCAGCTTCTTATGGCTATTATGGCAGCCATGGACCTGACCCAAGTCATCCAGGGCCTAACCCATAGTGGTGGTAATATATATGATCTGGTTTTTCTGTTGGAGCAATGCCAGAGTATACTGGATTTGAGGGAGATTTTGATTTCTGCCCTGCCCTGCACAGATCACTCATTGGTGAGCCTCAATTTCTTGGCTGCTACACCCCAATACAGGGTGACTAGGCTTATTGGATCTTTCACCTTTCACTTGGGTTTAATAAATTTCTAGGTTTTTTAATATACAACATTAAGTTAAAAAAAGTCATTTACATTATGGTTATTATTTAATATATATTTTAATATAGCAACCAGGTTAGGTATTGGATGTATGATAGATCACAAGAGATTATAGAATCAGCATGTTGCCCTAGGCCTGTAGAGGCTGATAAAGGTTCTTGGGGTTTCCAGTGTTGGGAAGCCTTATTGGGGCCACATTAGTGATGTATAGTCTTCCAGATAGCATAGAAGTGTACTCTGTCATGTTTGGTGCTGTACTTTGTGTCAGTCTCATTTGGGCTGCTGGGTGTAGTGTATGGGTAAATATTTAGCAGCTTCTTAGTGCAGTATCTTAAGAGCCAGCATCAATAATGCTAGAGAAGTCTGGAATTTGAGTTTCCAGGTTGGTGGCTATGGAACATCTGTCATAACTGTGGTCTTTGGGAGGTGATGGAGGCATTGGTGGGTCTTGGCAGCTCAATCATCTGTCTAATGTCAATCATCTATATGTTAAAACTGTAGCCCTCTTATTTGGCTAAGGGTTTCTGAGAAGTGGCATGTATTCCTGAATTCAGACCAATTAGACAATTTTTCAATATGGAAAATTTGTAACTTCAGAAGGCCCTGGTGGAAGCAGATTATCTAGATTTCATGTAATCAGATTAGAATCCCAGGTAAAGAAAATTTTGACTGCATTTGTGGATGAGCGCTGGTGAACATGGGATGAGATTTGTACATCCATCCTAACTTTCTTATCTATCCAATCTAGGTATACTTCACAACATGTTGTTTTGTGTTTCTCCTCCTTTCATTGGGGGCTACAGCAGGACATTAGATTTCAATAGTGTTTGATATTCAACTATATATCTCTATTTAGCCAACCAAGTAGTGTGCTGATGGTTTTTTTTTTTTTTTAGTAACTGGAGACATGTTGGTTTAGAAGAATAAGAACAGTTTCAACTCAACTGTAGCAAAACCAAATGTCTTTGGATTTTATGGTCCACCAAATACAGAGGATGGATGGATGGATGGGAGGGAGGGAGGGAGGGAGGGAGGGAAGGGAAGGGAAGGGAAGGGAAGGGAGGGAGGGAGGGAGGGAGGGAGGGAAGGAAGGAAGGAAGGAAGGAAGACAGACAGACAGACATTAAGCATTGAAAAGAAGAGAAAGTAAAGTATACAGATAAGTACACTGCAAAGGATAACTAAATACACAGGGGTTTTTTTTCATTTCCTTTGGCATATCAGCTGTTTCTTATTGTTCAGCTCAGGCCTCCACAAAATAATGAAACACTTGGGGAGAAAAATGCATCCTAGCAGTCCAGCACTGGAGGCTAAGATAGAGAAGATCTCCACAGCTACCATATATTTTCCTTTAGTGCTCAGGTAGGTTGGAACAAAGGATAACCAAACACTGCAGAAAACCAACATGCTGAATGTGATAAACTTGGCTTCATTAAAAGTATCTGGTAACTTCCTGGCAAAAAAGGCCACCATGAAACTCACCATAGACAAAATGCCCAGATAGCTCAGAACAGAATAAAACATAGTCTTAGAACCTTGATTACATTCCAGAACAATTTGATCCTCCATTGAGTGCATGTCAATATCTGGGAAAGGAGGAGAGGTTGACAGCCATATAATACATATAACTAATTGAGTAAGAGAACAGGAAAGAACAATGGAATTGGCAAGTTTTTTTCCTACCCATTTTCTCAATATAGATCCCGGCTTAGTGGCCAAGAAAGCCAGAACAACTATGATGGTTTTTGCCAGCACACAAGAACCAGCCACTGAGAAGATTATACTAAAAGTGGTTTGGCAGAGGAGACACAAGACCTTCCCAGGCCGGTCGATAAAAAGCAAGGCTGATAGAAAGCAGAGCAGGAGGGAAATTAGGAGAGCATAGGTGAGGTCCCGGTTGTTGGCTATGACAATGGGAGTGTTGTGGTGCTTCAGAAATATTCCAAACACAGAGACTGTAATCAGAGCAAAGGAAACAGCAAAGAACTCTAAACAAAGTCCCAAAGGTTCTTTATAAGAAAGGAAGGTTACAGTTTTGGGTATGCAGAAATCTTGGGTCTTGCTTGGATAGTTTTCATTTGCACATTTATTGCAGTCATTCATATCTGGGGGGGAAATGAAACATACTTTCTTATTTAAAGGTTGACCAACATTATACAATACTTTAATTCTAACATGTTTATTCTTTTATTATGTCAGCTATCTCCATTATAAAACAATTCTAGGCAGCTTACAGATATAAAGAGTCAAATATAAAATAATTAAACAATTTAGGACTAAGAGACAGATGACATAGGGATGAAGTCTTTCTTAAACTTTCAACATCAGGTTATGGTAAGTTGGCCATGAGAGGAAAGCACTATTATTATAGTGCAACCCAAATGTTATTCAAAATAGCCTACCAAACCAGAAACAAACATCTCATCCTACACTGTATCATACAGGACTTATTAAAAGGATGTTTTAAGACACATACCCATCTTTTTTGAAATCTTCCCTTGAGGACATGGAAGGCAATCATAGCAACAAAATGGCTGCCCCTTCCTCATTTTCTTCCTGGAACCTGGAATGCAACTCTGACTGCACAGAGAGACAGGTTGTACCTAATCCAGCCAAAAAAATCAAGAATATTCATCAGAATAATTAAACCTTAAAATGAAATTCAGTCTCTTGGAAATTCCTCATGAATAAATATTTCCAAAGTTGTAAAAAGAAATTGAGAAAAAGATCCTGTATATTTCTTACTCCTTGTAGATTAAATGTAAGGGAAAATAAAACAACTATCTCTTACAAATATTCCCATTAGAATATACCTCCAGGACTATTGAATCATGTTTAATATATCTCCTTTATTTTAATATATATATATATATATATATATATATATATATATATATATATATATATATATATATATATATATATATATATATATATATATATATGTGTGTGTGTGTGTGTGTGTGTGTGTGTGTGTGTGTGTGTGTGTGTGTGTGTGTGTGTGTGTGTGTGTGTGTGTGTGTGTGTGTGTAACATTTTTTTTCTGATAAATGAAAATAAAGGGAGACTATTTTAGATCTATTTCAAGCTATTTTGCTCTCGTCAGATAGCCATACCCATAGTGGGATTTGAACCTGGGCAGTCTGCTTGTAAGACAGAAGTGTTAACCTCTAGGCCAGGTTCTCTTCCCTATCAGCTCTTCACCAGGAAAGGGTTATATATGTTTTTTCTGTCGAGTCATCCTGGTGTATGGAAGGAAACATCACAGCTTCCTTTTGCCTTTCGGCCCCTCCTGGGGCCATCCAGGCAGTTTTTTATAGCCGACAAACTAGTGTGTATAGCTTCATTTGTTCAGCAACATGCAGATCTACTTTATAATCTAAGGTAGTATTTAACATCAAAACATCATTGTTTAATGACCTTCACTTGGAGTGGTACTAGTGAAATATGACTTTGTTCTGAGAGTTGTGCCTTTCCAAACTAGGAGAAGTTTTACCTGGTTAAACCAACTATGCCATGTGATAGCATCCTCATTGATGGCGAACACTTTGTCTGCAGGGGCCTGGGGGTCCACCCTTCCAACTTTCACACGCTGAAAGGACTGGTTGGAGGAAACAATCCAGTTGATCACATCAAATCCAACTACCAACTCTCTATCCTGATTAAAAGTGATGGTATCCCCTGCACTATTGTTGAAGGAAATAGTCCTTAGAAACTGGTGGAGCTGGATTGAAAGGGAAAAGACAAAAATAAAAGATAATATAAGGTCAACAAGAGTGGGTAGACCAACAACAGCCAATCCTCCTACACCTGACCCCATACCATTAGGTTCACAACCCCTAGTGATCACAGAAAAGGAAGTGCAAGACTTATTTCACAGACAAAAGCCAGGAAATGCTCCAGGCCCACACAGGATAACTTCTTCTTGCTTAAAAGTATTGCTGACCAATTGGCCCCCATCTTCACCCGAATCTTCAATAAATCGCTAGAGATGTGCTATGTTCCTTCTTGCTTCAAACGCTCTACTATCATCCCAGTGCCAAAGAAGCCCACCATCAAGGAACTGAACGACTACAGACCAGTTGCTCTAACATCTGTAGTTATGAAAACCTTTGAAAGGCTAGTGCTGTCTCACTTGAAAACCATCACGGATCCACTGTTAGACCCCCCTGCAATTTGCATACTGAGCATACTGAGATGATGCTGTTAATATGGCTCTGCACTACATCCTACAACATCTTGAATCTCCAAAGACCTACGCAAGGGTCCTCTTTGTAGACTTTAGTTCAGCATTCAATACCATCATTCCAGACACTCTTCTAACTAAGCTAAACTAGCTAGCGGTACCTGAACACACTTGTAAGTGGATCATAAGCTTCCTAACAAACAGGAAGCAGCAGGTGAAGCTAAGCAGAATCACATCAGATACCTGTATAATTAGCACAGCCTCCCCCAAGGCTGTGTCCTCTCTCCACTTCTCTTCTCTCTATATACCAATGACTGCATCTCTAACGATACATCTGTTAAACTACTTAAGTTCGCAGATGACACAACAGTGATCGGTCTCATTCGAGACAATGATGAATCTGCATATAGATGGGAGGTTGAACAACTAACCTTGTGGTGTGACTGGAATAATCTGGAACTGAACACACTCAAAACTGTAGAAATGATGGTAGACTTTAGGAGAAACCCTCCCATACTTCCACTTCTTACAATACTAGACAACACAGTATCAACAGTAGAGACCTTCAAATTTCTAGGTTCTACCATATCGCAAGATCTAAAATGGACACCTAACATCAAAAACATCATGAAAAAAGCACAACAAAAAATGTTCTTTCTGCGCCAACTCAGAAAGCTCAAACTGCCCAAGGAGCTGCTGATACAGTTCTACAGAGGAATTATTGAGTCTGTCATCTGCACCTCTATAACTGTCTGGTTTGGTTCTGCAACCCAATAAGATAGACACAGACTTCAGAGGATAATCAGAACTTCAGAAAAAAACAATTGCTACCAACCTGCCTTCCATTTAGGATCTGTATACTGCACGAGTCAAAAAGAGGGCCGTGAAAATATTTACTGACCCCTTGCATCCTGGACATAAGTTGTTTCAACTCCTACCCTCAAAACGATGCTATAGAGCTCTGCACACCAAGACAACTAGACACAAGAACAGTTTTTCCCCGAACACCATCACTCTGCTAAACAAATATTTCCCTCAATACTGTCAAACTATTTACTAAGTCTGCATTACTATTAATCTTCTCATCATTCCCATTACCCATCTCCTCTCACTAATGATTATATGACTGTAACTTTGTTGCTTGTATCCTTACGATTTATATTGACTGGTTCCTAATATGATTTGATTGCTTATTTGTACCCGGACTATCATTAAGTGTTGTACCTTATGATTCTTGATGTACACTGAGAGCATATGCACCAAGATAAATTCCTTGTGTGTCCAATCACACTTGGCCAATAAAATTCTATTCTATTCTATTCTATTCTATTCTATTCTATTCTATTCTATTCTATTCTATTCTATTCTATTCTATTCTATTCTATTCTATCCTTCTATATCGATTCTAGCTTTTGACTTTTTCACCAGCTTCTTTGTTTAGTGCTGGAACTTTACAGCAGTAGAAGAGTTTCAGTGCTGAGCACAGGGATAACTCATTGAGTTGTATAGTTGTAAAATGTAAAATGAATTCATATATTTATAATATAATACAAATGACATTGGAAATGTGATTTCCTTCTCAAATCTGCTGGAAGAGTCTATCTCTTTCTAATCTTCAGCACAAAAATAAATGGGTCTTGGGACATGAAGTAGAACCGTTATACTGGTTCAGGTCCAAAATAGATTGCAATGGAAAAACTCTTTCAAGCTGGTTTAACTTAGCTGGTGTTCAGAATAAAGATCTTTATAGTTGGGAGAAGAATAAAAGGAATGATGCTGAGAATTTGGTAGAGGCTTTTACTATATTCGGAAAACTAAATGTTAAAGTAGAAATCAGGAAGTTATTCTAACTAAACGTATTTCAAAAATTACCTTCCACAAGTCATGAACCTTAACTTTTATTTCATTAGCAGTTCTTTTTCCATTATATGTGAGTCCTGCAGTTGAAAACATTTCATTTAAAGCATGGGCCACTACATAAACAGCATTGTAGACATTGTAACTGTGCCCAGTCATTTGCATTTCAAAGAAAGTTGCAGGAAGGCTCTTCAGGTCCTCTTTCCCTGTGCAAATTTTTCCTTTCACTTCATCTAAATGTTGATTTCGAAACACACAACCAAAGGCCTGTTGCCAGAAGTCCGTGATAAAACCATCTGTGTTGTGGCTTGTTGGCCTTTGATCTTTAAGAAAGAGCTCAAAATCTGGTAGATCATTGGAGTGTACTACAAAGGACAAAGCTCCATTGGAAAATTCTGCATCCCAATCCTTTTGAAAAACAAATGAAGTGAGTTCCACCTGTGCTGTTAGTATCCATACCTTACCTTTTGGATTCTTAGTAACTTGTTCTAGTTCAGATAGATATGGAAACCATCTAAAAATACCCATAGAATAAGAATCTCCATTGACAACTAATACATTGGCTTCACTGAGCATGATTTTATCATGTATTTTTGCCCCTTGGGTTATATATCCTAGTTCATCAATATCAAAAGATGGTTTAGAACTTTTTTCTATAAAGGAAATACAAATACCATTCTGAGAAAACAGAGGAACAATTGTTTGTATAAATCTTTCTCCATCATCATTATCCATAATAATAATGCCTATCCATAACCATCTGAAATGCACGAGCAAAGAGAGAATCCCTGCACATTGGATGGAGTCTTTAGGCATCATCGGATAGAAAGGCAGACCTGAGGTTTTATCATTCATCACTAGTGGAGAGCCATATATGAGCTAAAGAGAGATGAGAAGGAAAGGAGAAGAGTCTAATGACAATATGATAATAGTATGCATGTTTACATTTGAAATAACAACTTAATTTGCACATATTGTACCAATAATAATTTGAAAAATAAAATTATATCTGAAGTTAAGGTGGTAAAAGAAATCAGAACTGAGACTATTTCTTTCTCTGACTCAACCTGATAATCCACCTTCTTCCTATTCTTAAATCAATAGAAATTGGAAATCAGTGAAACAATGAGGAATTCTAAATATTAAATTTGCAGTTCAAAAAAACATCATCTATTTTTTTTGCTTTTGTCATAAAATTATATGTATATAATCCAATACTTTCTCCTAAAATTTAGTAAGTCTATTATAAAACATACGTTTTAAAGAAGCATCATCTCTCTCTCCCTCCCTCCCTCCCTCCCTCCTTCCCTCCCTCCCTCCCTCCCTCTCTCTCTCTCTCTCCCCCCCCGTGTGTGTGTGTGTGTGTGTGTGTGTGTGTGTGTGTGTGTGTGTGTGTGTGTGTTGAAATGGCTCAGTGTTTTAAGATGCTTTCCAGCTGACAACCTGGATTCAAGAACCAAGTGCTATATGATGAGGTGAATTCCCGTTAATTGCCCCAGCTCCTGTATATACAGAAGTTCAAAAGGATGCAAATGCAAGAAGATAAATAGGTATCACTTTGGTGGGAAGGTAACAGCTTTCCATGCACCTTGTTATAAAGTCATGCTGGCCACATGACCAGAGATATGTCTTTGGACAACTCTGGCTCCTTTGGCTAAAAAACAGATATGGGCACTGCCCCCAAGAGTCAGACAGAACTGGAAAGGGGAAACCATTACCTTTACACTTATTACATCTCCCCCCCCCCAAAAAAAATGCTGGTTTTGACAATCCCTTTGTATACAAATATAACAGCGTTCACAAAATTGTTGTGTAAATTGTAATTTGAGGTCCATTGACATTTTTGCTACAGGACTTAAAACACTATCCTATTGTTTATAGAAAATGTAGGAACCTCTAATTCTTTATTCCACTCGTGTCTTACAATCTGCACATTAGATTTATATATAATAACAAATATCTGTATAAACTAAAGTAGTTTTTTTTTAATTTTAAAAGATTTAACAACTTATTCTAGCATTTCAGGTATTTTAGAATTTGAAAATGCTGGTGATCCAAACAATGTTGTTCACAAATATTGTAACTGTGAATATGGCCACTAGGTTATATCTGGTAGATGATATGTTTCTCTTAATACAGCTAAAAGTTCATCTTTGTTATCTATAAATTTGTCCAAGGTCAATATCTCTTCTTCTGCCCAATTTTTCTATTTCATATTTCTTCCAAGTTTTAAGTTTGGTTTTCCCCATAAAGTCAATTTTGCATTGAAAAAAGTGTTGAATATTTTTATTAGACTTTCAGTATTTAATACTTGATAATAGGCAAAGCATGATGATAGTGCTTCAGATTTGGAAAACTAAATCCTCCTTCATTTACTGGCAAATGCATTTTTATAAAGATACTCTCAGAATCAAAGAACCATATTAGAACTTACTTTAAAAAATGCATTTCCTGAAAGTACATTGCAGAAAGTACATTGCATAAATTGGAATTCCTCTTGGAATATAAATTAATCTAGGAATAATATTCATTTTGAGATAATTAACCTTTCCCATAAATTGCAGTGATGCAGCACTGAAAATGAAAATGCAAGGCTCCTTTTACTCAATGGATGGAGGATCTAATTGCACTTGCCATCTATGAGCAGATTGCCTGTAGATGTACACTGTGCATGAACAAATATAATGAAAGATGAATAATAATTGTATTAGATAATTATATATAGAATTGTAACTATTTACTGCTAAAATTATGTATTATATTTTTATTTTTAATTCATTTTAAAGCACATTCTATTTTTATTTATTTATTTATTTGTCAAACATGTACAAGATAGCAGGTATGGGTATAAACATAAACATAAACAAAGTAAATACAGACAAATGAGGACAATAGGACAGTAGGACAGGGATGGTAGGCACGCTGGTGTGCTTATGCACGCCCCTTATTCTATGTCTATTTTTGTTTTCTTTGACAATGTACTGTATATATCTTTAGTTTGGTGTTTTGTTTTTATCCATTTTGGTCATTATTTGGGAAGCATTAAATTTTTTTTAAAAATGTAATTTTCTCGTTGGAGGTATGGATAGAGAATTATTTTTCCTGCATCCTGACACTTCTCACTAAAGTACTGAGATGCATTGAGGAAAGGAGAAAAAAGTTTGAAGCATAATTGGAATAATAATGTTCTTCGTAGGAGAGGTCTCATTATTTCATTTGTTCATCCAGAATCACTCTACAGAATTGGAAATACATACTTCTATAATAATACATCATATCTGTCATCATTCTAGATATAACCCATATCTAGAATTTCCTTTTCTACATTCTGTAGCCATGAGATTGAATGGTTAGGGAATCACTGAATGATGCTGCAGATCATAGAATCAGTGTGTTATTTTTCCCCTTTTTTCAAATTGTTTGAATCTCTGCAGTTCTTTGCTGTTAGTTGTCATTTCACTTTCAGACAAATGTTTGGTGTCATTTTGAAGTTCTGTGTATTGTAATAAATTGCACATCATTTGAGAAAAAGAAAGGAAACAAATATATACAGAGACAAATACTGTATGTCTTACCTGTGAAATTTTGTAGATATCCAAGACAGTTGCTACATATAGGGAGACATCTGGATCCAGTCCTCCAATGACAGCCATCAGATTATTCTGGGAGCCACATTTAAAATTGGGGACAAAGTTCTCCAATGAGGATAGGAGTTGTATCACAGCATGATAACTCCACTTTGCACTGAAATAACTGTCTTCAATGTGGAAGCCCAAAGTGAAATTGGATAAAATCTGATGGTATTCATTAATTTCCTTTACTGCAAATGTCAAGGCTGTAATATGCTGGTAATTCTTAGGCACCATACTATAAAGGAAGTTTTATTTTAGTAGAGTGTTTCAAAGAAATGTGTGTATTTCTTATTCTAACCTACTGTGAAAACTGGTCAAATGACAAGTTTAGTAAAATCTTGAGTATTTATTAAAAGTAAAGAAAATATACTAAGAAAACTCCTAATAATGCAAATGGTATAAATTGCTATAAAAAATATCCACTATTTAACTCTGATACCGAAGGAAGATTTGAGCAAACAAAACATTAAAAATTATAGACCGATTTCATTACTAAATACGGATTACAAGATTCTCGCATCAATAATGGCTGAACGATTCAAAAAATTTTTAAATCGGATTATCCATTCAGATCAAAACGGTTTTTTACCCCACAGACAGATAAGGAACAATACCAGAATAATACTCAATATACTAGAATACTACGATATACACATAGATAAACAACTAGCGCTTATCTTTGTCGACGCCCAAAAAGCGTTCGACAACCTTTACTGGCAATTTTTTATTATGCAACTAGAAAAAATGAAATTTGGCGAAAAATTTATAGGGTTGATCAGAGCTATATATAGTACCCAAACAGCAAAAATAATAGTAAATAACGATATCACAGAGAAAATTGATATTAAAAAAGGAGTACGTCAAGGATGCCCGTTAGCCCCATTAATTTTCATATTAGCATTAGAAAGCCTACTGAGGAAAGTAAGAAGCATGCAAGAGATAAAAGGTCTAAAAATCAGGAAGGAGGAATTCAAACTTCAAGCCTTCGCTGACGATATGACATTTATAATTGAAGAACCTCTAGACACCGGCCCGACTCTAATCAAAGAAATTGAAAAATTTGGAAAGGCGGCAGGCCTAAAAATTAATAAGGAAAAAACAAAAATAATAACTAAAAACATGACACCAAAACAAAATACCAAATTGGAAAATTTATTAGGCATGAAAATAGTTAAAAGAGTTAAATATCTTGGGATATGGCTCACCGCAAGATGTAGTTCATTAAAGGAGGATAATTATATAAAACTAATACAGAAAATTAGTAAGGACCTTGACGGATGGTCAAAACTTCAATTATCATTTATGGGTAAAATCGCAACAATCAAAATGAACATCTTACCCAAGATCTTATTCCTATTCCAGGTAATTCCAATAAAGTTGAACAAAACAGTTTTTTCAAATTTAAATAAAATGATACACAAATTCATATGGGCCAAAAGAAAAGCGAGGATCAAACTGAAACTTCTTCAAGACCATAGGAGGAGAGGAGGATTTGGTCTCCCTAACTGGGAGCTATACCACCAATCCGCTACACTCAATTGGATGAGAGAATGGATTACACTCAAAAATAGAAGGATATTAACTCTAGAGGGTTTCGATTTGCAGATAGGTTGGCACGCCTTCTTATGGGGGGACACCTATAAAACACATACATATTTCCGCCGACATTATATAAGAAAGAATCTATTAGACACATGGTTAACAATAAGGAAGGACCATTATAGAAGTGTTCCAAAATGGATATCACCAACTGAAGCAATTATATACCCGAACCTTTTAGACGTAAATAAGATTATAACATATCAACAACTCCTAGATGAATACAATGAGATGTTCTCAAAACAAGAACTTAAAGAAAAAGGAATAGACCTTGACTGGTGGCACTATTTACAGGTCAAATCAAAATACAATAAAGATAAAATAAAATACGGATTTCAAAAAAAATGTGACTTAGATAGAATATTAATGGGTAAGGACCAAAAAATGATTTCCAAATTATATAATTTCCTACTCCAATATAACTTATTCGAAGAGGTGGTAAAAGGCTCAATGATTGCGTGGGCACAAAACTTTGGTTATTCAATTAATTTAAACGAATGGGAAAAAATTTGGTCTATAAATTATAAACTAACACTGGCGATACCATACAAAGAAAACATATACAAAATGTTTTACCGGTGGCACCTTCCCCCAGCACGACTGGCAAAAATGTTCCCGAAACTTTCCCCAAAGTGCTGGAAGTGTAAAGAAGGTATAGGAACATACTACCATCTATGGTGGACCTGCCCCAAAACGAAAAACTTTTGGATTAAGATCAAAAACTGCCTTGAACAAATAATCTCAAAAACGATTCCCCTAAAGCCGGAGCTTTTCCTATTAGGTATCTTCAGGGAAAAAATGACGAATGAAGACAGATATATAATTTTACACATTACAACAGCCGCAAGAATTATATATGCGCAGACTTGGAAAACCGAAAAAATCCCAACTACGTTAAATCTCATTAATAAAGTATTTGAATGCGCAGAACTTAGTAGGATGTCACTGGAAATGCAAGACAAAGATGACTCTGAATTCTATAAAACTTGGGACAGGTGGTATAACTGGCTTAACCAAAATAAATATCAAAAATTGCTATAATTATGTGTCATGATCCTAGACACACTATGAGTCATGATCTTAGACAGTATAAATAATAACAAATGTCTACTTTTTCGCAAAGACCGGAACAAAATATCGGAATGTATACAATTTTACAAGATTATAAAATATTAATCAAGCTGAACAAAAGAACCATTGTTGAAAAAGGGAAAATTGTTTTATTGTAATGATAATAGATTGAACACAATATAACAAGAGAAAAGAATAAGGAAAATATTGGAAGATATAAGAAAGATAATGATGTAAATAATAACTATAAAGATTAAACATGTTTTTGTATCACTAGGCTGTAAAAGGATAGCGTCGACGAGATGGTTGACATGTATGTTCAATGTTCAATGTTTTCTATACTCAAAGATATTTCTTACCTATTCTTACATATGTTTATACATGTTTTTATGTTTGTTTGGATGTTTGTTTGTCTTTTTTATATAATTAATAAAGATTATTTTATAAAAAAATAAAAAAGAGGTAGGATTAGCAATTTCACAGTCTAACCTCACGGAAAAAAGGGAAAAGGAAAAACCTCAAATGATGTCATAACAAGGTCTATAAATGCCAATCTTTGTCATATACAAAACCCAAAGACTACATTGATCTTTCCCATGACAAATTTTACCCCATGTAAAGAAATAAGAGATTCAATTTCTCTTTTACCAATCTATTTCTTTTTATTGATGTTTTGCATTACTCAAGACATAGCTTAAGTTTTTAGCTGATCAAAAATGGTTTGGAATTTAGGAAATAAAAGTAGAATGCCAATTTCATACGCAGTTTCATCCAACATTGTTAGTGGAGGTTCTATGTTAAAGGCTTTTTTGTCATCAAGTATGAACGCCTGAGATGTAATGAAACCAACAATGATATCTCCTGGTTGATGGTACACATGAAGTGGAGAATGTGGCTCTTTATCCTTGCAGATTTTAATGTCAGTCACACTCAATATTTGGAAAAGCAGTATTTGCAGTAGTGGAGCTAGCAATCCATACATATTAAAGTATAGGACCGAGTATCTTTATTTCTCTGGAAACAACGTCTGTGATTTCCATACCTTGACTTCTCCCTTTTGTTACAAGAATAAATATCACAATGGATTTTCTAAAGCTGACATGGTTCCTAGAATCTGTAGGGATTTCAAGAAGAAACACTGTCAACTAAGGCTGTAATTAAAGGAGGAGGGTATATTGGGAATCACCACTGAGGTAAAGTTAAAAACATGTCTTCCTTTACAGAGTCAACATATTTAGTAGACTGTAATGCTTTCACTACTTGTATGATAAGAAACAATCCAGACTGTAATTGTTTCAAACCTGAAGTAGCAACCAGCTACCTGAGCTATATCTAAAGTGAAATGGACTTGCTAGAGGAAACTGACAAAAATAGTATCACAGAAATTTGATATAGTTATGGCTTTAATCACATTTCTACCATATAATTAAATAAATCAAGGAGCCGAAGGCAGAGACATAGGCAGTATGAGATTGATCTATAGTCAAGTTTGGCACCCACCTTCTGGAAAATTGTGACCTTCAAGATCCACACCCACTCTCTTGGCCTTCCAGAAGGGTCTTAAAACCTTGTTTTGTTAATTGTCCTGAGGTACCTATGGGGGTTTTCATACTGGAAGTGTGGAATAAAAGACAATTCAACCTTCACCCTGTTGTATATTGCTTCCTTCCTTCCTTGCATGGTTACATCTTTGCTAATTTTAATGTTAACATTTGTTGTTTTAATATTTTAATGTTTTGTATTGTTATCTTTATCTTATTGTAATTTGCCTACAGTTGCTTGATGGTGAGATGGGGGCATATAAATTTAATAACAAATAAAAATAAAGTAACGTACTTAAGAAACTGGATTATTTTCTCCAAATCTGTTTTTTAAAACTCCATTTATTTCTCTTTATTTCGTTCTGGTATAGGAACGAATTCACGTCCTGACACTATCTGAAATGGTGTAAAGCCAGTACTGGAATGAACATCAGCAGACCAATTGGGCTGAACTACTACCATACACTGAAGTTGCATTTAAACACCATGCACCACACCCACATGATTCCCCGCCCACCAACCCATGATCTTGGCTTGTTTGGCATTTCCTGGTCTCAGCAACCATCTCGCAGCTGTGAGCTGGCCGCGCCCACTGATGACATCATCGGCATCAATGGCATCAATGTGGAGTCACACCAAGCGTCATTCCAACATGTATGCCTTTCAGTATGATCATGGCCCATCACACCCAGTCTGAATGGCAGCTCCGGGCTGGTGGCTCACCAGAGCTGACAGCTGTAATTTCCCAACTGGTCTCCAGAGTGAAATTTCAAAAGAAAAAAGTTTTGGGTCAATACCAGCAGTATGAACAAACATTAAAGCTGCACACTTCCTCAAGCAAGAGTTTTGTCTATTTGATACTCTCTGAAACCATGAAACTGACCAACTTACCATACAATAAGAAAATAACTCTCCATCCATCCATCCACTAAAAATAATCAGTCTATCCTTAATTTAATCTTTCAGTCTTTGTTCCCAGTGAAAATGACTCTCTAGTTCCCTCTAAGATCCATGATCTTAGATGGGATGACTCTCTAGTTCCCTCTAAGATCCACGATGACTCTCTAGTTCCCTCTAAGATCCATGATCAACCAGCCATACATCATCAAAAAAAACCCCATCATCTGTAAAAATAGAAGTAAGGCTCCCTTCAAGATCTCCACCTCAAATCTAGCATCTGCTCATGGATAAACTACAAGGAACAGGACTGTTATCCACAGCAAGAGGCCAAAGCAACCTAGTATAGTATCAGAGGATCACAATCTACCAGAAAATTTCCCAAGAAAATCAGAAATTTTTCTTCACCCTTCTTCCCATATGGAGAGCATTGGAGATATATATGATAATTACATTTTAAAGGTGGCTTCTAAATATACTCTTAATCAGTAGGCAACAAAGATAAGAATTTTAAGAAAAATGTATTTAATAACATTATTAGGAAAGAGTATTTTGCTGCACAAATGTAAAATGCACAAACCCCTCTATGCTAAACACTATACCAAATAATTGGATTGTTTACATTTAATTCATTTAATTGAATTAATAATATTTCTATTCTGTAGCTGCCTGATATTCAGCTCTTGTCTCAGAACTATAATGTAGCATTTGGGGAAAAAGATGCAGATCAGAAGCCCAGCACTTGAGGCTAACATTGAGAAGATCTCCACAGCCACTGTGTATTTCCCCCTGGTGCTCAGGTAGGTTGGAACAAAGGATATCCAAACACTGCAGAAAACCAACATGCTGAAAGTGATGAACTTGGCTTCATTGAAACTATCAGGTAATTTCCTGGCAAAGAAAGCAGCTATGAAACTGATCATGGCTAAGAAGCCCATATAACACCTTGCACAATAAAACATAATCATAGATCCTTCCTTACACTGTAGGACAATTTTTCCAGGTTCTGAGTGCAGGTCAGCATCTGGGACAGGAGGAGAGATGGACAGCCACAGAGTGCAAACCCCAGTTTGAATTAAGAAGCCAGATAAAACAAAAGTGTAGCCCAGTCTTTTTCCCACCCATTTTTTAATTCCACTTCCTGGCTTAGTTGCCATAAAAGCAAGGACGACAGTCAAGGTCTTGGCCAGCACACAGGAAACAGCCACAGAGAAGATAATGCTGAAACCAATTTGTCGGAGAATACATGTCACCTTGATTGGCTGACCAATGAATAGTAATGCACATAGGAAGCAGAGCAGGAGGGTGATCAGGAGCATGTAGGTAAGATCCCGGTTGCTGGCCTTGACAATGGGAGTGTTGTGATGCATCAAAAATGTCCTTAGTATGAGAACTGTGATTGTGGAACAGAAAAGAGAAAAACAGGCTAAACTGATTCCCAAAGGTTCTTTATAAGACAAGAAACTTATGTCCTTGGGAATACATGAATCCTGGTTTTTGTTGGGATATTTTTCATCTGGACAGCTGTAGCAGTTATTCAAATCTAAAATGGAAAATATATAGACTAAGTCTCAAACTATGCAAAAATATTCATAACCTTTGTAATGTCTTAAATAGGTGAATAACTGATGGCACAGCCATGCGGCATGGGAGGAAGCGAACCGGCAGTGAGGTAAGTTAGAACCCACCCCTGATACAAACAGTAAAACTCACAATAAATTACAATTTGAAGATTTTAAAAAGCTGACAATTTGTTTGTAAGTTACTTTATAGTAATTCATGGAATTTTGGCTTGTATATCTGGGCTGAAAAAATATAAATGGCCACTTGATGATGGCAAAGGCATAGAAAATTCTTATTCTTCGCTATAAAGTGATCTTTATGATATCTGAATTCTAGTTATACAAGTAATCCTCAACTTACAACCATTTCTTAAGCAACCATTCAAAGTTGCAATGGCATTGAAAAAAAGTGGCTTATAACCAGTCCTTGCACTTATAACCATTGCAGCAACCTCATGGTCATGTGATCAAAATTCATGCAGTTGGCAACCAACATGGCTATAGTGGGTTGCAGTGCCCTTGGGTCATGTGATCATTATTGAAACCTTCCCAGCTGGTTCCAACAAGCCAAGTTAATGGGGGAAAGTGCATTTGCTTAACAACCACATGATTCACTCAACAACTGCAGTGATTCTCTTAACAACCACAGTGAAGAAGATCATAAAATTGGATGTGACTCACTTAAGAATCATCTTGCTGAGCAATTCCAATTGTGATCGTAAGTCAACTACTACTACAGTAGCCTTTAGCTGATTAACTGCGATGAATATCAGTTGGCTTTCTCTATATTGGTCCATCTATCTTGAGTCCAAATCATTCAGTGATTGAAGCCTGATATAAGAGAGGCTTCTCAATTTGCAGAAGCTAGCTACAGAATGAACAGAAGCTGCCCTAATTATTTCTCATCGATTTTTTTAAAAAAATTCTGTAACTGTTCTAAGCATGGTTAGATATCGTTGAAGGGCAGGTGAGGGGAATAATTAACATCAAAATGGCAGTTGTGACTGGCTGGTTAAGGCATGAACTGCATGCATTTAAAAAGAGATGGAGTTTTGATTACCCAGTCATAGCCACCAGTTTGTGGTTATCAACCTCCCTGTATACAGTATAGTGCACCTAGAACTAAGGGGTCACATTAAGTATGCTGCATATTTTAAACAGGTAGCTGTTACAATCCAAAGATGTGTTTTGCAAAAAAATAATAATAATAGCAGCCCCGATTGAGTTTTCTCAAATCAGAACCATACGTAACCATCAAAATACTTGATTGTAGCCTTTCAAAATTTTAAAAATTGTTAAAAATGGTTACTTATCCATTTAATTGCTTGAATATTTACTTAAAATAAAAAAGAAATTATGACATGCATGAGAAATTGAAACTTAAAATGCTAATTGTAAACAGAGTTTTTTTAAAATCTGGATTCCATTGAGAACATTAAAAAAAAAAACCTGGGAGACCACTAAAAAGTCCAATGATAATGCTGAGCCCAAGAAAATTCTTTGAAATAGAAAAGATATTCAGGATTAGAAAGTAAAACCAAACTGCTTACTAGAAGTAATTGGAACAAAGCTAAATGTAAAATATTTAGACATATATTGTGGCAAGAATCCAGCAAGGCAAGAATCACTAAAATAGGCCTTGATCTTTGGAAAAATGGATTGTACAACAATGAAAAAGTGAGTAACAGAAGAAACTGTATCCAAATATTTTCATGACTGACAGTTATTTGTGGGTAGTTCTTACAAAATGATATTCATCAGCTCATGAAGATTTGGAAACAACTAAGCAACTGAAAAACAATATTATCCTTACCCTCCTTTTCTGCAATCTTCTCTTTGGGACATGAAATGCAAGAGTAGCAGCAAAATGGCCTCCCTTCCGTTACTTGCTTCCTAGACCCTGGATTACATCGAGGTGTACATAGGGAAACAGGAGCAGTTTAACGCATGAACCAAAACCAACATAAAAGAGAGCAATCATTTTTCAGTACTGTGATTCTGAGCTGTGGTTGTTCTCTTTAGCATGGTTACATAAATGTAGTTTTCCAGCATGCTGTCATAGTAACACAGTAAAAAAAGCTTTGATGCTTTATAATAAAGTAACAAGCTTTGGGAAATGTTGGGCTTTAGGGTTTAGTGACCATAGTCTGGGGAACAAATGTTATCAACAAATGTGGCTGGCATTTTCACAGGCAAAATGGTTTGCTACACATCCCAATAACTTTAACAAGGAAGAAGAAAGTCCGAAGGTTAGCAAAGCCAAGTTACCTGCCTTGTACAATATCGGCAACCTACCCAAGTTATTGCCCAACCAGGAATTAGATGGTTCAACAGGTTAACAACCAATTTAACAATTAAACACCAATTTCAATATGCAGATTAGAAATTTCCAGACTGTCTGTTCCTGAAACCTACCTGATTAAACCAGCTGTTCCATTTTATGGCATTTTCCTCAATTATGAATGTTTGGTGTGCAGCAGACTGAGGGTCAATCCTTCCAATTTTCACTTTTGACTGGTTTTCAGAAAGAATAAAATTGATTATATCAAACCCATCCACTAGCTTTCCATCTTGGTCAAAGGTGATTTTGTCCCCAATACTATTATTGAATGTGACCTGTCTCAAAAATGGATG
Organism: Diadophis punctatus similis; assembly: GCA_023053685.1. NCBI lineage: Eukaryota > Metazoa > Chordata > Lepidosauria > Squamata > Dipsadidae > Diadophis > Diadophis punctatus. Next base: position 618,276 of record JALIGW010000116.1, read on the forward strand.
GAGCTAAAAAAAAAAAGCCAATTAATGTGGAAAATCCTGTGAATCAAAATATATGTGCAGATAAAATATTCCATGGCTGGTTTCATTTACTTATTTTAATTTTTCTGTTATTCTTATTAATATTATTAATTGTCTTAATTCATCCCTCCTGACAATCCCAGTTTGTGAGAATCTTGCAAAATAATTCTGCTCTTTTTAAAATCAAAACACCGTCAAATAACACTGGCAGCACATACAAATTGTAGTAATCATGGACACGTAGACATGATTCTTGAGCAAAGCTTCCTGAGCTAAGAAGTCTCCCATCTCAGTCAGCTGTGTTTATTCTTATAGTAATCTTCTTATGCACATACTTACAGTGATTGGTTTACCCCAAAGATAGTTAACTAGTAACAATGCAATAATTGGTTAATATACAGACAGATCATGTCAAGCGTATAGGTGAGTGCATGATTATAGTTTAACCTTTACTCTTAAGAAACAGTTGAGTAAGTAACCTTTACCTTAAATAGAACAGAGAGCAGAGTGTTTAGTCAAGATAGTCAAGATCAGTGTTCTGTATCATTGACAATAATTGACAATAACCTACACAAATATATGTAAGTATCCCTCCTCATAAAACAGTATGAGAAAATCTATGCTTGAAATGCTGCCTCATCTTTATTGCAACCCCACTCTTGTTCTCTGACCACTGAGAACAATCCTGGTTTGCGTACATTTTTTCAATTTTAAATTTATAGAAGGCCACTAAAATCCAGTTGTGTTTAATACTAGGCTGAGAACTTATAGATAGCTGACATTTCAGTACACCTGCGCCCAAAATAGTATGGTTCCATATCAGATCTCCAGAGTGCATTGAAAGTGCTTGGAGATGTAATTATTTTTCATGAATTATACATTGTAGAAGAGACATTTCAACTGAATTAAATTACATTATACAATGTAATGTAAAGGAAACTATGACTGTGAAGAGAACTTGGAATTAGGACTGTAGAATATTATAAACACATTACCTGCCAAAATGGTTGGTTATGTAGCTTCAGTTGACCCTCTCTCTTTCTCCTGTGTATGAATCCGGCTATATGCATAGCATGTAAAGCATGGGCTATAGCAAAAACAGCATTGTAGACACTGTAGCTATTGCCAGACATGCTCATTTCAAAAATGGTATAAGAGAGGTTCTCGAGTTGTTCATCTCCAGTGCAAGGAGATTCCTCCATTTCATCCACAAACCTACTTGGAAATACACAGGAAAAGATCTGCTCCCAGAAGTTTTTGAAAAAACTATCTCCTTTTGTAGTGAAAGGATTTCGATTCTCTATAAACTGATGAAATCCAGATACATCCCTGGAATGAAACATGAAAGCTAGAGATCCATGGAACATGTCTAAATCCCAATCTCTTTGAAATACAAAGGATGCAATCTCCATTTGGGCTGTGATGATCCATAGTTTTCCTAAGGGTTTCCTAGTCTTACTGTCTACATCTTCCTCTGATTGATAAGAGAGTATTCTAAAAAATCCAAAGGAATTAGATTCACCATAAACAATTATCACTGTAGCCTTACTACATGTCAATATATCATAAATCTTCTTCCCTTTATTCAGTATTTCAGAGATATTAGTAATAAAAGTTATAACAGGGATTTTCTGTACAAATGCAAAACAAATGCCCTTCTGAGAAAACATTGGTATCACTGTTTGTACAAATCTTTCTCCATTGTCAGTATCCATAACCACCACCCCAATCCATATCCATTTGAAGTGTAAAAGTAGAGACAGAATCCCTTCATATTGAAGCTCTTCCTTAGGAACCATCTGGTAGAAGGGAAGACCATAAGATTTGTCTTTCATCACTGGAATGGGACTATAGGTGAGCTAAAGACATCCATGAAAGGTGAAAAAGAACAATTACAATTGCACCCATATCACATCCTGCATTAATTTGCATTGTTATTATTGGTGCATAAAGATAATAGTTTTCAGTAACAATAAAGGAGAATATTTGTAATCAGGGTTGAAATGAAGGGTCCTACATGATCTTGCTTGTTTTCTTGTAGCTGTTTCATTACCCTAACTAAGTAACATCATCATCTGCTGGTAAGGAGTTGGGTTTAGTTCTCAGTTTATATTCTAGTGCCTTCGCCTGTCAGTGTTGGTAAGGGTGGTGGTCTTAGTGATTCTTTGGTTGGGCTGTTTGCTGTTTGTTTATTTGGTAGTTTCTTGATTGGGATATTGTTTACTTGATTTTTGGTCTGCTGTTAATCTTGGAGTTAATCTATGCTGATCTGGGTGCTGATGGCTGGTGGAGAGGTGCGTGTGGTTTTTGTTCCCTTTTTGGCTGGTTGATTGTCTCTTACCATAGAATATTGAATATATATTGTTTATTGGTGTGTGTATTGATGGCTGATTTGTCAAAGTGTCAGGCTTCTAGAAATTCCCTAACGTTTTTGGACTTGGCTTGGTCTAGGATGATCACATTTTCCCAATTGAAACTATGGTTAAGTCTGCTATATGTGGTGAAATGAAAGTTTTCATAATGTCTTCTGACTTATACATAAGTATAGGGGAAGGGAAGAAGTTACAGAGGAAAGGGAGAAAGATAGAAGAGATAAAAGAAAGCAGGAAAAAGAGATGATAGTACAAGAAGGAATAACAAGAAGGGTAATAAGAGAAACTAGAGCTACAAGAAAAAAATACAAATAGAAAAGGGAGAAGAAATTAAACTGATTTACATAAATATTAATAGACATAATGTCTTCTGACTGCTAGTTGTTGTTTGTGGATATGTTCTGCCAGTCTTCTGCCTGTTAGTGTTTTCATATGGATTTAATTATTATTGTTTGATATGTAAAGAAAATCATTGATGAATCACACCTTCTCCATGATTCCAGGTTAAAAACACTTTACAACTAACTTTGGATATCTTAATTATGTAAGCCAATTCCAAGATACTGAAAGAACAAAAGTATTCCCACCAAATCAAAGAAATGATAAAAAGAAGTGTTAAACTTTATTTGCAAACCTTACCTGAGGAATCTTATAGGTATCCAGAACAATTGCCATATCAAGAGAAGTAAGAGAATCCAGTCCACCAATCACAGCAAGAAGCTTATTCTGCATGTTACAGTTGTAATTTGGGAAAAATTGTTCTAGTGTATATATAAGCAGCATTGTGGAATGATATGTCCATTTTGCATTGTAATAATTATCATAAATATGAAATCCCAAGCTGATATTTGGTAAAATCTGAGGATTTTCATTAATCTGCTTTACCGCAAAAGCCAAGGCCAGGATGTGTTGGTAATTCTTGGGAAATATTCCAGAATGAGTGTTGCAATATGTATCAGATAATGTTTTTTTGCAGCATTTATCACATTTATTATTGTTGATCATAGAAGATGTATACTACTTTGGAGTGCATAATATTAAACATAATGTAACATTCATATACTCAAATTCAGTGGTGGGTTCCTACCGGTGCGGTCCACTCTATAGCACCGGTAGCGGCCCGCTGGTGACGTCACAGTACCGGTGCGGTCGGTTGCCGGTGTCTGGGCACCGCCATTTTATTTTAAAAAATTATTTTTTTAAAAAAAAAATTCTTCTGTGCATGCCCAGAAGCCGAGCTTCCGGCACTGCGCATGCATTGCCTTCCTACCCCACAGTGAGTCCAAGCAGGGGAGGATGGCTGAGGGAGCGAGTGAGACGCTGAAAGAACGGACGGCAGGACCTAACTCAGTTCCCCTCCTTTCAGCAGTCTGAGAAGCCACGAATGTGCAGTGATGATCCCAGGCATTTTCGCACGTTCGAGGCTTCTTGAGCTGCTGAGGGGAGGGGGAACGGGCGGCAGTAGCCTAAGATCATCGAATGGGGAGAAGCATTCAGGCCAGATGGAGCCTCCTAGAAGAACCACTGCCGCGGTGTTGCTGCTCCCGCTGCGGGGGGCTGCATTGCGGGTGGGCAATGCCCTCCCGCTTCTCCGGCTGCTACCAAGCTCCCGAGGCCCATGCCCACCCGGTCACATGGCTGGCAAACCACACCCACAAAATAAGCCACACCCACAGAGTGGTAGTAAAAAAATTAGGAACCCGCCCCTGCTCAAATTCTTATATTTTCATATTGCCTCATATTTCCAATCATCATAGAAAATAATGTCTTTAAAAATTAAACACCTTCCTTCTGCAAAATTACATTGTCTGCCTAGCATTTAAAGCTTCTTCAATTTCCTATAACATCATCTGGCGTTCTAATTAACATAAATGCACATATAGACTAAAATGAATTCCCTACGTAAGTTCCTCAGGCATGGCTGGTGGAGGTTCCTTTATAAAATCTTTGGCACAGGAGAGAAAGATCCCATGAGATGCGATGCCGCCAATGATGAGATCTCCAGATTGACGATAGCTGTGAAGTGGGTGCTCTGGATACTGGACATTACATTTTGCTGTGAGAACTTCATATGCTGTGTATGGAAGCAGAGTTAACAGAAGCATTGCTCCTACCAACATCCTGAAGTCAATGGAAAAATCTTCTCTCTGCAGATCCTTTTATCTACAAAGCAGCCATTAGAATCTCTACTGATTCATCAGCATACAAGTAGAATGAATTTTAATTACTATTATCCCAATATTAAATGAATAGACAGTCTTCTGGCCAATCTAAAACTCCAAATATTTAATATTGGAAGTCATACTGACAAACACATATCCCCATCCCTACCACTAATGCTAGAGGTTACATTTCTCCAATATTTCACTGACTGTGTTCCATCTTTGGGAACAAACTGCAATATTATATCAGCTAATTTAATTATAGATATTATGCTAATTGTAGGAATGGGAATTATTTCTTATACAGAACTGAAATTCCATGTAGAATATCTTAAAAAATGGGATGGGGTTAGCAGAGATAGCTAAATTGACTGTTTTGATTAAAGAAAATATACAAATACCTTTATTTCTACTTGGAAACCACTTCTGGACTTTCTGCTTGAGGTGGAAAAAATGAAATTTTGAGTTTGAGTTTTACCAATTAAATTAGTTGTTATAGAAATTTCTAGTTTATATTATTATGTAAAAGTAAAAAGTTGAAGTTAGATGTTTATGCCTTATTTTACTGCACCAAAGAAGACGGAAATAAATGCCTTTTTCCTTTTTTCCCATTGCTTTCCCCCCACTATCCACTTCCCTTTTCCTTTCCCTACTATTTACTTTTGTATTCTCTTTATATGTCATATCAACTAATAAAAAATGGAATATAATAGAATATCTTAAAAGAATCAGCACTGAAGGAAATTTCTTACATTTCTTCAATAAGAAATATATTTTATTTTTATTTATGTAGGAACTGGACTGTAAAAGGAAAGATAATCCAAAATATGAAGACTGTCACTTCATGTTATCACAGGACTGGACTAGATGACCTGCAAGGTCCCTTCCAACTCTGTTAATCTGATCTGATCTATACCCTGCTTTTCAATATGGTTTACCGAAACTGAAGGACTAAATTTCCAACACCTAGAAAGCAGCGGTGGGTTGCTCCCGGTTTGGACCAGTTCTTAGAACCGGTAGCAGTGGTGGTGGGAGGCTCCACCCATCCATCCGGGATGCTTCTGCGCATGTGTAGAAGTGGCACACATGAGTGTGCACACGAACTGGTAGCAAAATCATTTAGAATCCACCACTGCTAGAAAGTCTAAGTAACATTGATCCCTGCATATTTTAGTTAGAAATAAAACAGGTGTTTTCTTGTAAACTGAAAACGTATATTTTTAGAATGTCTTCTTTCCAGGAGAAGGTATTGATAGAAGTAGCAATTTACTATTACACACCCAAATTTTCCAAGATCTTCCAAACCATGTGTACTTTTGTCACCAGTACAGCTACTGGGAGGCTGTAAGAAAATTATATATGCCTTAAGTTTATAGGCTCAGCAATTTCACTACAATTGTATTCCGTATTACTTTATTCTGCATTAAAAATATTTACCAAAAATGTTTTTTGTGAAGATGTTCCCAATAAAACCAATGTGAACAAAGGAAATTGGATTTTTTTTTCTATTATAACCTCAAAACCTTGTGGGTCGGAGGAAATTGGAAGACCTCAGGAATACGCCAGTCCACTTGGATGAGGGAGACCCCCGGATACGAGGGATAGGAAGGTCAAGATATTTCCAAGCTTGGGGAGATGCCGTTGGCATTAAATGGCATCCGCAAAGCCATAGAGCTCTTCTTGGAATGACAACTTGTAGGTGCTTGCCGGAAATTGCGGCAACCTGGAGAAAAAGGGACGCTGGACAATCCCAGGTATTTATTACTGACGGATTGGTGGGTGTCTTGGCAAGGATTCGGAGTTGATTTCTCGGCCGTTAAGATCTGGGCTGGGTTCTTCTCGAACAATCACTACCGCTGGTGTTTGTTGCTGTGCCAATGCTGCAAAGAACATCTTTTTCCGGAGATTAGACCAGATCAGTGGAGCCTCTCAGATGAGTCCCCAGGATGGCTGGCCATTAACAGCTTTGGCTAGGAGCAGCTGTTGCCTGGTGATTCAGCTCTGGCCAAGACTGCAGCTGTTGCCTACTGATTCGCCGGCCATTAGCCTTCCGGGTAGTGGCTTCTTTGACGATGGGACCAGCCTGGTTTTTAAAAGAATTCCTCATGTCCTGAACAGAATTTAATTTACATCTATTATTGTGGCAATTTTTATCGATCATTGCTGCTGTTATTGCAGTTTTACCAAGACTTTTCTGGCTGTTCTTTTGGACAACATCTCCCCCCCCGACTGCAGCGACATTCACATGTGAGAGTTATCATTATTGCTGTGGCTGCTGCGGCCGCTAGGCCTCTTTTGGCTGGCGCAGCCCCGGCTTTTGTCTCGGTTTCTAGGGTGAGCTTTCGATCATTAAAGCCAAAATTTCTGGCCCTAGTGGGGAAATTGCCAACTGATCGAAGAAGAATCTTCCCAGGTGATATTTCTGACTCGAGCCTCATTGATACCAGCATTAAGGGGAGAGCAGTGGACAATTACAGAGGAATCTGGACATTTTTAATGACCACTGTGGACCTGGATATAAGAACCAAGGATAAGATCTAACCTTGATGGGTCAGGAGGTTACATTTATGCACTCCCTATGGGCTCCATCATTATTTATTATTTATTATTAACTATTTTAATTGTACCCCGGAAGTGGTGTGTGTTGGTATAAAAGGGATTGGTTATGATTGGGATAACGAATGTGTAGAGTGATGAAGTATGATGAGACAGTATGAGTGAGTCGGGGACCGAGGCTTGGACCCCCTTCACTGAGTGTGCAAACAGAAGCAGAGGGGGGTCTGGCTCTTCTATCCGGCTCAGTGTGAATGGTATGGATGACCTGCAGGCAGGGAGGAGGGGATCTCTGGGGGGGTGGAGAACTGGAAATTTCGGTCATGATGGGGAGAGGTAGTTATGGTGGGAGCAGAGGGGTGGGCCACTCTCAGGGAATAAGACCTCGCTGTTTACAAGCAATCCCTTGTTCCGGCACCTCCGATGTGGTTCCATCTTGCTCAACCCGAGTAGGGGAGGGGATCTCTGGGGGGGGGTGGAGAACCAGAACATTTCGGTCATGATGGGGAGAGGTAGTTATGGTGGGAGCAGAGGGGTGGGCCACTCTCGGGGAATAAAACCTCGCTGTTTACAAGCAATCCCTTGTTCCGGTGGTTCCGATGTGGTTCCATCTTGCTCAACCCGAGTACCTGGTAACCAGGGTTTTCAGGGCCCTGGGCTCAGGATGATGCTGTTGAATGCCAGGTCAATTGTCAACAAAGCCCCCCTGATACATGATTTAATCACCAATGAGGGGGCGGACCTGGCATGCATAACTGAGACCTGGCTGGGCCAGGAGGGGGAGTAGCCCTCTCGGAGATATGCACAGATGGGTTTTCAGTGTTGCATCATCCACGACCCCAGGGAATGGGAGGAGGAGTGGCTATTATAATGCGCCGGAATCTGCATCCTCGTAGGAGCCCTGCCCCGGAGATTGTTGGGTGTGAGACGCTCCTTCTGAAGTTGGACTTAGGGGTTCAGGTGGGCCTTTTGCTAGCGTACCTGCCTCCCAGGTGCGTTAACAAGGCCCTGCCTGAGCTGCTTGAGGTGGTAGCAAGCCTGGCGGTGGAGTTCCCAAGGCTTATGGTGCTGGGGGACTTTAAGCTGCCTTTGGCAGGCAAAACCTCTGGTGCAGCTCAGGAGTTCATGGATTCCATGACAACCATGGACCTGACCCAAGTAATCCAGAGTCCGACTCATGAGGGAGGCCACATGCTTGACCTAGTGTTTCTCTCGGGGCAGTGGAGAAATGATCTGAAGCTAGGGGATATAGTCACCACCCCGTTGTCGTGGTTAGATCATTTCCTATTGAGGCTGAATTTTACAGCCCCACTCCTCCCCCGCAGGGAGGCGGGAACCCAGGTGCCTAATGGAGCAGGAAAGATTCCAGAGGGAACTTGGGGAAAAACCTAAAACCCTGGTCCGCAATTCCTCTGAGTCCCTGGTGGCTGCTTGGAACACTGCAGCATCAGGGGCATTAGATCGGATTACCCCTTTGCGACCTCTCCATGGTAGTGGATCCCAAAAAGCTCCCTGGTTTACTGAGGAGCTTCGGGAGATGAAACGCCACAAGAGATGTCTGGAGCGACGCTGGAGAGCCAGTAAAACCAAATCCGACTGAACACTTCTAAGAACTTTTATTAAGTCTTATCTAGTGTCGATAAGGGCGGAAAAACGATCTCATTTTTCTGCTCTTATTGCATCCGCAGATTCTCGCCCAGCCTTCTTGTTTAGGGTGACTCACTCCCTCATTGGTAAAGGGGGGAGCGAGGAGCACTTGCACGGTAGAGCTGAGGAATTCGCTCAGTTTCTAATGGATAAAGTCGCTCAGATTCGGACAAACCTGGACTCCGGCTGGACAGAGCCCATTGAGTTTACAGGGGCAAGTCTTAGTCCAGCTTTGTGGGAGGAGTTTGAGCCAGCCACTCCTGATGACGTGGACAAGGCCGTGAGTGCGATGAGTTCTTCCACCTGTTTATTGGACCCGTGCCCCTCATGGCTGGTTTCGGCCAGCAGAGAGGTGGCACACGGCTGGATCCAGGTGGTGGTCAATGCTTCTTTTAGGGAGGGTTCCGTATCACAGCCTTTAAAGGTTGCAGTGGTGAGACCCCTCCTTAAGAAGCCTTCCATGGATCTGGCAGATTTGAAGAATTTTCATCCGGTCTCCAACTTACCTTTTATAGGTAAGGTTGTTGACTAGCCGAGACAACGGAGCTGCCAAACTCCAGTAAGTGGTGCGTCTCGTGCCCCGCCCCACCTGCACCCCGAAAATAATAAGCCATCCCCAAAACTAAGGCCAGGGGCATTTTGGGTGGGTCAAAAAAAATATAAGCCCCTGTCTTATTTTCGGGGAAACACGGTAGATCACTGCTTAAAGACAGTTTCTCTACAGGTTCCGTGGAAGCAAACAAACACTGATAATAATTCTCCCAGTCCTCAGCAGAGATTGGTATGTCAAACGCAAATCTCCATTCCTTCAGGACACCTGCTACAGAGTTCCAAAATATTACTGAGTTATAACTTCTGGCAGCCAACTCGAGTTCTGACCAGATTGAAATGGCAAAACTTTTTTTCTTTAATGTTATAATTTTTTATATTCCCTTCTTGTGTGCAACATCTCAGCTTGTGTATGAGCAGTAGGATTCCACTGGGTAAGCTTCATGGCTGCCTTCAATTTCTTTTTCAGTCACTGGCATTGGCATCAAACCAATGGGGTCTATCCACTTGTGCTCTTTTTGTACCAGGTTTAATTGTGAGGTGTTTCTTCAGGATGTTACAGAGATTAGAGAGTGCATTGAAGGCTGACAGCCAGTCAGTAGGAGATGGCTGGATTGTTCTAGCCCATTTAGTAGCATCCTCTGTTTTAAGGCAATCTAATATTGCCTTAGTATCAACTTTGGGCCAAATTAACCTTTTATTTTGGGCCACCTCTACCTTTTTGGTGAACCATCTGTCAGCCATGTTATATGGTCTTAAATCTGAGCAGCCTTGCAATGTCATGCCTACAGGCTGATGATCGCTATTGTCGCTAAGGTGTACTGTGACCTCCGAAAAGCGGTCGACTTTATTTCTAGACACACAAAAGAGATCCAGCACACTGCTTGAATTGGCCGAGTGGTATGTATAAGGATACTTGTAATTCTCATCCTTACCTCCCAGAATTTGGAGATTATCCTTAAAAATTAAGGAGACTACGAGCATGCCAGCAGCATTACTTTTGCAATCTCTCGAGAGTCACTTAGGATGATTATCAAAAATTCAGTTTTGTGAATTCAGTCATACGCTATTTTACAATGCTTTTGCTGAATCATGTAGTGATAAAGTGAATTTGGCTACCCCGAATAGTTTTGCTTGCTGGAAGACAGGTAGGAAGGTGGCAATTATGTGACCAAGGATGCTGCAACTATTGTAAATACTTGGTGATTGCCAAATGCCCAAATTTAGTTCATCTGACCATGGGGATGCTGTGATAGTCCTAAGAGTCATAAGTCAATTGAATGGTTGGTAAATAAATGGTCTTAAAAGGAAAACCACCTGTAATGAAATCTCTGTGCAATACAAATTGAAATAAAATGTTTTCTGAGAATTTGATGACCATTGTTATTATCCAAAATTTATAGTCATATTATTAACTCAAAATGGGGAAGGGGAAAGATGACTTGAAGATACATGTTCGTTATTTTTCCAGGTATCTTCAAAATGAATGCGTTCCTAATGAAATATAACTTAATCAATATAAATGCTTGGAAAAATATTCAGCACAATTTCTATAGTAAAACACACATAAACATGGAGGCCCACCTGCACATTACCACAACATTCTAGGGCACATTTGCTACTTTGTCTGTCTTCTTAGCTGCCTATTGTTCAAATCTGGTCTCAGAACAATAATGTAGCATTTGGGAAAAAAGATACAGATCAGCAGCCCAGCACTTGAGGCTAACATTGAGAAGATCTCCACAGCCACCATGTATTTCCCCCTGGTGCTCAGGTAGGTTGGAACAAAGGAGAGCCAAACACTGCAGAAGACTAGCATGCTGAAAGTGATGAACCTGGCTTCATTAAAAGTATCTGGTAATTTCCTGGCAAAGAAAGCCACTATGAAGCTGATCATGGCTAAGAAGCCCATATAACACTTTGCACTGTAAAACAAAATCATAGAACCTTCTTTACATCGTAGGACAATTTTTTCAGGCTCTGAGTGCAGGTCAGTATCGGGAATAGGAGGAGAGATGGACAACCATATAGTGCAAATCCCTACCTGAATTAAGAAGCCAGATAAAACAAAAGTGTAGCCCAGTCTTTTCCCCACCCACTTCTTTATCCCACTTCCTGGCTTTGTTGCTAAAAAAGCCAGGACCACTGTCACAGTTTTGGCCAGCACACAGCAAATAGCCACAGAGAAGATGATGCTGAAAATAGTCTGTCGGAGAATACATGCCACTTTGCTTGGCTGACCGATGAATAGTAATGCACAAAGGAAGCAGAGCAGGAGATTTACCAGGAGCATGTAGGTAAGATCCCGATTGCTGGCCTTGACAATGGGAGTGTTGTGATGCATAAGAAATATCATTAGTATGAGAATTGTGATTGTGGAACAGAAAAGAGAAAAACAGGCTAAACTGATCCCCAAAGGTTCTTTGTAAGACAAGAAACTTATGTCCTTGGGAATACATAAATCCTTGTTTTTGTTGGGATATTTGTCTTCTGTGCAACTATAGCAGTCATTCAGATCTGTAATTGAAAAGGTCTTATCTAAGTTTCAGATGAATGGATAAATCTTTGGAGTGTTCTTATATCTGTACACATGAATAAATAAGAAATTGAAAATAATAACCTTATAGAAAGGAGTAGATACAATTTGTACTGAAGAAAATTTTACATATTGTAGAAAATGTTCATTTAACTGTGAATAGGCAAATATTTACTAGAAATCTATATGCTACTAAAATTCTCATTTTTACAACCTTCAACTGGGTGAAAAAATGTATCAAAGAGCAAAAACTTTGAACTAATGTAGCTCAAATGCGCTATCTTACAGAATGGTTACAAAATCCAGGATCCATGCCTCCTAAGAGGATGACTCTTGGGGAGTTATGGCTGTTTTATGGCTATTGCTGCAAGCTGCTACTGTAGTCACGTGATTCTCATTTTAATGATCTATGACAGTTCCCAATCATAGTCACAATCCTTCCCTCCCCAGCAGCTGCCTCTTATCTGCCTGCTGGGAAGGCAAAGAAAGGGATGGAGGAAGGAAGGAAGGAAGGAAGGAGGGGAAGGAGTAATAGGGAGGAAAGAATCCCCATATACTTCTGCCAGCCCACACAACCCCCCCCCCATTTGCCTTTACTGAACTGTGCCCCTGTGCACTTTCCCCAACCCATACAACACCTATTGCTATCACCTATCACTTTTCCCTACCTGTGCCACCTCCGCTTGTGCCATCCCTGATTCTCACTGCCCCTCTAATGCACTCCCAACTACTGTCATGTATCTTTCCCAACTTATATCAATCCGCCTAGAAATTCACATGGAATTTATCACACATTCTAAAGCACCACCAGACATCTTTCACAACCCACCCCCACTCTCCCAAATGCCCTCCTTGACCCATACAGCACCTCTCACTCACCCATCACCCTTCCCACACACTGTCAACCATCCACACACTTTCCCATCCACACACACCCAGCATCTCTTGCAAACCCCTGGGCCATCTTTCTCTGTTAAGTAATCATATATTGGTGCCACTTTTATGTGGCACTTTTTAAAAAGGCTGATTTAACATGAAAATCTTGTTTCCTCGTCTTTCCTTTTTTTGTTGAAGATGAAAGGAGAGAGTATGAATTCCATTCTGGGACTTTGGGAAAATTCACAGATTTCTGGTTTCTAGCCTGGTGCCTTCATCACTACACCAAACTGGTTCTCAGAATAATGAAAACAATAGAAAAAATACCTGAAAAAAATCAAGGTAGTTACATACTACCTTTGTTAATAATATTATACTGTAAGTGTATAAAAAGTCAAAGAAATAATTAGACAATCTTTTTTAAAATAATGTTTTTCATTTTATAAGGAGTTAGATGTAAATGAATAAAATATCCTCACCCTCCTTTTCTGAAATCTTTCCTTCTGGACATGACATGCAAGAATAACAGCAAAATGGCTCCCCATCCATGGCCTGTTTCCTGGACCCTGGATTACAGCTTGGTGTACATACAGAAACAGGACGTGTCTAATTTATAAATCAAAAATAACAAAAAAATTGGTAATCTTTGAGCACTGTATTTCTGAACTCTTATTTATTACCTGCAGCATGGCTGTCATTAATTAAAATGTACTATGCAATGTTAACTTGAACATCATGTTTATGCTTATGTACAATAGCAACAACAACAAAAATTAGAAGTCTAGGCTGATCAATCAATTTAATGTTTGAAAGTTTCACGGCTAATTGTGATTTTATTTCTATACTTAAAAATCAATTTAATATTTCTGATTCAGAATACTTCCTAAAAAGCCTACCTGGTTAAACCAGCTGTGCCATGTTATGGCATCTTCCTCAATGAAGAATGGTTTATCTGTAGAAGACTGAGGGTCTATCCTTCCAATTTTCACTTTTGTCATCTTTTTAGAAATAATAAAATTGATGATATCAAATCCAGCTATTAACTTTCCATCTTGGTCAAAGGATATCTTGTATCCAACACTATTATTAAATGTGACCTGTCTCAAAAAGTGATGGAGCTAAATTACAAAGGACAAATGTTGAGGAAAAAGTTGTAGATTAAAACCATGTGCAATTGGAAAGCCCCCAGTTCTGCTTTCATTCGTTTAAATATTTATTTATTCATTCAAGGTAATTTCTTACTTGCATTACTTTTGGGGTTTCTCTTCCCATTCTGTCTTTACTTTTTCTGTTAATATTTTGAAGGGTGGCAGTGAAATTCTATCTCTTAAAGCACTCTTAAAGCCGCCCAGAGTCCCTCGGGAGTTGGGCGGCATACAAATCTATTAAATTAAATTAAATTAAATTAAATTAAATTAAATTAAATTAAATTAAATTAAATTAAATTAAATTAAATTAAATTAAATTAAATTAAATTAAATTAAATTAAATTAAATTAAATAATTAAATTAAATTAAATTAAATTAAATTAAATTAAATTAAATTAAATTAAATTAAATTAAATTAAATTAAATTAAATTAAATTAAATTAAATTAAATTAAATTAAATTAAATTAAATTAAATTAAATTAAATTAAATTAAATCAAATCAAATCAAATCAAATCAAATTAAATTAATAAATTAAATTAAATTAAATTTTGAATATTACCCCAAAATATTTGTTTTATGATGGTATTAATTACATAAAATAACAGCCTTTGTGTGAGATGATGATATGTATGTATGTGATGGTATCTATTTATCAAGACCAAGTCCTAGGCTGCATCAACAAAGAATTAGGTCTCAAGGGCTGTACACAATTGGAGGTGGCTGCTGAACTAATTAGCTTACTCCACCTTACCCCTGTGCTTCTTGTTCCCCTTTCACCTATATTTTATAATTTAACAGAATAACAGAGTTGGAAGGAACCTCGGAGGTCTTATAGTCCAACCACCTGCTCAAGTAGAAATGGTAGTTCAATCTCTTCTTTAAAAACTTCCAGTGTTGGAGAATTGACAACTTCTGGAGGCAAGTCATTCCACTCACTATTTGTTCTAACTGTCAAGAAATTTCTCCTTAATTCTAAATTGGTTCATTTTAATTGCTTTATTCTTTTGCTATTGGTATGATTATATTTTTATCATTTTCCCCATTTTATTATTGTAAGCCGCACTGGGTGGCCGCTTGACTAGCCCCAGTCAAGATAGGTGGCAAGTAAATTTAATAAATAAATAATACATAAAAGTATTAGTTTTGGTCGCTGTGATTCAAAAAAGATACTGAGACTCTTTCTAGAGTGCAGAGAAGAGCAACAAAGATAATTAGAGGGCTGGAAGCTAAAATATATGATGAACTGTTGTAGGAACTGGATATATCTATTCTAGTGAAAAGAAGGGCAAGGGGTGACATGATTGCAGTTTTTTCAATATTTATGAGGCTGTCACAGAGAAGAGGGGGTCAACCTATTCACAAAGCACCTGAGGGCCAGACAACGAATAACAGATAGAAACAAGGGGAAATCCAATCTAGAACTAAGAAGAAATTTCTGACAATGAGAACACTGTCAGTTGAATGAATTGCCTTCAGAAGTTGTGGGTGCACCATCACTGCAGGTTTTTAAAGAGATTAGACAGCCATTTGTCCAGAATGGTATCAAGTGGGTTCAACTAGAAAATCTCCAAGATTCCTTCCAAGTCTTTATTCTGTTATTTTGTTATGGAAGATTGATACAATGCCTGGAATACGTTCTCAAATTGAAACTGATACTATCAACAAATTGAAATGGTTTTTGAACTAAAAAGGATAGTAGAGGCAAGACTCATTTCAATTAGGATGATTCTAAGGATGGAAAGAAAAATAGAGTTATTGTGTTTCTGTGCTAGAGAATCAGGACTCAAGAGAATGATGAACATATTACCTGCCAAAATGATTGTTTGTGAAGCTGCAGTCCATCACCCACCATTGTTCTGTATTCAAATCCAGATGTAATCATATCCTGGAAAGCATGGGCTATGGCATAAACAGCATTGTAGATGCTGTAGCTGTGACCAGTCATATCCATTTCAAAACTGGGGGGAGAGAGATTCTTCAATTTCTCTGCCCCTGTGCAATGTTTCACATTTATTTCATTTACAACTGTACCTGGAAATAGACAGCCAAACGTTTTCTCCCAAAAGGTTTTGATAAAACCATCTCCTGTTGCACCAGATGGTGTTTGATTCTCTATAAACTCATGAAAGCCAGGTACATAATTTGAATGAAAGGTGAAGGCTATAGCTCCATGGAAAATGTCTAAATCCCAATCTCTTTGAAATCCAAAAGAAGTCAGCTCCATTTGGGCTGTGGTGATCCATACTTTGCCTAGGGGGTTCTTGTGTTTACTTTCTACTTCTTCATCTGAGAAATAGGATAGAAATCTAAAAAATCCCAAGGAATGTGATCCACTGTAGGCCAGTATCACCTTACCCTTGTTATTTTCTCTCAGTGTATTATATATTATGTTCCCCTGTTTTAGCATCCACTCAATATTCGTTATAAAGGTTGGAATGGGGATCTTTTGTATGAATGCAAAGCAGACACCCTTCTGAGAAAACATGGGTATCACTGTTTGGACAAATCTTTCTCCACTCTCAGTATCCATGACAACCATCCCAATCCACATCCACCTGAAGTACAGGAGCAAAGAAAGAATCCCCTCATATTGAAGGTCTTCCTTAGGAACCATCTGGTAGAAGGGAAGACCAGGATATTTGTCCTTCATCACTGGAGTGGGACTATAGGTGAGCTAAAGAGATCCATGAAGAAAGGATAGAAAAGGAACAAGTATAGTAGTCATAGGTATGCCAAACTGTTTAAACCATGGGATATAACTTCTTTCTATTTAGTATTTCTATCCTTTCATTATGTGCTGCAAGAATTAGTGAAGAACATGGAAAAAGTACTTATATTGTTACCTAAGGAGAAATGTGTTTTTCCTAGGAAGAAAACTACTTATAATAATATATGATGATTAGGCATATCTAATTCAACACTGCTCTTGTTTGATCTTTTGAAATGATAACTGCAATTGAATTAATGTATAAAAGCAATGCGATTTTTATAATCATTTTCATCAAATTATATTTGTGCTTATGCAGGCAGAAAAGACATTCCATCTTCAAATAACTTGGAAGGCATATAATTAAATCTGCCTTTAAATAGGAAGGAAGGGAGGGAGGGAGGGAGGGAGAGAGGGAGGGAGGGAGGGAGGGAGGGAGGAAAGCCCCAGTAAACCTTAAAGTATATGTCATGCAATCTCTGTAAGAAACCATTTAAAACTCAAGCAAATGCATGCTAAAAGATACCAAAATAGCAATAGCACTTAGACTTATATACCGCTTCATAGTGCTTTCCAGCTCTCTCTA
Organism: Diadophis punctatus similis; assembly: GCA_023053685.1. Classification (NCBI taxonomy): domain Eukaryota; kingdom Metazoa; phylum Chordata; class Lepidosauria; order Squamata; family Dipsadidae; genus Diadophis; species Diadophis punctatus. The sequence goes on from JALIGW010000116.1 coordinate 635,432, forward strand.
AGCGGTTTACAGAGTTCAGCATATTGCCCCCAACAATCTGGGTCCTCATTTTACCCACCTCGGAAGGATGGAAGGCTGAGTCAACCTTGAGCCTAGTGAGATTCGAACAGCTGGACTACTGAACTAGCAATCAGCTGAAGGTCGCAATGCTGCTTTTAACCACTGCGCTATCTCAGCTCCTAAAATAAATCCTTAGCAAATGTATAATTCTTTACATTTGCATAATTTCTTTTTGTATCTTCTCTCTTTTTTGTAGATCTCTGCTTTCTTTGTCTTATTCACATTGCATCAATATTCTTATTTGATTTTAATTTTTTAGTTTATCAAAATATAAAATGCAAAAAATAAAAATAATATGAAAGAAAGGGAGGAAAAAGGGAAGGAGAACCAATGTAGGGAAAGTGGGAGGGGGGAAAAAGAGAATTGACCTCCGACTCTTTGTAGCATAGTAGAATAAGATAATAAGATACAGCCTCAACTTTTTAGCCATTTTATAACAACAAACCTATCTAATCAGCAAAATCCAAAGTCAAAGTTTTATTTTTTTTCCCACCTCAAACACAAAGTTCAGAAGTAGTTTCCAAGTGGAAACAAAGTTAGCTGTATTACATCACTGCTAACTCCATCAGCTTTTGCAAAAATCCATTTTGGGAATTAAAGTATCTTTCTATTTTTGCATAGAGAGATTCTTGGTGCTATCAGTATATATGACATCAAATTCCATTTTTTCAAATTATTTGTCCATTAAGCCTAAGAGAAAAGTCTCTTGTTTTACTTTTATATTGACTTTAATAATATTTTGCATTACGATGTGAATCTTACTTCAATATTTGTTTGCTTTGCCACATGTCCACCATAGATGATAAAATGTTCCTTCTTTATGTTTACATTTCTAACATATATTGGAAACCCCTTTATACATTTTTGACAGTTTATTCAGTGTTAAATACCAATACATCATTTTATAAATAAATCTTTTAAATTATAATTTATTGAAATTTTTAAACGCTTCATCCACATGGTTCCCATTGTTCAAATATTAATATTATGCAAAATTCTTTTCCCATCGAGTCTAAATTAAAAAACGGGAAATGTGGATATACCGGTAATTGTCTTTAAGGAAATTCCTGTGAGAATTTTAAGAAAGAAAAAAGCTTCTAACTTCATAACAGTCATTCTGAAGAAGCGGGGGTGGGGTGGGGACATTTCACTTGAACAAACTTGAAGGCCTGATATTTACTTATCAAGGACAAAGAGTCAGATTGAATTCTGTACAAAAAGCCAAGGATTTCCTGATTAAACATAAACTAATTTTAGGACTAACCGAAGAAATTGATATAGACTATCAATGGGAAGCAGATCAACTTTAAATACCAGATACAGAAAAACAGGATGACTGCACAGGAAATTGCTACATTGTCTACAAGTGAAGAATAAGCATATAACATTGAATATTAATGGGGAAAAAGATACTGGGTAAAACTAGAAAGAAAGAAAATGAATCGCAAATGACACCAATGGATTCTAAAATCTTACACCAAGTTAAACTACTACATCAAAAAAATTGTTCATATTAACAGTTTGAGAAATAAAAACTAAAGTGAAAAACTATGCGAAACAAAACAATTTGAATTTTCAAATAAACCAGGAAGATGGCTGGCATACAAATTAAGAAAGGAAAGAGAAAAGAAAATGATACAGAAAATGAATGAAAATAGCATGGTAATAACAGACAATGATCTCCTTAAAAAGTCGTTTTATAATTTTTATTTCAATTTTTACAAGAAGCAGGAATTTGATGCCAAAAAATAGATTATCTGCAAAGATTATGAATATTGTCTTTGAAGAACCTAAATATTTACAAGCTCAGAGACAACTTAGGAACAATCCAGTTACTAGCCTTGAAATATTAGTCTATTTAAAAAATGAAAATAAATAAATCTCCAGGCCCAGATAGTCTTACAAGTCAATAGTACAAATGTTTTGAGGACCAACTCCTACAGCTACAGCTATTAAAAGATATAATGAATGATGTACTTCAAGGAACAAAGATGCCTCAAACTTGGAAAAAAGCCAACATTGCACTACTACCAAAGGAGCATCAAGATGTTCTGAGGACAAAAATCTACAGACTAATTTAATTACTAACCAATGATTATTAATTTTTTGCTGTGACATTGGCAGAAAGATTGAAGATCTTACAGTCATATATCCATGAAGATCAATCAGACTTTTTGCCAAAAAACAAAAACAAAAAAAAGTACCCAACTTAAGAGATAATGTGAGAACTGTTTTCAATATTACTTAATTCTTACAATACCATAATGAGAAACAAGCAGTTTTAATATTCCTGGATGCAGAGAAAACCATTGAAATTTAAATTAGGTTTTTATGTTCAAAGTCTTGGAAGGTATGGACTTCGGAGGGCATTTATTCAAGGGTTAAAGTGATTATTATTAATAGAGACTTAACTAAACTATGTGAAATTCAAAAAGACATGAAACAAGAATGCATGTTATCTCCCTTATTGTCTATATTGGCATGGAAATTTTGAATAGGGCTATTAGACAGGATGAGAAAATAAGAGACATAAATATCAAAATGTCAAGACTAAAGTGACCTATGATCAAATAATACAAGATGAACCTATCCTCAAATCCAAACAAGAGTTGGAATCGGAAGAATGTATCACTGGATACCATATATACAATTGAAATAAAGTTTTAAATTATATTTAAAAATTTTAAAAGTTATGGACTTTGCAAAAAATGAATTGAAAACTCTATTGTGTGATAATGATGAACATATTATTGCTAAGTTTTATAAGCTGATATTGAAAGTACATCATTTTAATAGATCTTTTGTTCTTCCCATTTAGTTCTACACAGTTTCTTTCTATTACTCATTTAGATATAACTCTTTGTCTTTTCTTACTCTTCTCTAAATTTTCCTATGTCTCTGTTTCAATTTACTTTCTGCCTTCTTGAGATATCACAACATGATTTGGGCCGTGGTGCAGAGATGGGTTCTAACTTACCTTATTGCCAGTTTGCTTCCTCCCGTGCCGCGTGGGTGCACCTCGTGGGCGCGCGTGCATGAAGCGCAGGCATGTATGCGCAGTGCCAAAAAATCCAAAACAAATTCCCCCCCCAAAAGCTAAAAACAAGACAGTGATGCATGCACAGTGCCGGGAACTCCTGCGCATGCGCAGAAGAAAAAAACACCAGAATTTAAAAAAAAAACAAAAATTTTTTTTTTAAGATGGTGGCGTCCACGGACCAGCACCAACAGAACCGGTTCTGTGATGTCATTGTGACATCACCAGTGGCTTGCTATCGGTTCAGGCGAACCAGTCTGAATCGGGAGGAACCCATCTCTGCCATGGTGGCACAGTGGTTAGAATGCAGTACTGCAGGCTACTTCTGCTGACTGTCTGCAATTTGTCAGATCAAATCTCACCAGGCTCAAGGTTGACTCAGCCTTCCATCCTTCCAAGGTGGGTAAAATGAGGACCCAGATTGTTGGGGTAATATGCTGACTCTGTAAACCACTTAGTGAGGGCTGTAAAAGCATTGTGAAGTGGTCTATAAGTCTAAGTGCTATTGCTTTAATTGTAAACATCAGTTCACTGCCTTTTAATTTTTGTATTTCTGGATCTCTTTGATTGATCGATTTAATAATATTATGAAAGATAGTCTTGAGTTTTTCAGGCATTATATTTACCAAATAAAATCCCATCATTTTAGTTGTAACTTTGCAGGAAAAGGTTCATGATCTGTGATATAATCAGGACTTGATAATTTTCCCATTATCCCAGAAGATAGAGTGTACAGTTAACAGTTTCTCCCTAAGAACTTTTTTTTTTCAGATGCTAAGAGTAATGTTTTCTCTGCAACATCATATTCATTTTATATGAAGTTTTTGTGGGGAGTTGAATCTCTATTTTCATCTTGCAAAACCTGTTTCTATAATATACATATCTAATTCTTCTCAGTTTTCTGGGATTTTTAAAGATCTAGATTGATGAACTATTATGCTGTGGAAAACTCAGAAGTTGGAAAATTCATTTTAATAATTTGATTCAACTATATCTTTTATAAAAAATTGGAAGATTAATTATATTATTTTTAATTAACTTTTGTCTCAAATATAAGACAAATAATTGGTAACTCAAGTATCATATATAAAGTTAAAAACTGAACAATGGTTCTACACTCTTACATTGGATATTACTGTACATACAGTACAAGTATGCTGATTCAGGTACAGGTAAAAATTGCAAAAGGGCATCCAGCAGAACAACAGTAATGACAATTTAAAAACATAATGTGTTTTATATATATGCTACCTGAGGAATCTTGTAGATTTCCAGGACTATTGCCATATCAAGAGAAGTAAGAGAATCTAATCCACCAATCACTGCAAGGAGCTTCTTCATATTACAGTTGTAATTTGGAAAAAATCTTTCTAGTGTATAGGTAAGTAGCATTGTGGAATGAAACGTCCATTTTGCATTGTAATAATTATTATAAATATGGAACCCCAATGTTATATTTGGTAATATCTGAGGATTTTCATTGATCTTCTTTACTGAAAAGGCCAAAGCAAGGATATGCTGGTAATTCATTGGAAGTATTCTACAATGAGAATTGTGTTTTATGTCAGTGAAATGCTTTACATGTCCAAAAGTTAATGCATTATTGTCATATTTATTACTAATTACTATTTTTTCAGTGTAATATTAAACATATTGAATGGTATCATAAAATATTTTTCTACGTTTGAATATACATTACAATTTTTTGTAATGAACCTCATGAAAAAGAGATTTTTCAACAAAATGTTATGACTCTTATGAAGAATAAATCTGAGGCGAAAAAACTGGTAGATATATAGACAATTGACATATATACCTCATAGAACAGTTAAACTGAAAATAACTTGAATAGGGTAGAAAGATGCATTGACACCCAAGTCACACAAATAGAGGAACTTGCTATGATACAGGAGTTTGGAAGAGGGTTTATTTCAAGACTTTTCTTAAAGTATTATTTGAAAATGTTTTTCAAAAGCTTAAAAGTTAACTTGTTGGACCTGGAAAGAGTCTCTTTGACTAAATGAAAAATACATGGTGGTGAACAAATATTTATGTAAAATAACATTTAGAAAAATTAAACACTTTCCTTCTGCATTGTAGCAAACTCTACAGTGAAAGTTATGTGTAAAAATTCAAGTCAAAGCTGCCTACCTATTGAAAATTCTTTTAGTTGCATTGATATTTTTCTATAGTTTGAAGACGATAATGTTCCTAATAAATCATTGGATTTCTTTTGAAACTTGGCTCAAGTCTCATGAGTTAATTAGGACATCTGTCGGAACCTTGACAGACAAAACACTTCAAGAAAAACTTAAACTAGGATGATATACAAAAATGAATTTCTCACATAAGCTCTTCTGGTAAGGGTCGTAGAGGTTTTTTTGTGAAATCTTTGGCATATGAGAGGAAAAGTCCATGAGATGCAATCACACCAAGAATGAAGTCTCCATTCTGATGATATTTGTGAAGTGGTTGTCCTGGGTACTTGACACTGCATTTCATAGTGAGTGGTTTGTATGCCATGTATTGAAGTAGTGTTAATAGGACTATGACTACTATTAACATGTTTAATACCAATGAAACATTTCTTTCATTGCAGGTGAAATGCAATGCAGGTTCTTTTCTAGTCATGGTTATCACAGTTGTCACTTTTTATAAAAGTCATTTTTATACAAGGACAATTCTCTACAGACTTAGAGTTCTAAGTGTTAAATATGGATAAACATACCAACCCACCCTTCCTTATCCATTTCCAACTGCTTGAGGTCATATTTATGCTATAATAAACTGAGTATGCTACTGCCCTGATTTGTGGGAACAGCAGCAGTTTCACACCTGCTAATTTAATTATGCTCCTTAAACCAATTCAGTGAATAGGGAATTGTTATTTATTCAGAACTGGTATTCTTTGTGGAATTTATACAGAAAACACATTTGTCATTTTTGAAAAATATTTTCTCATGAATCTGCTTGAGTAAGAAATTATTAAGCCTTGTTTGGAATTTCTACAGAAAACACATTTATCATTTGTTGGAAATTGAGTACTGTGAGGAGAGATAACAAAAGTTAAGACTACATTAGACGTGATATTCATGCACTTCATCATAAATTCAATCAGTTTTTCAACATAATTGGCAGAAACTAAAGGAATGAGTGTCAGGATATGCACTGACTATAAGTGCACTGTAAACAGGGCGTTGCAGCAGAGTGCCTATCCTGTGCCAATTGTGCATCAATTGCTGCACTCGTTGGGGTCTGGACGCCTGTTCGCCAAGTTAGATCTGGCACAGGCGTACCAGCAGCTGCCAGTAGATGGCGCCACAGCAGAGGCACAGACTATTGTGACTCACAGGAGGACATTTAAATGTCATAGATTGCAATTCGGGATTAGCGTGGCCCCGGGGTTTTTCCAGAGTGTGATGGAATGTCTGTTGCAGAACACCCCTGGGATCATGCCCTACTTCGACGATGTCCTTATTTCTGCAAATGATAGTGACCAGCTATGCAGTCGAGTCACAATGGTCCTCGAAAAATTATGTGCCTCGGGTTTGAAAGCCAAACGCAACAAATGTGCATCAGGGAAACCAGAAGTTGAGTTCCTGGGGTACAGAATTGATGGTGGAGGCATCCACGCCATGGAGAGTAAACTGAAGGCCATTTAGGAAGCCCCAGTCCCTAAAAATCAGGCGGAGCTGCAGGCCTTCCTGGGCCTTCTTAATTTTTATAGCCTATTCTTAAAAGATAAAGCAACCATTGCAGACCCCCTCCATAGGTTGCTCGCTGAGAATGCTCTGTGGGTGTGGGGCCATAAGGAAACTGCCGCTTTCAAAGCTGTAAAAAAATTGCTGACCAGTGAAAGTTTTCTGATTCAGTACAACACCTCCTTACAGGTGGTCCTAGCTTGTGATGCATCCCCAGTAGGGGTCAGGGCTGTCCTAAGTCATTGGCTCCCCAATGGGCTTGAGGCTCCAATAGCCTATTATTCAAGAACCTTGTCTAGCGTGGAAAGAAACTATAGTCAGCTGGACAAGGAAGCCTTGGCCCTAGTAACAGGGGTTAAAAAATTCCATGAATACTTGTTCAGGTGAGATTTCATGCTGGTAACTGACCACAAGCCTCTATTAGGGTTACTTGCCAGGATCGCACTACCCCGGCTACCTTGTCCCCCCGTTTTGCCCACTGGGCCATTTTCCTATCTGTGTATTCCTATTGCCTGGTATACCAGCCTGGGAGAGAAATGGGAAATGCAGACACATTGAACAGGTCCTCGTTGCCCGAGGTACTGTCGGATATCATCCCAGAGGCCCCTGTACTCTTAATTGACCTAGCAGATTCAGGCCTGATCACCTTGGCTAAGGTGGCCAAGCACATGGCCAGAGACCCCGCTCTCAGGACTGCCGTGAACTGGGTGTGGAGGGGGTGGCCGAGAGACCCTGTCAGGCCCGAGTTCAAGCCATATGAGCTAAGACAGCATGAACTGTCAGAGCAAGGGAGATACCTTGCTCTGACTGGGTGGTGATACCCACTAGCCTGCATGCTGGAATACTTCAAACATTACACGAAGGCCACCTGGGAATTGTGCGAATGAAGGCCTTGGCTAGAGGGTACATGTGGTGGCCCAAGATGGACATGGAGGTCCAGGAGTAGGTCGCCCGATGCCTACCCTGTCAGGAGTCAAGGCTGGCGCCTGCCAAAGCCCCAGTTCATGATTGGGATCTGCCGAAAACCCCATGGTCACGGCTTCATACCGATTTTGTGGGTCCATGCCATGGCCAAATGTTCCTAATTATCGTGGACGCATAATCCAAGTGGCTCAAGATATTCCCTATGAGGTCAACACTGCTGAGTCTGTCATTGAGGTTCTAAGGCATTTATTCACTACCCATGGCATTCCGGACATGTTAGTAATGGGCAACAGCCCACAATTCACAGCCACTCCTTTTGAGGGGTACCTGGCTAGTCAAGGAACCCGCCACACATTATCTGCTCCATTCTACCCGGCCACGAACGGCCTAGTAGAACGATTTGTGAGATCTGCCAAGGAAGCGTTAGCCAGACTGGGGCCTGGAGATTGGCAGAATAGAATTGACAGATTCCTCCTAACCCAGCACATAACTCCCAGTGCCACAACTGGCCACAGCCCAGCAGAGCTCCTAATGGGCTGCCGGCTCCGGTCACTCCTGGATCGCTTACACCCAAACTATGCAACCAGTGCAAAACAAGAAAACAAGGTCCTTTGCCACAGAGGACACAGTGTTTGCCTGCAATTATGCCGAAGGGTCCCTATGGCTGCCAGGGGTAATAGAAACTGTCATAGGGCCTGTGTCTTATGCGGTCCGGCTGCAAGATGGTCACCTATGGAAAAGACACATTGATCAGTTAAGAAGTAGAGTTAAAGGAGACCTAATACGCCCAAGTGAGGTAACTCCCTACATTCCTTCCCTAGCTGAATCGCACCCGGATGTCTCAGAAGGCCCTCAGTCGAATTAGGTCCACAAGTGGAGAGAACTGAGAGCGAATCATTCCAGGAGCTCCCAAGCACAGCTCCCAGAATTGCAGCAGACCAGTCCGATTGGGCTGCTGTCTCCCCTTCTACTGAACTGCGCAGGTCCGAGCGAGAGTGTAAACGTCCCACCTACCTACGTGATTACATTTGCTGGACGATCCCATCTAGAGGGGGAGGGATGTTATGTTCTGGCTAGGAATAATTGGTTTCACCCAAGTCCAGCATTATGGAGGGAAAATGCTGGACTCCAATTGGTTGTTACATTATGATTTGGTTACAAGTGTTGCTGACAGCCCCTATAAAAAGGCAAGCTGTCAGCGGTTTTTTTTGCTGGTTGTGCTTCTTGTCTCAAATAAAGAGCTGTTGTCAAAGTCGGTCTCCTGTATTGAATCCATGACCTAACAATATCCAAAGGAATAATATTCCCTCCTTTGAGGTTTACATCTTGAGAAGTCCATATATCACAGATTAAGAAAGAAAGAAAGAAATATCTTATCTTAGTTAACTGTATTTTAAATTTATTTTAAATCCTGAGATACAAGATAGTGATACCTATTTTGGGTCAGTGTCAGCATAAATTTTATATCTGGAGAATACAGAATGGAAGCAGTAACTACATGTCTTGTCACAGGCTTATTCTTACATTAGTTTCTGATCCATTAAAAAAGATAAGAAAACTAATCAGAGAAAGAAACTCTTTTAAAAAATAAACACCAGTTGTCAAAGTCATTAAATCAATAAGAAGTTACAATAATGGGCATGTTCATAAGTAGTAGTTCCTACACTTGATCTTTGCAAAAATAAAAGCATAAACAATAGAGAATATAACTCCATAACAAAGGAGAATATAACTTTCTGAATAAGTTTTCCCTTTTAGTCCAATATTCCATGTATGTATCAGATCAAAACAAAATGTTTGACTATATTCAGCAATTTCTTTTTATCCTCAGTTCCTTTTTGTTAAGGTCTGGTCTCAGAAAAATAATGTAGCATTTGGGGAAAAAGATACAGATCAGCAGCCCAGCACTTGAGGCTAACATTGAGAAGATCTCCACAGCCACTGTATATTTCCCCCTGGTGCTCAGGTATTTTAGATACTTTATAAATATCTACTACATCACACTTTTATATACAATATATAACATAAAATGCCATATACATAATTTTTTTGAAGATTAGAGTTGCTTATATTTACCTTTCTTGAAGACACATTTTAAATACTCCATTTTGAAAAAAACAAAAAGTTCTCTTCAGCAATATAGAGTAAACCAGCTGAATCTAATACATTCTACCATTAATGTAGACAAATAGCAGATGTGTTTGAAATAAGAGTAACTGAAAATGATAGTAAAATGAATAAAACAAAAAGCTGCAAATGAATAATAAAGGAAATTCCTGTGATACAGATGTTGGTAGGACAAAATAATCAGAAATCTGATCTGCAACGCCCAATTTTCTTTGGTAAAACAAGTACTCTGTAAAATAATATTTTAATATATTTTAAAGCTATATCGATGCACCAGACATAATTAATAAAGATATATTAATTACAGACTATTTTGCCTAATAAAAAATGCCTGAGAAGTAACATTTCTTAAAACTACATTTAGAAGAATTAAACACAATGTTTAATTAAGTCAATGCTATATATATACAACTTGGCAACTCTACATAAAGATCCCTGAATTTCATTATTACATACTATTGTTTCTATAGTATAAGGTGGAGCAACAGTGTTCACTAGAAGACCAGCATAATTAGGATAACAAATGAAAATTGATTCCTTACAGAAACTCTTCAGGCATTGTGGGTGGAAGTTTTATTCTGAAATCTTTGGCATAAGAAATAAAAAGAGGCTATGCAGCCAATGATGAAGTCCCCAGCCTGATGATATTTGTGAACTGGGTGTTCTGGATACTCGACACTGCATTTCACTGTGGGAGCTCCGTGTGGCATATATGACAAAAGGATTAACAGCACTAACCCTGCTATTGACATCCTAAACTTAAATTAGGACTAATTCATTTCTGCAAAATTTCCTTTCTCTATCTACCCAGAGTCACAGGCATATTTATAAAAGTTTAGACAGTCCTCTGACCAATATAAATATCTAAATATTAAATATTAAGGATCATATTAATACATGCATGTTTTTCTTCTTATCCTTATCCATCCTTCAAATACGAAAGAAGATTTCGTGTTTATGCCATAATTCACGGATGAAATGATACATTGCTATTTATGAGTTACAACAAATTGCGGAGCCAGATGATATAATTGCAAACTAATTGTATGGAAAATGGAATTGCTACCTCTTCAACAGTAGAATTCCTTATAGAATTGTAAAGAAAACATGTTTGTCATATCAGAACAATTTTTTATTGTATCCTCTTGCGAAAGAAACCATACTTTTCTATGAATGGTCCAAAAACAAACAAAAGTAACCAACAATATTAAGATTTGGATTTACAGCTAAACATTAATGCATTTATTAGAGGAGTACTCTAATTTCAAACATGTTTGTAACAAATAAATGAAATGAGATTTGGATTACCCTGAGCTAAATTCTTAGAAACTCTTCTAGGGAGGCATATAATATTTTCTTATAAGGAATTTTTTGAGATGTTTCTCGATAAGGAGCACTTTCTCATTTCACTGTATTACAATGCAGTGGTAATGCATTTAATTACAAAACTATGGATCGTTTTAACGTAATCCTCAAACTTTAGAATATTGTTGTAATGTACATTCTGGGATAAGATATTGCTTGATGGGGCTTCTCTTTTTGTCACATTTCACATTCAAATTTCCTCAGTCCCACTAAACCTGGCTGAAATTTGGTCCCTGTCTACCCTAGCAGTTTCTTTATATAATTGTCATTCCTCTGGGGTAATATGATAATTTTTTTTACATATATATGTGAACAGATGTCTGGTTGATTTGATTATTGAATAAATAGATTAACATATCTGGGATATTTATGAACTCTGTATGTTCTTAGTAACATGACTACCATGAATCTTTGCATTCTCAGAGTCCTGCCATGCTCAGATGTTGGAAAATCACAATAATGCATTGGTAGAAGAGAATACCTGTAGCTCAGGGTTGAACCAGAGGGTATTTGGTACTTTCTGAGATTTTTTTGCAGACATTTTATTAGCAAACTAGGTAACATTATCATAAATTTGCTGTTATGTTTTTCAAATATTCCATTTGAATTTGAATTTCATTAATGATTTTTCCAAACCCTTGTATGTTGTTCTAAAGTACAATGCATATTATGATAGCTCAAAAATTATTTATTTATTTATTTGTGAGATTTATATACCGCCTCACAGTGCAAGCACTCTCTAAGCGGTTTACACCATTAAGCAATGTATATATTTACATTGCCCCCAACAATCTGGGTCCTCATTTTACCTACCTCAGAAGGATGGAAGGTTGTGTCAATCTTGAGCCAGTGAGATTTGAATCGCTGACCTGCAGATCACAGTCAACTAAAGTGGCCTGCAGTACCTGCCTCTAACCGCTGCGCCACCTCGGCCCTATAATGTTGATGCTTTTGAGATATTCAAGAAGATGAATCAAATTTTGAAAATAGCTTTTTAAATCACAGCTGACAGTGATTTTACTGCTCTAGTTAAAAATCACTTTAACATTTCCTATTCCAAATACTTCATTAAATTGCTATCTGATAGAGACAATACAGAGTTCCAAATCAAGTAGAATTTATAACTAACTGAAGAACGTCCTTGAATGAGCTCTACCTGCTCTCATCATTTTTATTGATCAGGATTAATCTTTTGGAATAAATTAAAATTTTATGTCAGCTAATTTAATTATAGATCATATTCTAACTGAAGGATGGGGATTGTTTCTTATTCAGTATGGAAACTCCATGTCAATGAATAAAAATCTATTTATGATCACTGAAGGAAATTTCTTCCCTCTTCTTTAATGATAAATGATGTAGTAGTAGTAGTAGTAGTAGTAGTAGTAGTAGTAGTAGTAGTAGTAGTAGTAGCAGCAGCAGCAGCAGCTGTTATTATTATTATTATTGTTGTTGTTGTTGTTGTTGTTGTTGTTATTGTTATTGTTATTGAAAGTGAGCTGGTGAGATAACCCAAAATTGAAAGACTGACACTTCATGCATGTTTTCATAGGGTTAGCCTGCTTTTCAGCATAGTTTACTGAGACTGAAGAACTAAATTTCCAACACGTAGGAAGTCTAAGAAACATTCATTCCTGCATATCTTAATTAGAAATAAAATAGGCTTTTTCTTCTAAACTAAAAACCTATATTTTTAAAATATTTTATTTCCAGTAGATGATATTCATGGAAGTAGCATTATTTTCTATCACGTACCCAAAATTTCCAAGATCCTCCAAACCATGTGCACTTTTTTTTTGTTGATGGGAAGCAACAGGAAAATTATATACTGTATGCTTTAAGAATATAAGCTCAATTCCACTACAATGGCATTCCACACACAAGCACATATTACTTTATTTTGCATTACAAATATCTACCAAAAATGTTTCTGTGAATATCTTTCTAATGAAACCAATGTGCATAAAGGAAATAGGAATTATTCTATTATAACTTTAAGAAAGCAGAAAAAAATCTAAGATCCTGGTTTTGAATGAAACAGACAAATAATTTGCGTGGTATATAATTCATAAACTACCTCAATATCAGAAGTCATGACACAGAATAAAACTGAAGCTTTGATTTTGGGATTTACTGATTAGCCAAGTTTTGGAACATAGAAATATCCTATATACTTTCAACATTTAAAATAAAATGTTGATGCTACAGTGTTCGTTCTAATGTACTGTTTAGGTAAAAGAAAGTTTTTTATGAGTAGAATTTAAATCAGAATAATTTAAAATGTCTGTGTTCATATTTATAAGATATGGCTCATTTAATTCCTGTATAAGGAAGTAGCTTCTAAACAAATTTCATATTTTTAGTTGAGAAAATATATGTAATGTATACATATAGAAGATCCATCTGACTTTCCCCCCATCCATGCTAGGCAATGATAGTAATCCAAATTCGAATATTCCTTGACATATTACCACAATTGAGACATACTGGAACTTCTGTTGCTAAGTGAAGCAGTAATAAATTATTGAATTATATCTGATTTTGCAATCTTTTTCTGCATTTGTTATCCCAATTACCATGGTTATTAAGCAAATCATGCAATCATTATGTGAATTGCAGCTTCCATTATTAAATTTGCTTGCTGGAGGACAGATAGGACTGGCAATCATTTGAACTGGATGCTGCATTATAAATACAGGGTGGTGGTCAAATGCCCAAATTATGATCATGTAGCCATGGAGATGCACTGACAGTCATGTGTGAAGGCTGGTGCTTGGTCACTTTTTCACTACCATTGTAACTTTGAATGGTTATTAAATGAATAGTCATAAATGAATAGTCATAGGTTGAGGACTCCCTGTAAAATCACTCTGTACAATACAAATTGTGGTAAAATGTTTCTGTGAATTTTATTATCATTGTTACCACCCAAATTTATATTAATATTATGGACTGAAAAAGGTCTCTTGGAAGAGGAAAGATGACTTTGAAGATACCTGCTGGTTATTTTTTTTCAGGTGTCTTCAGAATGAATGTGTTCCATAGGAGAAGGTGTGGCTAAATGCCGCGGTGCTACGGAGGTTCCCCACGCTCCGCAGGGGAAACCCTGAACCCACGTCGCCTGGGGACCTGGACCAAACGGGACCAGGTCAGATCCACCCTGAAGGGGTGGTGAAGAAGGGAGCGTTGGCTGGCAGACTGGGGGGGCGGCATACCCCCCAGGAAACCAGTTTTGCTCCTAGACCGGTGGCATGCGGAAGACGGCATTGCAGCCGTCCTCTAGCCACAGCAGTCACATCGCAAGGAGTTGAGCTAGCAAATTGGAGTCATCTGGGAAAGAAAAGCAAAAGCGAGGTGCTGGTGAGTGTGAAGAAGACAGAAGAAGCTGGTGAGTGATATTGCCAGAGAAAGCTTTAAGAAACTTTACTTGGACATAATAAATGGGAACAAAACAAAAAGACCGGAAGTGAAGGAGCGGCTGCTTGGCATATGGAGAATATAGAGTGGGGAAAAACATTTTTAAACTGAATTATAACTAAAGCCTAATTGGTTGAGGATTTGGAGTTTTTACTTTTTGAAGATTTGGAATTTAAAGGAAAGTAATTTGGTCGATGGAATTATTTAAAAATGGAAGAATTGGATTATAAATAACTAAAGGCAGAGCTGGGGAGACAGAAACAGAGCCATCTGCTGGTTGGAGGAGTCACCGTAAGCGTGGGATATTACCAGAAATAAATGTTTTGATAGCTGTTGTTTTTGGAAAAGAGCAACTTGTGACTGTATAAAAGAAAAATATTTGGACTAAGATAAAAACTGAACTGGATTGAATCTTAACAACAAAGGAACAGGAAGAAAGATTTAGACTTGTAATGACTAAATGAAATTAAAAGGATCTAATTGGTGAGATTTTACTAGAAGACAATTAACGGCTGTGAAATATATTACTATTAGCAGCTGGAAGGACTATAGAAATTTGGTGATTTGTGATCTTGCTGACAAAGAAATAAGCAATTGCTAAAAACTCTTGGAACTTATTGAAAAATCTTGTTTTGTGGTACAGGCAGATTCCAGTTAACAGCTGGAGCTCTATAAAATTTTAGGTTTGAGAAACATAACTGAAAATATGGGAGATATTGACTATAAAGAAATGGCCAAATTCTTGAAAGATTTGTTTAAAGACTTAAGAAGAAGCTTTGGACTGGACGTAAAGGAGAAAGGGGAAATTATGGAAAAGGAAAAGGAAATAATAACAGATAAAGGCAAGAAGACTGATGAAAATATTATAAATGATGATGAAAAGGGAAAGAACACTGAAAATAAAATATTGATTAATGACTATGTTGAGAGTTATAATGATTCCACTGGGCTTGGCAGTGAAAAAAGAGATAAAGATAATAAAAATGATGATGTTCAGATTGAGGAAGAAGATTTTAAGATACATAAAATTAAAGAACAAAAGGGGAAAACTAGACACATACAGATAGTAGATTTAAGAGGGAAGAAAGGGGCTTGGGAAATGAGAAATGAAAGAAAGGGAAGAAATTAAGGAAATGGGGATGGAGGAAATACATATATAAAACGGAAGTAATTGGGAAATTAAAAGGGAATGGATGAAGACTTTGAAATATTATAAATGGATTTTTTTCTTTTATTATTTACTTGTTTTTTTCTTATTATTATATAAGATTTAATTGTGATAAGTATGTTAATGGATAAAAATTTTGATATATAAAATTAATATAACTATCTGATTAGAAATTTAAAGATCTTTCTTCTTCTTTTCTTTTTTCTTCTTCCTTTTTCTTTTTATGAAAATTAATATTGTTGAAGTGTTTGGAATAATGTGGTTAAAACAATGACAATATGAGAAATATGGAATAAATATGACTATTAGAATTTAAGGGAAATTACCTAAATATTAAAAATGAATAGGGTATATTATGAATGTTTATCACTTTAAAAATTTATTAAGTTGAGATTTGGTAAGTTAGTTGATTTGGATTTTTCTCTCTTTTTTATATTTTATTTTTTCTTTATTATTTTTTGTTTTTTCTTTTCTACTTTTTGATGTTTAAATATAAGAGATGGATGAATTGATAGTGGTAAGATAAATTTTTTGATTTGATTTAATTAAATATTTGCATTGAGACAGGAAATAAAGAATTAGAAATAATGAAAATGGATTTAAATGTTGGGGGAAAAGGGGTATATTATGATTTTATATTATGCTAGTGTACTACTTTTATATATGAGATTTGTTTAAATGTAAAATTTAAGAATATGAGAAATTAAAAGAATAATTGGGCATTTAGTTTTTTGATAGAACAAAAGAAAAAAACAGAAGCGATGAATAAAGAGACTAAAGAATTCAAGGAAGCAATATGGCTTAAAACTAAGAAGCAGAAGATAGTAACTATCTTGGAAAGTTAAGCAAATAGCGGTTAATTTGGAAGGAAATTTGAAATTAACTGGTGAATATTGCAGATGACAAAATTAGAAATTAGATTTTTTTTTCTTTTGGGGGGGAGTTAAGATGGAAATAGCAGCATGTACCTAGAAGAGAGCACTATATAAAAAGAATAATAATATTGTTATATTAGTTAATTTTTATTTTTTTATTATATTTCTTTTTTTAAAAAAAAAGAGACATGATTAGTTTAAAATTGAGATTAGCATCAGTCTGTCAAATATAAAATGAGTTAGTATAAAAGCACTCAAGGAAAGGCAAAGAAAGTGAAAGAGGAAGTAGAAGGGGAGGAAGAGAAGGTGTAGAGAGGGTAGAGGAGGAGGGAAGGAGTTAGAAAGTAGGAGGAGATGTTGGAGATAGAGAGAGGGGAGTGTAAATAAAGTAGAACAGACTGATGACTGACGAGGCAAGTGTTGAATAAGATATTGATTTTTGAATGATTGACTATATTGAAAAAATATGTATTTTTATTGTAATATTTTAAGGTACATGTGTATTGAATTGTATATGAAGTGGAGAAAATAAAAAAATTGTACAAAAAAAAAAGAATGAATGTGTTCCAAATGAAATACAGACCTTTAACAACTTAATTAATATAAATGGTCGGAAAACTATTCAGCACAATTTCCACCGTAAAACACACATAAACATAGAACTCCATCTGTAATGAAGATTTCAGCTACATTCTTGGGCACATTCAACTACTTCCTCTTGTTTCTTAGCTGCCTGTTGTTCAGCTCTGGTCTTAGAAGAATAATGTAGCACTTGGGGAAAAAGATACAGATCAGCAGCCCAGCACTCGAGGCTAACATTGAGAAGATCTCCACAGCCACTGTGTATTTCCCCCTGGTGCTCAGGTAGGTTGGAACAAAGGATAACCAAACACTGCAGAAGACCAACATGCTGAAAGTGATGAACTTGGCTTCATTAAATGTATCTGGTAATTTCCTGGCAAAGAAAGCCACTATAAAACTGGTCATTGCCAAGAAGCCCATATAACACCTTGCAGAGTAAAACATAATCAAGGACCCTTCCTTACATTGTAGGATAATTTTTCCACTCCCTGAGTGAAGGTCAGCATCTGGGACAGGAGGAGAGATGGACAGCCATACAATGCAAATCCCAACCTGAATTAAGAAGCCTGATAAAACAAGAGCATAGCCCAATCTTTTCCCCACCCACTGGCTCATCCTGCTTCCTGGCTTGGTTGCCATGAAAGCCAGGACCACAGTCACAGTCTTTGCCAGAATACAGGAAATAGCCACAGAGAAGATGATGCTGAAACCAGTTTGACGGAGAATACATGCCACCTTATTGGGCTGACCAATGAATAGTAATGTGTACAGGAAGCAAAGCAGGAGGGTGACGAGGAGAATATAGGTGAGATCCCGATTGCTGGCTTTGATGATGGGAGTGTTGTGGTGCATCAAAAATGTCCTTAGTATCAGAAATGTGATTGTGGAACAGAAAAGAGAAAAACAGGCTAAAGTGATCCCCAAAGGTTCTTTATATGACAAGAAACTTATATCTTTGGGAATACATGAATCCTGCTTTTTGTTGGGATAATTTTCATCTGTGCAATCATAACAGTCATTCATATCTGAAATGGAAAGAATGTATCATGAAACTCATATAGATTCATAAATATTTATAACCTTTATAATATTATATAGGTTTAAATATTACATTATGTTTTACTCCAAGTAGGAAATAAATGTCTTAGTTATGGCCAGGTCTATGAAATCAGATATGAATCTCTTATATGAACACTTACAATAACATCATCATTATATTCCTATTTGAAAGTACAATGCAAAAATATTGGCCATGTTTTATATAAATTATTTTAGGGAATGGAATCATGTGTGTTATATATTTTATCTATGCAATACAGCAGGTTCCAAGAATTTTTTTCCAGTCTAGCCTTTTTGCCCAAACAAATAAAGTTTATAAAACCTCACAAGGAGCAGGAGCAGGAGGAGGCTTTACAAATTTACAAAATTGACTTTACAAATTGGCAAACAGAAAATAGATGTGTGTGTGTGTGTGTGTGTACATTTATAAATAATATATAACAAATATCTTTCTGGAAGGAATAGCACAACAATAATATTCTATTATTAGAATAGGAAGAGGAGGAGGAGGAGGAGGAGGAGGAGGAGGAGGAGGAGGAGGAGGAGGAGGAGGAGGAGGAGGAGGAGGTGGTGGTTTTACAAGTTTCCAAAATTGGCTTTACAAATTGACAAACAGAAAATGGAACAGCTTGCCTCCAGAAATCGTGAGCACTCCATCACTAGACAGAGACTAGACTTATCTGAAATAGTATAGATTCTCTTACTTGAGCAGGTCCCTTCCAGCTCATCCATCCATCCATCCATCCATCCATCCATCCATCCATCCATCCATCCATCCATTCAAATAGGTGTGTGTGTTGTGTGTGTGTGTGCATGTGTAAATTTTTTAAAAAAAAATAAATAAAAGATGGTGGCGCCCACAGACCTGGTGATGCAATCGTGACATTATCAGTGAGTCAATAACAGTTCGGGTGAACCAGTCCAAACCGGGAGTAACCCCAACCCTGATGGAACCCACTCGTGTGTGTGTGTGTGTGTGTGTGTGTGTGTGTGTGTGTGTGTGTGTGTGTGTGTGTGTGTGTGTATATATATATATATATATATATATATATATATATATATATATATATGTATGTATGTATGTATGTATGTATGTATGTATGTATGTATGTATGTATGTATGTATATATGTATATATGTATATATGTATGTGTGTGTGTGTGTGTGTGTGTGTGTGTGTGTGTGTGTGTGTGTGTATGACTGCATGCATACATACACTCATGTTTAAATAATATACAAGTAATATATTCTTCTGGAAACAAAATAATGACAATAATTTTCTATCCTTACCCTCATTTTCAGCAATTTTCCCTTCTGGACATGGGTTACAAGAGTAGCAGCAGAATGGCTTACCCTCTATGACTTGTTTACTAGAACCTGGAAAACAGCTTGGCGTACAGAGAGAAACGGGCTGTGACTAGCTTGTAAAGAAACAAACCAACAACATAAATTATGGTCTTAAAATTGATACCCTTAGAAGCATTGCTTTTCTGGGGGCTTTTTCTTCTGTGTAATATATCTGTAATACATCCATGCAGGGGTGAAATCCAGCAGGTTCTGACAGGTTCTGGAGAACCGGTAGCGGAAATTTTGAGTAGTTTGGAGAAACGGCAAATACTACCTCTGGCTGGCCCCAGAGTGGGGTGGGAATGGGGATTTTGCAGTATCCTTCCCCTGCCACGCCCACCAAGCCACGTCCACCAAGCCACACCATGCCCACCAAACCATGCCCACAGAACCAGTAGTAAAAAAAATTGGATTTCACTACTGCATCCATGTCTTTAGGGCATATTCTTTTTGAAATATTGAACTGCCACTTAAATTCCATGGATTAGATTTTCAAATATTTTTATAATGTTACACAATAAAGGAGGTTTTTTGCTGTCCTCAACAAACTATGTCATATGCTCATTTATTTTACTCATTGTAAGATAAATTTCAATTTTCAGGAATCATAATAGTTTAAAATAGTTTAAAATAGTTTAAACTGAAGTATCCAACTTCAGTAATATACATAAATATGATTAAGAAAAGATTTCTTTTTAAGGACATGTGATTGTAAAACTACTACAGTATTCACAAGTGGACCCAGAGCCACAGGACAATTTTATCCGCATAAAGAAAGAACGAACAGAAATACTAATTCTCTCTTGTCTACACCAAGAGATATTCAGCATTCAGATAACAGAAAAATAATCCTCCCATTTTATTCTGATTTGATTATACTTGTGATTGGTTGTGTAATAATATTTTAAGAAGCACATTAACAAATGGCTAGAGGAAGATGAATAGAATAGAGGTTGCACAACTGGCAACATTCAAGAATCCTCCCAGTTCTGGGACACCTCTCTAAGGTGGCTGCTAAACAGGAGTGAGATTTTTCTCTCCTGCTGACAATCTGCCGATTTAGCAGCCCTGCTACCTGGTTTTGAATGAGAGCATTTAGGAATGATCAATTTTTTTTTCAGATGACCATGGACCCATTCAAGATGATGAATCTTGAAGATTACAATTCCTAGTCGGAACTGCAGAAAACCAGGTCATCCATCTTTTTTCTTTTGGCAGAACATTTTCTTAAGGATGCATGGGTATTAGCTACATTTTTAAAAGCTTCTGTTTTGCTGTGTTTTTTATCTCTAAAAGTTGATCAGCTGCTTGAATGTTGACTTATTTTAACCCCCTAATGGATTTTATTTGTTTGTTTGTTTGTTTGTTTGTTTATTTTTCTTTTCCTTTGTTATTTTTGGATTTTTTGAATATCCTTTGTTTTGTATAAAGAAAAGCATGCCCTGGAGTAGTGCAAGGTTTGGACTTGATTTACATATATTTTGGACTTTCACTACACTTTGGAGATTATTTTTTCAAAAATATTTTTTAACCTGGACTTAAACATCTAAACTTATTCTTGCTACCTCTAGTTTGAGAAATATCTTCACTGTCTCTTAGAAGGGTTATCTTTCCATTGCCAATTTACTCCAGAGCTAAAATGTATCAGATTTCAAGCAACAAAATCCCCTCAAGATGGCGCCGACGAAGGCTGCCTCGGTGAAATGCTCTCAAATGGTTTCTTTATTTTCTACTATTCTCTGCAATTCTCAACAGATTTCATACTCACGAGACCATCTGCTAAGAATTAAGGAACGTCTCTTTAAGGAACAGCTCTTTGTAACCTCACCCCCACCTGTCTTTACAAACACGGAGGAGATTTCAACACAGGAGAAAGCCATTTCTCCGGAACTATCGATCAGCAAACTCAGACGGCAGAGACGAAGAGGTAAAAGGGTGGGAATTTTAAATAGACTAAGGAATAAGGGAATTAAAAAAACCCCGCTCCCTTCAATCTTTCTTACCAATTTACGTTCTCTTGCTAACAAGATGGATGAAATACTTCTTTTAAACAGATGCAATTCTGATTTTCACAACGCATCTGCCCTATGCTTTATTGAAACCTGGCTAAATGAGGAAATTGATGACAATAGCATGCATATACCAGGGTTTCAGATACTTTGAGCAGACAGGATTGCAGAATTATCAGGGAAAAAACGGGGAGGAGGCTTATGTATTTATATCAACAACAGATGGTCTCAGGACATAACTATAATACAAAAATTCTGTGATGAAAACTTGGAGTCCTTACTTATTAACTGCAAACCATTTTACTCTCCACGTGAGTTCTCCTCATGTCTACTAATTGCGGTTTATATACACCCACAAGCCTCTGTAAAAAAGGCATTAAGAACTCTAGCTGATCAGATTATGGAGGCTGAAGCCAAATACCCCGATTCACTGGCTATTGTTTTGGGAGATTTAAACAAGGCAAACTTAAGGACAGAGCTACCAAAATACTTTCAGCATGTCAATTGTCCCACCAGAGGCAAGAATACCTTAGACCACTGCTACACAACACTAAAAGATGCTTATCGTTCCTTACCACGAGCAGCTGTGGGCCACTCTGATCATTGCATGATTCACCTTGTACCTGCTTACAGACAAAGATTTAAAGCCACAAAACCAACAATTAAATCAGTGAGGACTTGGACTGAAGAGGCAAAGTTAAAGCTACAGGCTTGCTTTGACTGCACGGACTGGAATATTTTTGAAGATACCTCTGCAGACCTGGATGAACTCACAGATACTGTAACATCATATGTCAGCTTCTGCGAAGACCTATGTGTACCGACCAGGAACTTGCGAATATACAGTAACAATAAACCCTGGTTCACAGCTAAACTTAAGCAGTTACGTCGTTCCAAAGAGGAAGCCTACAGAAAAGGTGATAGAATGCTGTACAATCAGGCCAGAAATGTATTAACAAGGGAGATCAGAGCAGCAAAAAGAAACTACTCTGAAAAGCTAAGGAACCAGTTCTCAACAAATGAACCAGCAAACATGTGGAAAACTCTTAAAAACATCACCGGCTACAGCAAACCACTTTCCCAAGCTGAAGGAAATCAGCAACTGGCAGATGACCTGAATGTGTTCTACTGCAGGTTTGAAAGGAAACTACAGCCACCTATCTCCACAATCTCCATCCCAGACACACCAACAACAGCCAAACCTCCTACAACTGAACCCATCCCATTGGGTTCACAGCCCCTGGTGATCACAGAAAAGGAAGTGCAAGATCTATTTCACAGACAGAAGCCGGGAAAAGCACCAGGTCCAGACAAGATAACTCCTTCTTGCTTAAAAGTGACCAATTGGCCCCCATCTTCACCCAAATCTTCAACAAATCACTAGAGATATGCCATGTTCCTTCTTGCTTCAAACGCTCCACTATCATCCCAGTGCCGAAGAAGCCCTCCATCAAGGAACTGAATGACTACAGACCAGTTGCTCTAACATCTGTAGTTATGAAAACCTTTGAAAGGCTAGTGATGTCCCACTTGAAAACCATCACGGATCCACTGTTAGACCCCCTGCAATTTGCATACCGAGCAAATAGATCAACAGATGATGCTGTTAATATGGCTCTGCACTACATCCTACAACATCTTGAATCTCCAAATACCTACGCAAGGGTCCTCTTTGTAGACTTTAGTTCAGCATTCAACACCATCATACCGGACATTCTTCTAACTAAACTAAATCAGCTAGCGGTACCTGAACACACTTGTAAGTGGATCACAAGCTTCCTAACAGAAAGGAAGCAGCAGGTGAAGCTAGGCAAAATCACATCAGATACCTGTACAATTAGCACAGGGGCCCCCCAAGGCTGTGTACTCTCACCACTTCTCTTCTCTCTATATACCAATGACTGCATCTCAAACGATTCATCTGTTAAACTACTGAAGTTTGCAGATGATACAACAGTGATTGGCCTCATTCGAGACAACGATGAAACCGCATACAGACGGGAGGTTGAACAACTAGTCTCATGGTGCGACCGGAACAATCTGGAACTGAACACATTCAAAACCGTAGAAGTGGTGGTAGACTTTAGGAGAAACCCTCCCATCCTACCACCTCTTACAATACTAGACAACACAGTATCAACAGCAGAGACCTTCAAATTTCTAGGTTCCATCATATCTCAAGACCTAAAATGGTCATCTAACATCAAAAACATCATCAAAAAAGCACAACAAAGAATGTTCTTTCTGCGCCAACTCAGGAAGCTCAAACTTCCCAAGGAGCTGCTGATACAGTTCTACAGAGGAATCATTGAGTCTGTCATCTGCACCTCTATAACTGTCTGGTTTGGTTCTGCAACCCAACAAGACAGACACAGACTTCAGAGGATAATCAGAACTGCAGAAAAAACAATTACTGCCAACCTGCCTTCCATTGAGGACCTGTATACTGCACGAATCAAAAAGAGGGCCGTGAAAATATTTACTGACCCCTCGCATCCTGGACATAAATTGTTTCAACTCCTACCCTCAAAACGTCGCTATAGAGCACTGCACACCAAGACAACTAGACACAAGAACAGTTTTTTCCCGAACGCCATCACTCTGCTAAACAAATAATTCCCTCACCACTGTAAAACTATTCACTAGGCTGCATTACTATTACTATTAGTTTTTCTCATCGTTCCTATCACCCATCTCCTCCCACTTATGACTGTATGACTGTAACTTGTTGCTTGTATCCTTACGATTATTTCATATTGATTGTTTCCTGATTGCTTACTTGAACCCTATGACAACCATTCTTGACAAATGTATCTTTTCTTTTATGTACACTGAGAGCATATGCACCAAAGACAAATTCCTTGTGTGTCCAATCACACTTGGCCAATAAAGAATTCTATTCTATTCTATTCTATTCTATTCAAACTGTGACTGGCAGAAAAAAGACCATTTGGTAATATGCAAATCCAAGTTGAAAACTTTTTTAAACAGTTTGATGAAACAATAATGTTTGCAAAAAAATGTTCCAATGCAAGTAATTGGAGTTAAATTAGATTTACAAAAGGAATTGGATTTGAAAATAGTGGATACAGTGAAGGAGATTGAAAGAGATATGGATGTTATAAACATAGAATTGTCTGAGGGAATTATTTATACCTTCTGAAGCTCAGGTTTTCATTCTCTTATAGCAGCAGAAAAATGATTGAATGGTCAAATGAAGAAGATTGGAGAATGGATTTACAGATTAACAGAGTTGGAAGGGACCTTGCAGGTAATCTAGTCCAACCCCTGGCCAAGCAGGAAACCCTTACATCTGCCTATACCTAGGATCTAACTGACCCCTGGCCAAGCAGGAGATCCTTACATCTGCCTATACTGCTAGGATCGAACTCACAACCTCCTGATTGTGAGGCAAGAGCTCCACCTTTAGGCCACAGCATTATACTCTACTTGAAAACAACTTCAGTTGGATTTTTTGGAGAATACATATTGTCTTTGGAGACTAGATCTACTATATTTAACTAGACAATAATTGATAAGATACTGGATCCAAGGCAAATCAGAATTAACCTTTGAGATAATTGGGGATAGAGAAGAAGTCGTGGTAAATTTCCTATCAGTTGAATAGCTGGATAACAGAAGAACTTGATATATCACTCTTGCCTTTTTTGTTTGTTTGATGTTCTATCTGTTAATTATTTGGTCATTAATATAGTAGATAGATGTCAAGTTAATAATTTGTAGAATTAGAACTTTGAAACTTTTTGGGTCTGTTTCACAAGGGGTGGGAAACTAATATTATTGCAATATATTTATCAGTATTCAACTAGGCAGGATAATATGTGTAGGTGTGTTTATGGGTTTTTTAAATACACTTTTTAAATATTTTGTTTCTTTTGTTTTTTGTTTTTCCCTGTGAATTTTTTTCTGCTTTTTTTAGCTTTGTGTTTTAACTTTTTTAAAATGAAAATGAAAATCATTGTTAAAAAAAGAATCCTACCAATTCTATTTATTTATCTATTTATTATTGGTTCTGATCTCTTTTTACATTTTGAAACTAATGAATAAAACAAATTCTTTGTTTCCTTTCTTGTTTAGTGGGATAAATCAGAGGAACTAAACCACTCTAGTTTTTTCCCCTAAAGGTTTGAAGAGTGTTTGCATATTCCTGGTATTAGTCAACCCTGATATAATTAATTGTCAGTCCTAGTTGTATGTAGAAATATTTTCAGCTAGAAAATAATTGTATATTGTTGGCTTTGAAATAATGCCTATTTTGTCCATATCTCTATATTTCATCTTATTTAGGTAAATGTGATTTTTAGCTTACTATGATTTTTATCATAGTAAGACATAAGTAACATAACAGACACAGACTTCAGAGAATAATTAGAACTGCAGAAAAAACAATTGCTACCAACTTGCCTTCCATTGAGGACCTGTATACTGCACAAGTAAAAAAGAGGGCTGTGAAAATATTTACAGACTCCTCACATCCTGAACACAAACTTCTTTCAACTCCTATCCTCAAAACGACGCTATAGAGCACTGCACACCAGAACAACTAGACATAAGAACAGTTTTTTCCCGAACGCCATCACTCTGCTAAACAAATAATTCCCTCAACACTGTCAAACTATTCGCTAAGTCTGCACTACTATCAATCTTCTCATCGTTCCCATCTCCTCCCACTAATGACTGTATGACTGTAACTTTGTTGCTTATATCCTTACAATTTGTCATGTTAGGCAATAAATCAGAAGCTTCAAAAGATAACTGCATTTTGCTGATTCAAATAACTTCTTTATAAGTAGAATAAAATATTAACAATACCACACTTTGTTTCAGATCACATGTTGAGATGTTTTCATACTGGAGTATAATGGTGGATAGAGTAAACCACGCCCTTCTTCTTGCTAAGTTTCTGGACATGCTCAATTAACACTTCAGCCCAATTGGCTGACTCAATCACATGGCTCTCCCAGTCATGAATATTCCAACACAATTTACATTGACTAGTTTCTAATATGATTTGATTGCTTATTTGTACCCGGATTATCATTAAGTGTTGTACGTTATGATTCTTGACGAACGTATCTTTTCTTTTATGTACACTGAGAGCATGGGCACCAAGACAAATTCCTTGTGTGTCCAATCACCCTTGGCCAATAAAAAAATTTATTCTATTCTATTAACTGTATTACTCTACTTAATAATGAACTTAACACATCTACTAGAGAGCAGTTACAATAAATTCTATTAATGAATAAGACCAAAGATCATAACAAGCTATCATTCATAATTCAACCATATTTAAAATAATGGCTAAGATTCAGTGATCACATATGGAATAAAGATTTCCTAAGTAATCAATTCCTGGAATCTACCTGGTTAAACCAGCTACTCCATATTACGGCATCTTTCTTGATGATTAACATTTTGTCTGGAGAAGAATGTGGATGTATCTGTCCTATTTTCACTACTGTCTGGTTTTCAGAAAAAATAAAGTTGATTACATCAAATCCAGCTACTAAATTCCCATCCTTATCAAATGTCATATTTTCTTCAATACTGTTATTAAATGTGGATTGTCTCAAGAAATTAGGTAGCTACAATACAATGAAAAGGGAAATATATTATAAATGCTGAACATGAAAAGGCTTCTGTAAATCAAATGAATCTGGGCTTTTTAAAATACATGTATTTAATTAATCATTCAAAATATATTTATTTTAAATTAATTTCATTGTTTCCAATTCTTGCTAATAGAGTCACTAATACTAGAAACTATTAGTTCTTTATATTAAGAACAAAAAAGAAGCAGAGAATCCAGTAGTGGAAATTGAAAGACTGCATTAAATTGAAATAATGTCATGAGATGGAAAAGAAAAGCAAGTCACTGACAGGTTTTTCCAGTTAAGATTCAAGGTATGATATCCTACATTACCTGCCAAAATGGTTGGTTATGAATCTGTAGTCTACCATCCATCATTGCTTTGTGTTTGAATCCAGATGCAAACATGGCATGTAAAGCATAGGCTATGGCATAGACAGCATTGTAGACACTGTAGCTGTAGCCAGACATGGACAGTTCAAAAAAGAGGGCAGGGACTCTCTCCAGTTTCTCTTGCCCAGTGCAAATGTTCTCCTCTTCTTCATGGATAAATGTACTTAAAAATCTACAGTTAAAGATCTGCTCCCAAAATCCTTTGAGAAAACCATCTCCTTTTGTGGTGGAAGGGTTTCGATTCTCAATAAACTGCTGAAATCCGGACACATCATTGGAATGAAATGCAAAGCCTAAAGCTCCACGGAAAATTTCTAAATCCCAATATCTTTGAAATCCAAAGGAAACAATCTCTATTTGGGCAGTGAAGATCCATAGTTTTCCTAGGGGTTTCCTAGGTTTACTGTCTACATCTTCATCTGATAGATAAGATGCAAATCTAAACAATCCCATGGAATGAGATTCACCATAGACAAGTATTACTGTAACCTTACTGCTGATCACAGTATCATAAATCTTCTCCCCTTTATGCAGCATCTCAAACAAATCACTAATAAATGTTACAACAGGGATTTTATGTATGAAAGCAAGACAGACACCCTTCTGAGAAAACATGGGAAACACAGTTTGCACAAATCTTTCTCCATTCTCATTATCCATAACCACCACCCCAATCCATATCCATCTGAAGTGGAGAAGCAGAGCCAGAATCCCCTTATACTGAAGCTCTTCCTTAGGAACCATTTGGTAGAAGGGAAGACCAGGAGATTTGTCCTTCATCACTGGAGTGGGACTATAGGTGAGCTAAAGAAATGCACAAGGATATTGTAAGGTGCAGGACATATTTAATACGGACAAATAGACAGTTGGAATTGAAAAGAAAAAAACTGAAATTGAAATAGAGTTGTGTACAAATGATATAAATATGGGCATATGGGAGTGATGAAACTTAAAAACCAACAACTATTTAAAAATTTGAGAAATAAAAATTTGAGTCATTTTTGTTAATCCCAATAAAAATATTTTCCAAATGTGGAGCTTGGATATTTTTTACCAACTCATTTAATACTGTCATAATTAACAAAATAACATTTAATATCAAATATCAAAATATCATACTTTTCTACCTCCTGGCCTATTTCTCCCAAGCCAAAATCAAAGTTATAGACAGCCATTACATTTTTAGCAAAATAATACTTTTACTGTTTAGAGGTATACTAAACATAATCTGGTTAGCTACAACACACTTCAATTTTTAAAGTCTGCAGATTTAGGGAGGGTGCAATCATTAACTTCAAGCTGAACCTAAATTACAAGACTTAAATCTCTACTTTTGAAATTATGTTTCATAATTTCTCTTGGGTATTTTGAAATATCTCGACCAGAGGTCTTCAAACTTGGCAACTTTAAAACTTGTGGACTTCAACTCCCAAAATTCTCCAACCAGCTGGCTGGAGAATTCTGGGAGTTGAAGTCCACAAGTCTTAAAATTGCCAAGTTTGGGGACCCCTGATCTAGGCTGATTAAAAAAAAGTGTGAGAAAGCCTATCTCTGAAATGCTTTGGTGGATTTATGTATAACATAAAAGAAAATTGTAAGAAATACTTCAAAAAGAATGAAAATTTAGCATGAAGGCAGGAATTTTGAGAGGATGAAAATGCAAAGAAAACTTTTGGTAAACGAATCATTTATTGATATACTTGAAGTATGAAGCTAAAGAACTTTTCATTGTTTTGGAGATCACTTTCATCGAATCTGATGAACAGTTACTCAGACTCCAGAGTTATAGCAAGTGGAATAGAGAAAAAGTGAAGAAATGTGAAGCCTCAGAAGCAATTCCTACCTGGGGAATCTTGTAGATCTCCAGGAGAGTCCTCATTCCAAGAGAAGTAAGGGAATCCAATCCACCAATCACTGCAATCAGCTTCTTCTCCATGTTGCAATTGTAGTTTGGAAAGAAATTCTCCAATGTATACAAAAGGAGCATAGTGGAATGATAGGTCCATTTTCCACTATAGTAATTGTCAAAAATTTGGAATCCTAAAGTGATATTGGGAAGTATTTGAGGATTGTCATTAATCTTCTTTATTGCAAAGGCCAAAGCCAGGATATGTTGATAATGCTTCGGAAGCATTCTGGAATGAATATTGTATTGTGTTTCAAAGGAATAATTCACCCAACATAGTCAATATTTATCTTAGATTATGATTTGCTACATCATATTCATACTATAGTATTTTACCTTATTCACTATATCTTGTTTTAGGTACAATATTTAATATAAAATACCATATGTTTATAATTTTATTGGAGATTAGAATTATTTATAATTACTTGTCTGGAAGACACATTTTAAATAAGGTCCAGGGCTGAAAAAAAGATGAAGAAATAAATAGTCCTTTCATTTTAAGTAAAACCCTTGGTTGCAATTATGTTTTTTTGAGCTGGGCAGCATCCTAAAGTAAATCAGTTGAATCTAATACGTTCTACCATCTATGTAGGCAAACAGCAGATATATTTGAAATAAGACTAGCAATAGCAATAGCAGACTTATATACAGCTTCACAGTGCTTTACAGCCTTCTCTAACTGGTTTACAGAGTCAGCATATTTCGGTCCTCATTTTACCTACCTCTGAAGGATAGAAGGCTGAGTCAACCTTGTAACTGAAAATAATAGGAACAAATAAAACAAGAAGCAGCAGAAGAATCATAAAGAAAATTGCTGTGATATAGATGTTGGAAGAACAAAATAATCAGAAATATGATCTACAATGTCACATCCTGTTTTATAAACTCTTTGCAAAATATTATTTTAATATATTTTAAAGCTCTATAGCTGAGGAGCCAAGCTAATTACATTTCTTAAAACTATATTTAGAAGAATTAAACACAATGTTTGCACTGGGCAATCATTGCAGCCAATGCTATGTATACAAGTTTAAAATTCTACATAAAGGCCCTTGAATTTAATTATTACACTAGCATTGTTTCTGCAGTATAAGGTGGAGCAACAGTGTTCACTAGAAGACCAGCATAATTAGGATAACAAATGAAAATTGATTCCTTACAGAAACTCTTCAGGCATTGTGGGTGGAGGTTTTATTCTGAAATCTTTGGCATAAGAAATAAAAACTCCATGAGAGGCTATGCAGCCAATGATGAAGTCCCCAGCCTGATGATATTTGTGAACTGGGTGTTCTGAATACTCAACACTGCATTTCACTGTGGGAGCTCCATGTGGCATATATGACAAAAGGATTAACAGCACTACTACTATTACTGACATTCTAAACTTAAAATAGGAATAATTCCTTCCTTCAAATTTTCCTTTCTATAACTAATACTTTGAGAACTGTTGTAAAGGTTTGATAGTTCTCTGACAAATTTAAATCTCTAAATATTAAACATTAGGGATCATACATGCTTGTCTGTTTCTTATCCTTACCTTCCTTCAAATACTATAGTAGATATCGTATTTATGCCATAGTTCACAGATGAATGCCACATATTCATAAGGGACAACAATCTGCAGTGCCAGATCAGCTAATTGCAAAATAATTATATGGAAATGGAATTTTTACCATTTTAAAGCTAGAATTCCTTATAGAAAACATGTTTTTCATGTCTGAACAAATTTTTTATTGTATCTTCTTGAGAAAGAAACCACTTTTTTTTCTACAAATGGTCTAAAACCAAAAGGTATGTTTACATACCTTAACAATATTTAGATTTGGATTTATAGCTGAACATTAATGCATTTTATCATAGTAGTTCTCTAATTTCAAACATGTTTGTAACAAATCAAGGAAGTTACATTTGGATTATGTTGAATTAAGCTCTTGGAAACTCTTCTAGAGAGGCATACAATATTTTCTTAAAATGAAATTTCTGAGACATTTCTCAATAAGCATTTCTCCTTTCACTCTATCACAATGCAGTGGTAATCCATTTAATTGCAAACTATGGATCATTTTAACGTAATCCTCAAACTTTAGAATATTGTTATATATTCTGGGATAAGACATTGCTCAATGGGGCTCCTCTTTTTGTCATATTTGATGTCCAAATTTCCTCAATCCCACTAAATCTGGCTGAAATTTTGTCCCTGTCTACCGTAACGGCTTCTTTATATTGTTGTTATTCCCTCTGATACCTCTTGGAAAAAGAAATAATAGCAATAGCAATAGCACTAAGATTTATATGTTGTTTCATAGTGCTTTACAGTACTCTCTAAGCAGTTTACAGAATCAAGATATTGTCTCCTAAAATCTGGCTCCTCATTTTACTGATTTCGGAAAGATGGAAAGCTTAAGCCAGTCAGGATCAAACTTCTGCCAGTATCTATTCTGATCATTGTGCCACCATGGGTGTAATGATTAGAATGAAGGGTTGATCCTGGCCACACAAATATTTGTTCCAATGCTATAGCACTTCCTAGACCCTCATAAAAATGCATCTACAGAGAAAAAACTAAATTAATATTTAAATTATACAAAGTATTTTTAGTAGCAATGGTATTGATATCAGATCCAGAAATGAGTACTCTGGAAAAACTCTGGTTGTCCATCTAAACTTTGTTATCATGTTTATCTTAATGGGAAACAGTTGAAACACAAACATTGTTATTGTGGTCTATTACAAAGGTGAAGTCAAATCCAAACCTTCAACTTGGCACCTCACTAGCATCCTTCCATCAAAGGGGGGGGGGAATGGGGCAATAAACCTGTATGTGTCTATTGTGGGAATTAGGAGGGGAAATGAGAGCTGAGGAGGAGCAGATCAACATGAAACCAGTTAATATCAGGCATTTTTAAAGTTGCTTACACTCAGTATAGTAATTTACCAGCCCAAACACTTCAGTGTTCTCAAAATATCTCGGAGGCGTTGCATTGGCTGGATTTGAACTGGTCATGGAGTCAGGGATGACTAATGAAGGAAATAGTTTTATGTTGATGTGCGGGAAACTGGATTACTGTAACTAGCATCTTTTAGTAAAAGTACCTTTCACTTCAATCAAATGGAGTTGAGAGTTTGTCTTTCCTAAGGGATCAGACTGGGGCAG
Organism: Diadophis punctatus similis; assembly: GCA_023053685.1. Taxonomy (NCBI): domain Eukaryota; kingdom Metazoa; phylum Chordata; class Lepidosauria; order Squamata; family Dipsadidae; genus Diadophis; species Diadophis punctatus. Next base: position 668,173 of record JALIGW010000116.1, read on the forward strand.
GTATGACAGGTGATAGCAAGCACTCTTTAAAATGCAAACCAATTAGTCTCCTTTATCTTGCTAGTAAATGATATACAAGACATGAATGATATCAGTTAGGTCATATAGAATTAAACTCCGATTGAAGACAGGATGGGTTTAGACATTTCTTTCAATGTTTGATCAAAGTTTTATATAATATCTTTTCATTTACAAATATGTGATACAGCAGTGATGGATACTATATTATATGTTCTCTGATTTTACTTCAGACTGTGATGAAATTCCTAAGATAAAGGCATAAACATGAATCCTCATGTTTGAAGTGGTGTGGTAGCCTAATGGTGAAAACTTCTCACTTGGAAGGTTGAGAGTTCAATCCTGGGTGATGGCAGATGTTTCTCTTTTAGAGTGCAAAGAAAAAAAAATCTACTGTGAACTCCACATAGGTGTAAGGAAGGGCATCGAGCTCAGCTCCATCCAGTTGCCCTGAGGCACGATTGAGAGCATTTTAACACGCTGCATCACTGTTTGGTTTGGTGGTTGCAGTGCCTCAAAGAGAAAGTCCATTCAGATAATGGCAATGACAGCCAAGAAGATTATAGGAAGCTCACTTCCTGTCATTCAGGATACTGCTTACAAGCATTATATATAAGAGCCAAGATGGTGCAGTGGTTAAAGTGCAGTACTGCAGGCTACTTCACCTGACTGCTAGCTGCAGTTCAGCAGTTCAAATCTCACTGGCTCAAGGTTGACTCAGCCTTCCATCCTTCCAAGGTGGGTAAAATGAGGACCCAGATTGTTGGGAGCAATATGCTGACTCTGTAAACCGCTTAGAGAGGGCTGTAAAAGCACTATGAAGCAGTATATAAGCGCTATTGCTATATGCTTAGCGCTGAAAGCATTGTTAGGGACGCCACACCCACTTCACAATCTGTTTCTGTTGCTCCCCTCTGGGAGGAGGTAGTATTGAAGTATTTCTAGCAGGACTACCAGATTCTGTAACACTTTGTTCCCTGTGCCATCCATTTGGTAAACTTGCAAGATTCATTTTTCTCACCATGTAAACAACACAGAACTAGACTGTGTTGTTTCTCCGTGTAATATATTTGGGTATATGCATAATTTATTTTGCATATTTATTTTGTATTTATTTTATATTTTATATTTTATATTTATTTTATTTTTATTTTTATTTATTTTGTCATGTTTATGTAATGTATATTGTAGGTGGTGACCCTTTGAGAGCTATATGCAATGAAATTTCATTTTAATGTATGCCAATTAGTGAACATTAAAAGTGACAATAAAGTTATTCTAAGTCTAACCCAACTAAGGACTGTAAAACTAAGGGCCGCCCTGAGTCCTACGGGATTGGGCAGCCTATAAGAACTTTAAATTAAATTAAATTAAATTAAATTAAATTAAATTAAAAAGAAAAAAGAAAAAATGAATCCCTAACATTCATCTTGTTGAATGTTTTGCATAATTCATATATTTTAATGAGGTTTATGACTGCAGATTATTATTCTTCAGGCAATGATAGCAGAGGATTTTAAATGGTTGAAACTCCCATGAGGTGCATTATCACCAGGGATAAGAATTTCTGTCTGATGGTATTTGTGAAGTGAAAATTTGGATATTTGACAATGGATTTTATTATGAAAACATTATATATTTGTTTAAAAGTCAAGCAACACCAAAGTCTAGCAACACCAGAATCTACAACACATAGGTAATTATTTGCAAAGTTTATCTCCATTAATATTTTTTCCATTCCATCTACAATTTGAGTAGAATAATAATTAGAATGTCTAAAGTCCCAATTTAAATGCTTAGAATTTTTTTGACTAATTTCAGTTCCAAACATTAGAAGGTTTTATTGATTGTGCTCATTTATCCATTTTCTATTCCTGAATCTGAGGAGGAAATCTGTTTATTTCTGTGATATTTCTCAGGAAACAGATGAGCATAATGAGCAGCAAGATGAATGGACTCAATTACTCAAGAGGCAGGTATGGCGGGAGCAGAGGGGTGGGCTGCTCTCGGGGAATAAGACCTCGCTGTGTACAAGCGATCCCTTGTTCCGGCCCCTCCGATGTGGTTCCATCTTGCTCATCCTGAGTACCTGGCAACCAGGGTGTTCAGGGCCCTGGGCTCAGGATGCTGCTGCTTAACGCCAGGTCAATTACCAACAAAGCCCCCCTGATACGTGATTTAATCACAGAAGAGGGGGCTGACCTGGTTTGTGTAACTGAGACCTGGCTGGGCCAGGAGGGGGGAGTAGCTCTCTCCGAGATATGCCCAAACGGGTTCTCAGTGCAGCATCATTCCCGACCCCAGGGAAGGGGGGGAGGAGTGGCAATAATAACGCGCGGAAACCTGCATCCTCGTAGGATCCCTGCCCCAGAGATTGTTGGGTGTGAGACGCTCCTTCTGAAGTTGGACTTAGGGGTACAGGTGGGCCTTCTCTTAACGTACCTGCCTCCCAGCTGCGTAAGTAAGGCCCTGCCTGAGCTGCTCGAGGCAGTAGCCGGATTGGCAGTTGAGTTCCCTAGACTTATGGTGCTGGGGGACTTCAACTTGCCTTCTGCTGGCGAAACCTCTGGGATAGCCCAGGAGTTCATGGATTCCATGACAACCATGGACCTGACCCAAGTAATCCAGGCTGACTTGAAGAACTATCGTCCGGTCTCCAACTTACCTTTTTTAGGGAAAGTTGTGGAGAAGGTGGTGGCTACTCAGCTTCTGTGACTTTTGGATAAAACAGATCATCTAGATGCCTATCAGTCAGGTTTCAGGCGCGGCTACAGTACAGAAACTGCCTTGGTCGCTCTGATAGATGATCTCTGGCAGGCCCGGGATGGGGGAAATTCCTCCATCCTGGTGCTACTTGACCTCTCAGCGGCTTTCGATACCATCGACCATGGTATCATTCTGCGTCGTCTCGGCGAGTTGGGAGTGGGAGGCACCGTTTTACGGTGGTTCTCCTCTTATCTCGCCGATAGGATGCAATCAGTGTTAACAGGAGGGCAGAGATCCTCCCCTAGGCCCCTGTTATGCGGGGTGCCTCAGGGGTCGGTTCTCTCGCCCATCCTGTTCAACATTTACATGAAACCGCTGGGGGAGATCATCCGCAGACATGGGGTGCATTTTCACCAGTACGCTGATGACACCCAACTGTACATCACCACCCCGTCTGACTTCAGTGTGGTAGTTGATGTAATGTGCCGGTGCCTGGACGACGTTAGGATCTGGATGGGGAGGAACAGACTCAGACTCAACCCCGACAAGACTGAGTGGCTTTGGATATTGCCTCCTAAGGACTATGACAACTGTCCCTCCTTGGTTCTCGAGGGAGCAAAACTGACTCCCTCGGATCAGGTCCGCAACTTGGGGGTCCTCCTAGATCCACAGCTAAAATTGGAACATCATCTTACTGCTGTGGCTAGGGGGGCCTTTGCACAGGTTCGCCTGGTGCACCAGTTGCGGCCATACTTGGAGAAGGAGGCTCTACTCACGGTCACTGATGCCCTTGTCACCTCCCGCTTGGACTACTGCAACGCACTCTACATGGGGCTACCCTTGAAGAGTATCCAGAGACTCCAGTTGGTGCAAAATGCGGCTGCGCGTGCTGTGGTGGGTGTGCCAAGGTACACCCACATGACACCTATACTCCGCCAGCTGCATTGGTTGCCCATCAGTCTCCGGGTCCAATTCAAGGTGTTGATCATCATCTTTAAAGCCCTTCATGGCTTAGGACCAGGCTATCTCCGGGACCGCATTCTGCCTCATACTTCCCTCCGACCAGTTAGGGCCCACAGAGTTGGCCTCCTCCAGCTCCCGTCAGCCAAGCAATGCCAGCTGGCGGGCCCTAGGGGGAGGGCCTTCTCTGTGGCAGGCCCCGCGCTCTGGAACCAACTTCCTCCAGAGACCCGAACCATCCCCACCCTGCTGGCCTTCTGAAAAGCCGTTAAGACATGGTTTTTCCTGCAGGCAGGGGGTAGAACTTAATTCCATCTGAACTCTCCCCCGGGTATGTCTGGTTGTTGGATGGTTTTTAATATTGTAATTTTTAATTTTTATATTCTGTTTTTAATCCAATTGTTTATTGGTTATTCTTGTATTTCTTTTGTGTTGTACGCCGCCCCGAGTCCCTCGGGAGTTGGGCGGCATATAAGAAAACCAAATAAATAAATAAATAAATAAATAAATAAATAAATAAATAAATAAATAAATAAATAAATAAATAAATAAATAAATAAATAAATAAATAAATAAATTACAGGGGCAATGAATGCACTACACCTAAAAGTCCAGTTTAAGAACACAGTGTCATGGAGAAAATCTATGTGATTGCTAAGACTCAACAGCAACTTGATGGAAGATAATCAATCAATACAATGCAATCCAAACCAATCTAATACAGTGCAATACTGAAATAAATGTATAAATGCTGATTCGAATTGGTATTGGTTTATTTTTGTGTCCACATTTGAAAAAAAGTCCTGCTACTGAGTTATTTAGAATAATGATATTACTTATCTTGAATACAATGAAGAAAGTATGAGAGCCATGCAGATGAATAAGGAGACACCATTAAAAGGAGGAGGAAGAGGACCTATCATTTTAATATAGTATTCTTTTTATGCGCAAGAGCATTTGATCTCAGCAAAAAGGGTCTTCATTTAAAAATAAGTTTTTTAAATCATCTTTGGAGAAGTATAGAGACAGGTAAATGATCATTAGAAGACCTTGATCATTAGAAGATGTTCCTACCCAGGCTTCAAAGAAGCAGTGAGAAACCAGCAGTCTACATATGATGCTAGCACCCAGTTTTTACACTCCAGGGATACACAAAGTCGGCAAAGATGTAAATAAATCAATAAAAATACATACACTGGGAGACAGACAGACAGACAGACAGACAGACAGACAGACAGACATAAATATTTTTGTGCAGCCCTGAATCACTAATCATGAGATATATGACTATATAAATTTGATAAAGAAATGAGTTATACTTTAAAAATGTCTAAATAAATTCTAACTCTGACTGCTATAGAAAAAATAATTTTACAGGATATGCAATAAAATTAATAGACAAATATTAAGCTGTATTATGCAATACAGACAGAAAAAACAGAATTTGTTCTGCATTGCAAATTGCAAAATAATTGAAAATAATTGAAAAATATTTATAACCCTTTCTTCCTCAGTTGCCTGTTGTTCAGCTCTGGTCTCAACACAATAATGTAGCATTTGGGGAAAAATATGCAGATCAGCAACCCAGCACTCGAAGCTAACATTGAGAAGATCTCCACAGCCACTGTGTATTTCCCCCTGGTGCTCAGGTAGGTTGGAACAAAGGATATCCAAACACTGCAGAAAACCAACATGCTGAAAGTGATGAATTTGGCTTCATTGAAACTGTCAGGTAATTTCCTGGCAAAGAAAGCCACTATGAAACTGATTGTGGCCAAGAAGCCCATATAACACCTTGAAGAATAAAATAGAATCATAGAACCTTCCTTACATTGTAGGACAATTTTTCCAGGCTCTGAGTGCAGGTCAACATCTGGAACAGGAGGAGAGATGAACAGCCATATAATGCAAATCCCAACCTGAATTAAGAAGCCAGATAAAACAAAAACATAGCCCAATCTTTTCCCCACCCACTGGCTCATCCTGCTTCCTGGCTTGGTTGCCATGAAAGCCAGGACCACAGTCAGAGTCTTGGCCAGAACACAGGAAATAGCCACAGAGAAAATGATGCTGAAACCAGTTTGTCGGAGAAGACATGTCACCTTATTGGGCTGACCAATGAATAGCAATGTACAAAGGAAGCAGAGCAGGAGGGTGATGAGAAGAATATAGGTGAGATCCCGGTTGCTGGCTTTGACGATCGGAGTGTTGTGATGTATCAAAAATGTCCTTAGTACCAGAACTGTGATTGTGGAACAGAAAAGAGAAAAACAGGCTAAGATGATCCCCAAAGGTTCTTTATACGATAGGAAACTTATATCTTTGGAAATGCAGGAATCCTGCTTTTTGTTGGGATACTTTTCATCTGTACAGCTGTAGCAGTCATTCAAATCTGAAATAGAAAAGATATGGTCTGAGTCTCGAATGTATGCTTAAAACCTAGGAAGAGCATAACTTCTTATATACTGTACTGTAACTAAGTATTACATTGCCCCTCCCAAAAAAAACTTTATATGAACTGTCTTTGACTCATATCTAAAATTCAGATAACAATAAAATTCAATTCACCTGTGGAGATGATTTGAAACAAATACTTGTTTTATTTAAATATTTATCAGAGAAAAAATATATACATCCTTAACACTCTCAGGGTCCACTTCAAATTATTGAATGTAACTGTGAGTTTCTCCATAGTGGGTGGAGCTAGCCTCCAAGATTGGGAATGACACATATCGCAGCCAATTGGGACTGAGTCTGGAAACATATAAAAGCTGCCCTTCCAAGGTACACCCCCTCTCTTTCGACTCAGTCTTGGCCAAGGATTAGGTCTTCCCAATCTTTGGTTAAGAGCATTGCATTGTTACTTTTTCAATTTGTCAATAATACCATCTGACTACTTATCACAGTAAGTCCACCCCACTATCATCTGTCATCTGTCATCTGTCAACTGTCATCTGGAGAGTGGGGTGGGGGAGTTAGGGCTGCGGCCCACCCACGGCCTATCACCACCTTGCGTGGCTGGCCCAACTGTCTCCCTTCGCTTCCCTGTGGCCTGGCAATTCGATTACCTGAGGGTTCCCCGCCGTCGCAGAAGCTCTCCGCTTGAGCGACCATCTGCCAGGGTGGCCGGTGCCACAGCCGCTATAGAGAGAGAGGTTTGAAGAGACTCCTGAGGCAGCGTTTTCCTCGCAGAAGCCAAGCGCTTGAGCGAGCCACTCCTCTCTCTCTCTCTCGTCTGTTCCCTGTCATCGAGGCAACGATCGAACGTGGGGAACTGGGAGGCCCGTTTACAGCACGCTGCGGCTTGGAGCGAGGAGCACAAGATCTTCTTCGGCCATTTTTTGGCGCCGGTGGCCATTTTAAAACCGCCGACAGCTCCGGCTTGCCCCGCCCACTGTGCTCGTCCTCGTGCATGCGCACTGAGCGCCTGCGAGGCTCTTCGCATTAATCTCTCAAGCCGCTGCTGCCGACAAGGGGACGGAACTCACCGCAACACAGCATCAAACGGCCCGATGGCAGAGAAGAGCTCGAAGAGCGGCAGGACCAAAACGAAGTCCAGCCGCGACGTCCAGGGCTCGGAGGAGAGGTCCAGGACTCCCTCGAGCAGGGAGAGGGCCAGAACACCTGCTGCCAAGGACACCAATAAGTCCTCAAAGCCCGCCTCCCAGAAGGGAGGGGCTCCTCACGAGCAGCCTGCACACAGGGATCGTTCACCACACAAACAATGATCCTCTGAAAAGCACACTGAGGCCCCTAGATCAGGCCAGGAGGGGGAGGTCAGGAACACCAAGACCCCTGAGGGCTCTAGGCCATCCAGCGCTGGATCCCACAGGCCACCCAGCGTTGGCTCTGTTAGGGGCGATCATAGGCCTCCTCCAGCAAGTGGCACAGGTGCTTCCTCGGCTAGCAGGTCAAGGCAGTCCTCTGGGGTCCTGTCATTGGACAACCCCAACCTCTGCTTGGGTGAGGGGGATATATGGGAAGATCCTAGCCCCCAGATCCAGCCACCAGTCACACCCTCGACTTCAGCTGCCTCTGATCTGTTCCACAGCCCGGAGGTCCAGGCCATGATTCAGATGGCCATTCAGAAGGGCATAGCAACTGGGCTACAACAGGCCTCGACACCACCCATGCCTGTTTGGCCCCTCGCAAATCCAGCCAGGAGCTGACCCCTGTGCCCACTCCCAGGGTAGACCGGGAGGATGACCCAGCCTTCCCCGCATCCCTGCAGGACCCCGAAGCCCCTGAGGAGGTCCTCGAGCTATCAGCGGATGAGGACATGGCACCAGAGGCCCCGGTCACCACAGGCCTCTTCAACCCAAGCCTGTTTAAGTCATTGTTGCATAAGGCCAAGGCTACGGCCAAGGTCACGTCAAAGGACCAAGCACCCCAGGAGGAGGCATTAGGTGACCCATTGTTTGAGGAGTCCATTTCTCAGGCCGAAATCATCCCGGCCCCTAAGTTGTTTATAGACTCTGTGTTAAAACAATGGCAAGCCCCATCTGCAGGGGCCCTCCCATCTTCCCTAGATAAGCAATTTTTTAATGTGGCCCAGGGATTAGCCCAACATCTCCCGCTGCCACTGGTGGATGCCCCCATCAAGGCGCTGTATACCACTGCGCAAATGCCGGGTGACTCGGAGGAGCTATTGCGCCCAGAGGACAGGCGCACGGAACAGGCCCTTCAACGCACGCACCAATCGGCAGCTTGGGCCATCAAAGCTTCCTCCACGGCTTCATTTTTCTGTCACACTTCTATTCGATGGCTTCGGGCGCTGCAGGACCGCACTCCAGCATCAGACACATGCACCCGTCAATATATTAATAAATTGATCGCGGCTTCGCAGTTCACATCCGATGCTACACTCCAGGCGACTCGTTTCACGGCCAGGGCGATGGGGTCAACAGTCGTTGCATGCTGCATGCACTGGCTGAGGAGCTGGCCGGCCAACTGCCGCCATAAGTGGCTCCGGTGAAGGGTCAGTCTCTCTTTGGGGATGCCTTGGATCCTTACCTTATAGAATCCAAGGACAAGCAGAAGGTCCTACCCAATTGTACCAGGAAGGCCCAGAATAAGCCTGCGGCTGCCGCTCCAGCCCCTGCCCCTAGACGTCCTTACAGGGCTCCTTCCTACTCACACAATAGACGTCAATCCTGGGGGAGGCAATCACAAGGGCAGGACCGTAATAGGGGTGACCAATCCAACAAGCGCCCTTTTCAGGGGCAGGCGGGCGCCCCTTACGCCGCTACAAATAGTGGAACCCTGCTCTCCCATTGGGGGTCACCTGCGACTCTTCGCAGGCAGGTGGGAGGCAATTACATCTGACGCGTGGGTCCGCGAGACCGTCACCTTGGGTCTTGCCCTGGACTTTGCCTCCACCCCCCGCACTTTCTTTCTGAGGTGCCCACGATCCCCGGATGCCGAGAAGCGGGCCCTCATGGTCTCTGCGATCCATCATCTCATCGAGATTGAGGCCATCCAGACGGTTCCGGCGGACCAGCGAGGCCTGGGATTCTATTCCAATTTGTTTCTCGTAAAGAAAGCCTCGGGCGGGTGGAGAGCGGTCCTTAATTTGAAGCGTCTCAATAAATATTTGGTGTACAATAAATTTAAGATGCACACTTTGCAGTCTATCTTGGCAAGTGTAAGGGAGGGTGATCTCATGTCATCCATTGATCTCACTGAGGCGTACCTCCATGTACCCATTCGACCAGCCCACCAACAATACCTTCGTTTTTGTTATGAAGAGGAACATTATCAATATTCGGCCCTGCCCTTCGGCCTTTCATCGGCCCTGCCCTTCGGCCTTTCATCGGCCCCTAGGGTCTTTACCAAAATTCTGGCAGCACTGGCCGCACATCTTAGGGAGGTGCCGGTCAGGGTCCAGTGCTACCTAGACGACATCTTAGTCCAGTCTGTCACCCACACAGGCCGACATTGACACACAACTTACGTTGGATACACTCCGTCATCATGGTTTTTCGGTTAATCTGGAGAAAAGCCAACTTTGTCCGACCACAAGGATCACACATTTGGGGGGCGGTCATTGACTCTTTGGAATGCAGGGTGTACTTGTCCCAGGAACGCCAGGATGACCTGGCTCAACTTACACAACAGGTGCTAGGACAAGGACAGGTGCCCCTGCACCTTCTGTCATCTCTACTGGGCAAAATGATTTCCGCAATCCATATTACGCCCTGGGCACAGCTGCATTCCAGAGACCTTCAATGGTTTCTCTTACCTTTTCAGAGAGCACGCAGAAGCACGTCATCGGCCAAGGTGCGCCTCCCGGCATCGGTAAGGCACTCCCTCCAGTGATGGCGATCCCCAGCATTGTCACGGGGCACCATCTTCTCCGAGCCGCAATGGGTGACGGTCACCATGGACGCCAGCCTGAGCGGATGGGGGGCCCACACTCAGGCCAGGGTGGCCCAGGGCAATTGGACGAGGGAGGAGGCGACGCTCAGCATCAATCTGTTGGAACTGAAGGACTCATTCCTCGCGCTGCGTCGGTTCCAGGATGTAGTTTCGGGTCAGCATGTCCTCCTGCTGACCGACAATATCACCGCCAAAGCCCATGTAAATCGCCAGGGGGGCATGGTTTCCCAGAGTCTCATGGCAGAGGCCAAGGCCTTGGGCTTGTGGGCCGAGACGCATCTCCTATCCATCAGGGCGGAATACATATCAGGGGTGACCAACAGGACAGCGGACTGGCTCAGCCGACACGAGGTGGACACTGCGGAATGGTGTCTAGATGCCGCGCTCTTCCGGGAGCTCTCCCTCAGGTTCGGCCAGCCGCTTGTCGACCTATTTGCCACTCCTCAGAATGCAAGGCTGCCCTGTTATTTCTGCAGGTTTCCAGCGCCGGGAGCGGAGGCGGTGGACGCACTACGCTGCCCGTGGCCGAGGGGCCTTCTGTATGCTTTTCCCCCTCTCCCATTGATTCCAAAAGTGATTTGCAGGGTTCTTTCCAAGAGGGCGGAAATCATTCTTCTAGCTCCATATTGGCCGCGGAGGGCTTGGTTTGCGGACCTCAAGGCACTTTCCATCTGCCCGCCCTGGCGGATCCCACCGACCGAGTCGTCGCTCTCCCAGGGGTCAGTGCTGCATCCAGATCCGCTCTGGTTGCAGCTGACCGCCTGGCGCTTGAGCGGCGCACTCTGACTCTGCGAGGGGTCCCAGACGACATAGTCACGACGCTGTTGTCCTCCCGCCGGTCCTCCACCATTAGAATATACAATTCCACCTGGAGGGTTTTTCGGGAGTGGTGTTCCTCGAGGAGCCTTTGCCCTCTGGACCTATCCATCATCCATATCCTGCAATTCCTGCAATCTGGACTGAACAAGGGCCTGGCCCCTAACACCTTAAGGCGTCAGGTCGCCGCGCTGTCCACGGTATTGTCATGTCGATCATCCGAGCCTCTATCCAATCACCCGTTAGTACGACGGTTTATGACGGCGGCAGCGCAAATTTCGCCGCCGATAGTACATAGGTACCCCACCTGGGACCTTCCCAAGGTCCTCCTCGGGCTGGCGGAGGACCCTTATGAACCTCTGGACACGGTTCCCCTCATACACTTGACCCATAAAGTGGTCTTCCTGGTTGCAATACATCGGCCCGCCATATTTCGGAGCTTGCGGCTCTCTCCATCAGGGACGAACTCTGTGTGTTCCACGCTGACAGAGTCATTCTACGACTAGACCCTACATTTCGGCCCAAGGTGAACTCTCATTTTCACCGGGCGCAGGAGCTGGTTTTGCCATCTTTCTACCCAGACCCGGCGTCCGAGGATGAGCGTTGTTTGCAGAAGCTGGATGTCCAGCGGGCACTCGAGATATACATCAGACGCACCGCGTCCTTCCGCCGGTCTGAATCGTTGTTTCTGGGTTTTCACCACACCTCGATGGGACGGAAGGCCTCATCGGCGATGATCGGTTGTTGGATTCGCGTGGTGATCGCCGCGGTTTACGACCAACAAGAATTGCCGCGTCCAGCTCGCCTGACAGCCCATTCAACACGGAGCGCGGCTACCACGGCTGCGTGGACAGCGAGGGCCTCCATCGAGGAGGTCTGCAGGGCAGCAACCTGGTCTTCACCATTGCCCTTCATCAGGCACTACAGGGTGGACGCTTTCACGACAGCGGACGCAGATTTTGGTCGACGTGTTATACAGTCGACATTGGCAACAGGGGTGCTGGACCAAGGGTCTTTAGGCCCTCCCTAGGGACGTTAGGCTTTGGCATGTCCCAATCTTCGAGGCTAGCTCCACCCACTATGGAGAAAGGGCGTTGTCTTCTCCTGAACGCCCCTTCTCGTAGGGTGGAGCTAGCCTCCAAGTCCCACCCGTGTTTTCGTGAGATTTAATTGGTTTTTTCGGTTGGGGAGCACCGAGAGTCTGGCCTTTCCTTCGTCTCAAGAGGGGGTGTACCTTGGAAGGGCAGCTTTTATATGTTTCCAGACTCAGTCCTAATTGGCTGCGATATGTGTCATTCCCAATCTTGGAGGCTAGCTCCACCCTACGAGAAGGGGCGTTCAGGAGAAGACAATGCCCTTTTAGTTCTGCCTTAGGCATAAATGTTAGCTGGGTGACTGTTGGCTAGTCACTATCTCTGAGCCCAACTACCTTCACAGGGGTATTGTTATGGAGAAAATAAGAAGAGGAAGGAATATTATGTATATTTGCCTCTTTGAATTATTTATATAGTAATAAGGCTGGGATAAAAATCTAATAAATACGGTAAATAAATTAAATTTTAAAATGAGGCTTTGCCAGATGTAAAAGCTGGATTCAGAGTATGCAAGTGTATTTGCAATTACAGTACTAGCATCTATTGGTTAAAGTAATACACAAGACATCTCAAAATATATTTATTTTTCCATCTTGACTATATAATGTTGTTTGCTTTTACTTTGTAGATGTTAGATTCAAAAAACCAAACCCAAGAAAAACATACCATTTTTTCTAAATAGTTTTTCTATTATTCCTGACTCATAAATAAAAATATTGCCATATTGAAGCAAACTACTTGCACCATTAAAATATGGTTACATTTTGAACATATAAGAACTCCTAGGGAGGACCTATTTTTACTCTCTTCTTTCCCAAACTCGCTAAACTTTGCTGCCTTTTGCTTCTCTGGAATGCATTGCCTTTCTTCTGAAAATCCAGATTACATTCCACCACAATAGACTGCAACAAATTTGTAGGTAGCCATTAAAATCTCACCCACCTACTGAAAAATTTGCTCATGAAGAAAAAACAGAATAAACTATGAGATAACTACATAGTTCAAAATCAGGAAATTAAAAAAGATGTATAACTTTTGTATATCATCATTTTTAGTTAATTTATATGTAGACCCTCCTGTGCTAAATATTGGAGCAAAATAAATAGAAATTACAATTAAAAGTGCTGGGAGAAACATCAACAACCTCAGATATGCTTTTGATGTGACTTTGACAATTGGAAATTCAAGGAATCTATTCCTAAGGATGAAAAGAGAAAGTGTGAATTCTACTAATATTAAAAATAAAAACAATGAAGTTGAGAATGTGTTAATAGCCAAGGACAACCCAGACGAATCTGAGCTAGTCACTGTTTGTATATTATTAGCATCAAAAATACAAATTGTTGGCATCTGTATCCATAAAATAAAGGAATAGTTGGATCTATATAGACCCATAGAAAATATAAAGACGCAATAAAATGTAACACTAAAAACAAAGATATGTATTGCCAACATCATGGTCATCATTTTAACAGTTGTAACATTTTGGCTGTGAAAGCTATATAGTCAGAAATGCTGAACAAAGAAAATTAGTACAGGAAAAAATTGTTGGCAAAACTTTGAATCGTAAGAAGAATTTGCCATTCACTACTAGATGAAATAAAACCAGACTACTCACTGGAAGCATTCCACAGCAAAACCATTATAAAATATTTCAATATATAATGTGAAGGTAAAAAACACTGAAGAAGACTCTGATGCATGGAAAAAATGAAGGCAATCAAAAAAAAAAATGAAGAGAGGAAGATGTGATTATATACTACCATGATTGACACAATTGTCAGCTTTCAAAAATTCAATAGAATCAGTTATCAACAGACAATCCTTGAAAAATTTAATGTTCATTAAGTCATGAAGAATAGGAATTCACTAAGCAAATTTCCACCATCAAAGTTGACACCAACCAAAGCATTGAAAAACTCAAAGAAGCAGTGCAAAATCGGAAGACATGGAGAGACCTGCCAAGAGTCGGACATGACTGAATGGATAACAACATCATCATCATCAAGCAATTTTCTTACCCTAGATTTTTTAGTAGCCCTTCAGAAACCAGACACAATTCCTAGATACACCAGAATGTGAAGAGGAAGACATACTACTGCAAATCTCAACAGCAAGACAGCAAGAAATAACTATTAGGGGAGACAGAAATGTTACAGATCCTGTTGTTTAAGGAGGGCCATCTAGTGGAACCAATAAAAAGGGTCTTCTCTATGGTGGCTCATCATCCTTATGAAAATAAGATTGGTCCCCACCTAGATACTTTTCGTAAGGCCCTGAAAACAGGGTTTTGGCAGGGGGCTTGGGGACCCCATGGTGATACAAGCCCATAAAGTGGTTTGTTTGACTGTTGTCACCAGAGAGGTGGGGGTTTATTGGGTTTTGTATTTGAGGTTTTATTGCTGAAAGCTGCCTTTGAGTTGGGTGATCATATAAATTTTTTAAACAAATTAAGTTTGTAGATTAAAACTTGGCTGGGTAAGGTGAATTTCCAAGTTGAACAATCCAAAGTCAATCTGAAGATTAATTATGCCAAATCAAGGGAGAGATGAGGTCATGGTTAGTTCATAAGCCAGAGTCATAAATAACTAGATTCTAAATGTCATGATACCCAAGCCAGATGCTGGAATTGCTTCTAGCAAGAGAGCAATATTTCTGTGTGACTTAAATTCCTGTCTTCTGAATATCCACAATTGTGATAAAACCTTGCTGGTGAGTTCTGCATCTTACTGCTTGCTCATGAGTTGCAAGTATGGTAAAGTACAGAGATCCGAAGAAGAATTGCTGGGGGGAGGTTGGAAGGAGCAAGTGAGTGTTTCTAACAGCCTGCATTGCAACTGAATCAGACTCCAAGGACATGACAGCAGAGGTGGGTTCCTCCCGTTTTGGACCGGTTTGCCTGAACCGGTAGCAAACCACTGGTGATGTATGGAACTGGTTCAGTTGGTGCCAGTCCGTGGACATCGACATCACTCTCTCTCTTTTTTTGGATTTTTTTGGATTTTTGGGGGGAGGGGTTTTTTTTTTTGGAATTTTTTTCTGGTTTTTTTTTCTTCTGCGCATGTGCAGAAGCTGAGTTTCCGGAACTGCGCATGCATCGCCATCTTGTTTTTGGCTTTTGTTTTTGGGAATTTTTTTGGATTTTATGCCACTGCGCATGCGCGCCCATGCAGCGCGGGAGGAAGCAAACCGGCAGCGAGGTAAGTTAGAACCCACCCCTGCATGACAGCAACTGAACGTTATTAGTCAATCCTTACCTTCTTTCTCAGAAATCTTCCCTTCTGGACATTGGATGCAAGAGTAGCAGCAAAATGGCTTCCCCTCTATCATTTGCTTCCAAGAACCTGGACAACATCTTGGTGTACACAGAGAAACTGGAATTGACTAATTCATAAAGCCAAAGCAAGGGAAGAAAGACATGAATAATTATGCAGTAGGACATTTATGAACTCTATGTTCTAGGTCACATGATTACCAAGAATCTATATTTTCCAGCATGTCACCATGCTTAGATGGGTCAATAGTAACAAGGTTTTGTTTTTCAAATATTGAATTTCCTAATCAGTTTCATCAATGACCATTTCAAAAGTGAAAAGAGGGAGATGTGTTGTTGCAAAATATAGTATATAAAGTGAACAGCTCAGAAATAATAGTTGATGCTTTTGCAGTTTTGAGATATTTTTTATTTGATATCTTTGAGATTTGAAATTCTGTAAAGATGATAAACCAAATTTTAAAAATGGCTTTTTTTGTCATGACTAATACTGATTGTATTCTTTTAGTTAACAATCACTTTAACATTTCCTGTTCCAGATACTTTATTGAATTGCTATCCAACAAAGACAATGCAGGGTTCAACTTCAGATGAGCCCTACCTGTTCTCCTCATTTTTATTGATAGGACTGAGATTCAGTACTCACATGCAGGTTGCCTCTAACTGCAACCAACCTGATTAAACCATTCATTCCATTTGATGGCATCTTCATGAATGATGAATGATTCGTCTGTAGGGGAGTGTGAATCAACCCTTCCAATTTTTACCCTTGTCTGGTTTTCAGAAAAAATAAAATTAATGATATCAAATCCAGCAATCATCTTCCCTTCCTTATCAAACAATATACTGTCTCCAACAGTGTTGTTAAATGTAACATATCTCAAAAAGTGATGCAGCTGAATGAAAAAGAAAGGACAAATATTGTAGACAAAATTATGTATTAATGCAGTTGTCCAAAGAAACTATTTCAATGTTGAATCTCTATCATCCAAATACATAAGAGAGAGAAAATACCTGGCTCAGCATTTCCCTTGTACTTTGTTAATTACTTAATTCCTAATAACCCGGGATGGAAGCATACATTAAAAAAAAAAGAAATAATGTTATTATAAGAACTTTCTGCACTAAAACCTGCACTGTTGTTTAGATTGGGTTCTAATAACTCATCACAAAATGACATAGTTAGATTTGGACTGGGATAATCTTAATAAGCTTCTACACATTCTAGAAAGGAAGCTATAGAAATTAGATAAATTGGAATCCATCTACATGGTGAATTTGAAAATAAAGACATTGAATTACTATGGCTAGAGATTTAGGACTCAAGAGTTTAAAATGCATGATACCTTCCAAAATGGCTGATTATGAACCCATAGCCCACCATCCTTAATTGATCTGTGTTTGAGTCCAGATGTAGTCATGGTATGTAAAGCATGGGCTATGGCAAAGACAGCATTGTAGATACTGTAACTGTAGCCAGACATGGATATTTCGAAAAGTGGGGCTGAGAGTTTATTTAGTTTCTCCTGGCCAGTGCAAATGTTCTCTTCTTCTTCGTTGATAAGTGTACCTAGAAATCGACAGTTGAAAACCTGTTCCCAAAAGCCTTTGAAAAAACCATCTCCTTTTGTAGTGAAAGGATTTCGACTCTCAATAAATTGCTGAAATCCAGACACATCATTGGAATGAAATGCAAGGCCTAAAGCTCCATGGAAAATTCCTAAATCCCAATACCTTTGAAATCCAAAGGAAGCAATCTCCATTTGGGCAGTGAAGATCCATAGTTTTCCTAGAGGTTTCTGATGTTTACTGTCTACATCTTCATCTGATTGATAAGAGAGAAATCTAAAAAATCCAAAGGAATTAGATTCACCAAAAGCAATTATCACTGTAGCCTTACTAGCTGTCAATGTATCATACGTCTTCCTTCCTTTATTCAGTAACTCAAAGATATTAGTAATAAAAGTTATGCCAGGGATTTTTTCTATGAATGCAATACAGATACCCTTCTGAGGAAACATAGGTATCACTGTTTGTAAAATTCTTTCTCCATCATCGGTCTCCATAACCACCATTCCAACCCATATCCATCTGAAGTGCAGAAGCAGAGACAGAATCCCTTCATATTCAAGATCTTCCTTTGGAACCATCTGGTAGATGGGAAGACCAGAAGATTTGTCCTTCATCACTGGAGTGGGACTATAGCTAAGCTAAAGAGACCCATGAAAAGAAGAAAATAATTACAGCAGTTATTATCATGTGCCATACATAAGAGTATGTGTTAAATTTAAATGGAGATGGACTACTGATGGGTTTGTTTTCCTATGTTGTGCCATGTGTTTATGAAGTGGTTGTTTTCTTTCCCCAATGTACAGATCTGTACATGGCGCACTGCATATACCATGTTACTCAGTTTGTTTCTGGGTGTTTTATCCTTGAAGTGGACAAGCTTGTGCCTTAGTGTATTATGGGGTTTGAAGTGACAACATTGCTTCATTTATTGTTCTCTTCATTGACTATTATGGAGGAGCTCCTGTAAGTCTTTTTTGAGATTTGATGGTCCACTTGGGATAGCCACATCTTCTGAAAGCTTCCTTGATGTATTTTAGTACTTTTACTTTCCCATCTTTGATGGTAGTCAGGCCTTCAACTTGGTGGTGTAGGGTTCTGACTCCTATTTTGTGCTCCAGTGGGTGCAAATCAAAATGTAAATATTGATCTCTGTGTGTGTGGTTTCTATAAGCTTCAATGTTAAGGCTTCAGTCTTCCTTAATGTATAGTGCACATTATGAAAGGCTAGATTATTTTCCTTAACATCTTCCCTGGTGGATTTGATGTATATGTCTACCTTTGGGACAACCATGACCTGGATGACTGAGAATCTCCATAACATTTATTCTTTGGCTAGTTTTGAACTTCAGTTGAGCTCATTTCAATTTTTAAAATTTAATCCAAGTATTTGTTTTGACTTTATTTTGTTAACGATGGTCATTACTCTATTTCTTCTATGATTTTCTTGTTTACAGCAGATCTGTGTGACCCAATTTCACCCATCTGAGTTCACTAATCTCCAGAATGTAGTCACTCTTGACATTTCTGACCAACAATATCAAGCTTTCCTTGATCCATAATATACCTAGACTTCAGCAAGGCATTCGACAAAGTAGACCATAACGTACTTCTTCATAAGCTAGAGAAAAGTGGGATAGACAACCTCACCACCAGATGGATCCACAACTGGCTGGCAAATCGTACTCAATGAGTAGTCCTTAATGGGTCTAAGTCCACATGGAGAGAAGTAAGCAGTGGGGTACCACAAGGCTCCATCTTAGTCCCAGAACTCTTCAATATCTTCATAAATGACTTAGATGAAGGAATAGAAGGGGAACTTACCAAATTTGCAGATGACACTAAGCTGGCAGGGATAACTAACACCCTAGAAGATAGGCTCAAGATCCAGATGGATCTTGACAGACTTGAGCGCTGGGCCCTATCTAACAAAATGAAATTCAATGTAGAGAAAAGTAAAATCCTACACTTAGGTAAAAAAAATCAAAAGTATACATATAAACTGGGTGAAACAAGGCTTAATAGCAGTGACTGTGAGAGGGATTTTGGAGTTCGAGTGGACAATCATTTAAATATGAACCAGCAGTGTGCAGCGGCAGCCAAAAAAGCCAATGCAATCCTAAATTGCATCAACAGAGGGATACAATCAAGATCAAGTGAGGTACTAATACCACTCTATAAAGCCTTAGTTAGACTACTGCATCCAGTTTTGGTCACCACACTATAAAAAGATGTTGAGACTCTAGAAAAAGTGCAGAGGAGAGCAACCAGGATGATTAGGGGACTGGAGACTAAAACATATGAAGAACGGTTACAGGAACTGGGCCTGGCTAGTCTAGTGAAGAGAAGGACCAGGGGAGACATGATAGCAGTGTTCCAATATTTTAGGGGCTGCCACAGAGAGGAGGGTCAAGCTATTTTCCAAAGCACCTGAAGGCCAGACAAGGGATAATGGATGGAAACTGATCGAGGAGAGATTCAACCTAGAAATAAGGAGGAACTTTCTGACAGTGAGAACAATCAACCAATGGAACAGCTTGCCTTCGGAAGCTGTGAGAGCTTCATCACTTGAGACTTTCAAGAAGAGATTGGACTGCCATTTCTCAGAAATGGTGTAGGGTCTCCTGCTTGAGTGGGGGGGTTGGACTAGATGACCTACAAGGTCCCTTCCAACTCTGTTAATCTGTTAATCTGTTAATTCATGGTTCTGACATGCAAAATTCTATATCTATCTTTTATCTATCTATCTATCTATCTATCTATCTATCTATCTATCTATCTATCTATCTATCTATCTATCTTCTATCTATCTATCTATCATCTATTATCTATCTCTATCATCTATATCATCTATATCATCTATCTATCTATCTATTTTTCTATCTATCTATCTATTTAATGTGAACATTTTTTTCATACAAAAGACAAATAATTTGTGAATCAATCCTTCATGACTATATTTTAAAAGTACAGAAATCCCCCCTTTACCTTGAATATCATTTAAATTGTTTCAGAAATATTTAAAGTGCAAAGATGTATACAGAAAAATGTGAAAAAAATTGTTAACATTAATTGTCATACCTTACCTGGGGAATCTTGTAGATATCCAACAGAATTGCCATATCAAGAGAAGTAAAAGAATCTAGACCACCAATCACTGCAAGGAGTTTATTCTTCATGTTACAGTTGTAATTTGGGAAAAATCTTTCCAGTGTATATGTAAGGAGCATAGTGGAATAAAATGTCCATTTTGCATCATAGTAATTGTCATAAATATGGAATCCCAAGGTTATATTGTGTAATATCTGAGGATTTTCATTTATCTCTTTTTCTGCAAAGGCCAAAGCCAGGATGTGCTGGTAATTCACTGAAAATATTCTAGAATGAGTATTGCAAAGTGTATCAGGTAATAGTTTGCAATTCTAAAATTTAAAATTTAATTTAATGAATTAAATTCATTCCTATTTAATATATGCATGGCACTTTGACAGAGATATTCCTCATACTGTAAAATATTATACACTCAAATTTTTATTCTTTTATTATATGTAATAATTAATATCTCCAAAGTGACTTTTTAAAATAAATATTGATGGAGGAAAAAATGAAGTAAAATCAAGCAGAATGAACCTCTGTTTCTTGCAAAACTGAAGAGGGTTGAATATTTGGATGCTGAATACTTGGTTCTTGTGAACTGAATGGTACTGCATTTTAAACCTGAAGAAAAAAATGTGTCCTGCTACACAGATAATGAAGTAAGAAATCTGTCTCAAGGAATAGGGATTAAGAATGAAAATAAACTGAATAGGACAAGTATATGCCAAAGACAAAGGGAAAAGAATCATAATGAAAAATGTTATGTTCCAAAAATTAGGAGGAGAAATCAAAACTATGATCTACCCTTGCCAATCTCCTCTGTGGTGAAAAATATTGTTTAAACATACAGTATCAGAGGCATTGGAGCAAATAGTGGTGAACATATATTTCCTCCATATAGATTTTTTAAACTAAATTATTTTCTTCTGCACAGGGGAAAATGTAGCAATCAAATTTATGTGTAAATCTAAAAACCACAGCTTCCTGCATAGCCAAAGTTCCTTTAATTATACTAATATATCTTCCTAAAATGTAATTTGACAGCCCACTAAGGATAAAGAAGATAACAAAGAAAAATGAATTCCTTACGTAAATTCCTCAGGCATAGCTGGTGGAGGTTCCTTTATGAAATCTTTGGCATAGGAGAGAAAGATACCATGAGATGCAATGCCACCAATGATGAGGTCTCCAGATTGACGATAGCTGTGAAGTGGGTGTTCTGGATACCATACATTACATTTCACTGTATGAGCTTCATGTGCCATGTATGGAAGAAGAGTTAACAGGCGTACTGCTCCTACCAACACCCTGAATTCAAGTGTTAAAATCTCCTCTCTGCAGATTCTTCTCTCTATCCGCAAAGAGGTCATTAGAATGTCCATTGATTCAGCAGTATACAAATAGAATGAATTATGCTTATTATTATTCCAATATTAAATAAATAGTTTTCTAGACAATCTAAATCTCCAAATATTGAGTACAGGGGATCATATTTATGGATTTAATGTCATATTTTTAGATCACCCATCTTCCTCAAAGACAAACAAACACATATCCCTATCCCTACCTTGAATGCCAGAGCTTATATTTATTCAATATTTCATTGACTGTTTCTGAGCATTGTTCTTTGCAATTTTACATCAGCTAATTTAATTATAGATATTATGCTAATTGAGGGAATGGAAATTGTTTCTTATTCAGAAGTGGAATTCCATGTGGAATATCTATATAGATACTGTATATCTATCTTTCTTTCTATCTATCTACAGTACCTATCTATCTATCTATCTATCTATCTATCTATCTATCTATCTATCTATCTATCTATCTATCTATCTATCTATCTATCTATCTATCTTTCATTCTTCATCCATTGTTCAGAGTGAATATTATATCCAAAGTTTTTTGACCATTTTATCAACCAATCATTAACTTGTTCATCCTCTCTTTTCATTTTCATTAAGAGTTCGATATATTTTAGCAATATTATGATTAAATTCTCCTTGAGACAAATTTAACTAATTGGCATAGGCTAATTTTTCTTGGTATTTTCTTGAACACCACTTTAAATTCTCCAAGATCCTCAAAAACCATATGCACTTTTGACAGTGATACTCTAATAAAAGGCCAAAACTGCTACATTTGCACCCAAAATAATTTTCAGAGATTTTTCAGCTCTGATATCAAAATAATAATGTACATATGGGGTAACAGATACAATCTTTAGCCCAGCATTTGAGGATAACTGAATCAATCTCCACAGTCATCATGTATCTTGATGTGCAGGTAGATTGCAATAAATAATGAAAAACCACATAGTGAAAATTCCAGTTTGAATTAAGAAGCCATATTAAAATACAGAATAACTCAGTCCTTTTTCTACTTGCTGCTTCATCTTCTTTCCTAGCTTAGTTGTTATAAAAGCCAGGACCTCTATCATGGTTTTGGCCAGAACATAGGAAATAACAAAAAAAAACCCATTACATCCCAACTTTGATAGTTTTACTAGGAAGTTAGTATGGTCAATGATAAGAGCAGGTACTGAAAGATCTATGAGGACAATGGGATCACACTACCCTTTTCTTTTTCTCATTGGGTACCAAAGTTGTTCTGAAAGTTTACATACTAGGAAAATATTTGTTCCTTTTAACATCTGATTGTGAGTAATGTGCTGAGGACAAATGCAGTTGATAAAGTGCTTTCAGAAAGAGACTGGCAGGACAGTGATAAAATCCAAAGGATGAGAATCCTAAACGGTGTGGGGTGGTTGTTTTTTGTTTTTTGTTTTTGAGAACTGAGTGGGTGGTCTGGTTAATTATGACTTGACATTTGTTTGTTTGTTTGTTTGTTTGTTTGTTTGTTTGTTTGTTTGTTTGTTCGTTCGTTCGTTCGTTCATTCATTCATTCATTCATTCATTCATTCATTCATTCATTCATTCATTCATTCATTTATTTATTTATTATTAATATTTGTATGCCGCTCAACTCAGCAGGGACTCTGAGCAGCTAACAACAATATAAACGGTATAAACAATATAATATAAAACAATTTAAAAACATAGCTAAAAACACAATAAAAACATTAAAAGCACTCAGTCACTCACATACTCATGGGCCTACATCTATCAACTATTAGGTCCAGGCTTGCTGGAAAAGCCAGGTTTTCACAGCTTTTCTGAAGGCCAATAGGGTGGGGATAGTCCGGATCTCAGGGGGTAGCTGATTCCACAAAGTAGGGGCCGCCACAAAGAAGGCCCTCACCCAAGGGCCCGCCAGCTGACATTGTCTGGCCGACAGAACCCGTAGCAGGCCAACCCTGTGAGATCTAAGCGGTCGTAGGGAGGTATATTGTAAGAGATGGTCCCAAAGATACTCTGGCCCTGCATCATATAGAGCTTAAAAGGTAATCACCAACACCTTGAATTGTACCTTTAGACCAATAGGTAACCAATGCAGCTCACGTAAGATGGGAGTGGTGTGGGTGTACCTAGGCACACCCACCACAGCACGTGCCACTGCATTTTGGACCAGCTGAAGTCTCCGAATACTCTTCAAGGGTAGCCCTATGTAGAGCGTGTTACAGTAATCAAGCCATGAGGTGACAAGGGCATGAGTGATTGTAAGAAGTGCTTCCCATTCCAAGTAGGGTCGCAATTGGTGCACAAGATGAACTTGTGCAAAGGTCCCCCTGGCCACAGCTGATAGATGTTGATCCAATTTAAGCTGTGGATCCAGGAGGACACCCAAATTGTGAACCCATTATGAGGGGATTAATTTTTCTCCCCCCAGAACCAAGGCCGGACAGTTGACATCATCCTTGTCAGGAGATGTGATAAGAGGAGCAATAGACTTTTACCTGTGTTGTGATATGAGACCATCAAGAATCCAAAGCAGAAGGGATCAGAAGTTATAAACACCAAAATGCCCAACATATTATTTTTATGGTAGTGTTTCAAAAGAAAGAAGAACGGGAAGAAAAAGGGATGGTCCTCTTAGGCCACATCTTTTTGAGTCCATATATAAGGATCATGTGGTTGAGTGCATGCTTAGACAACGAAGTGACACATGTGTCTCCCTATCCCTGAAGTCTATAACTGTCTACCAGAGAGAAGAAAGAGAAGAAAAAAGAGTAGTATTTAATAAACTGTAACAGTATATTTAAAATTGTATTCTTAACATGGTGAAAGGAAACCATTGTATGGCTGCAGAAAAATATATTTATTTAAAGAGTTACAGGATCTTCTACTCCTCCAATCTCCCTATAAATGAGGACTTTTTTTTCAAAGAGTCTTCCAAATGCAGTATATCAGCTATTTTAAAAATTGACTGTGTTTTTTTAAACACTCTAAGAAGATAAATATCAATTCTTAAAATATTTGATTGAATAAATATGCAAAACAAATTGGTACTGATCATATGTGCTCTTCCTTAAGAAGGTTATCACATACAGTAAGTGGGACATCCCAGTTAGAAAAGCCTCCATCATTAATCTCAATCTCCACGCCAAAAGAAGGAATAAAATGGTTTGGCATGTTTGCATTTTTATAGGTAAGCACCATTGTTTTGACCTGAGCTCAGAAATTACTCTTTTCAAAAGTCTGGATGCCTGAAATACAATTCTGTTCAGGGGCCTGACAATCCAGTCTGGAAGATATTGCAGTAATCAAGACAAAACTTTGCCAATGCATTGATAAATGTGGCCAATTGATTTCTCTTTTGACTGCAATTCCAATAATTGGCCCCTATCCAATCTTGGTACTGATTTAGAATTTCTCCAGTCTTTTCTGATTCATAAAGCTAGTGTTCATATGACATATGGAGAGAGGGGGGGGGGAGAAATAAGTAATAATATTTTTATAATTTATTACTTTACAATATTTATAGCCAGACCAAATCTAAGCAGGTTCTGGACAGAATGCAATACGGTCAAAGACAAAAAAATAAAACCCAAATAAATTTTAAACATAATGAACAATCAACATACAGCATTAGGCACTGTTGAAATAATGAACCTAAGGACCATGGAACATTTCCCTGTAGCCTAACCATAATTAGCTACCTATTAATGTGATTATTCAAAGAAGAGCTGTCTTGATGCATGTAAAGAAATGACAGGAACAATTGTGGTGTAACATCCATGTAACATCCAGAATATTCCAGTGATAGTGGTGGACAGCCATATATTTATTAGCTATATTTATCTCTGTGAAGTGTGTATTCCAAAGGAAACCTGTGTGTATTCCAAAGGAAAGCTTAATTTCTACAGTTCCTTATTTCTCCATATTCTCCTATTTTTGTTGATGCTTATCAGAGCCAAGTAAATGAGGAAAGATTAATTAATTAAATAATCAGTCAGGCAAGAGATACAAATACAGTGTGATTACTTTTGCTGAGAAACAGTTCATGCAAGCCAGAAATTTTAAAAGCAAGCAAACTCATATGTAGAATTCTGCCATAAAATAACTAGACAATTCTTGAATATTTTGTACCTTCGGTTAATGTAGGATTGGAATTATTTTTTTATTATTATTATTTATTTGTCAAGCATATATGACAACAAGCAAAGTATAAACATGATTTTGTGTGTGTGTGTGTGTGTGTGTATGTATATATATATATATATATATATATATATATATATATATATATATATATATATATATATATATATATATATATATGTACATTTATATATATATATATGTACATTTATATATATAAATATGTAATTATATATATATAATTACAAGCATGATTATGAGTACATATGAATACATGTATGAATTTATGGGTGCATTTGGATAGGAACGGTAGGCACGATTGTGCGCTTATGCACGCCCCTTACAGACCTCTTAGGAATGGGGTGAGGTCGATTATAATTATTTATGGAATTAACAATCCTATAAATTGAAAACTCTTCGAAATGAAAATTGTATTTCTAACATTCAATCTTTCTTTCATATTCTTCTTAGCTGTTCCCTATGGTTCATTTTAGGCCTCAGAACAATAATGTAAAATTTGGGGAGAAAAATGCAACCCAGCATTCCAGCACTGGAAGATAAAATAGAAAACGTCTCCACAGCTACTGAGTATTTTCCCTTGGAGCTCAGATAGGAAGGAACAAAAGCTAACCAAACACTGCAGAAGACCAACATGCTGAAAGTGATGAACTTCGCTTCATTGAAACTATCAGGTAACTTCCTGGCAAAAAAAGCCACAGTAAAACAGGCAACAGCCAAGAAGCCCAGGTAGCCCAACACAGAGTAAAACATGAGTACAGACCCTTCATTACATTCCAATACAATTTTTTTAGACATTGAATGGATGTCAGCATTTGGGAATGGAGGGGAGTTTATCAACCACATGGCACAGATGTGTATTTGAATGAGAGAACAGGAAATTACAATAGAATTGGCCAGTCTCTTTCCCACCAACTTTCTCAACCTAGATCCTGGTTCCGTGGCCATGAATGCCAAAACCACAGTGATTGTTTTGGCCAGCACACAAGAAAGAGCCACTGAGAACACAATGCCAAAAGTAATTTGTCGGAGGAGACATGTCACCTTCTGGGGGCAGCCAATGAATAACAGTGCACTAAGAAAACACAGCAGAAGAGAGAAAAGGAGACTGTAGGTGAGGTTCCTATTATTGGCTTTGACAATGGGAGTGTTGTGATGTTTTATAAATGCTCCAAGCATCAAAGCTGTCATCAAAGAAAATAAAAGGGCAAGAAAAGCTAAACTGCTCCCCAAATATTCCTCATAAGATAAGTAGGTTACAGTCTTAGGAATACAGAAATCCTGGCTCTTGCTTGGATATTTTCCAGCTTCACAGTTGTAGCAGTCATTAATATCTGAAATATGGAATCAGTTTCACATGGTTAGCAAATATATGTTACTATTATCATCACAAATGAGCAAAACCAGCTTTTGTTACAACACTGAAAACTATTTCACGGTGAACAGGATACTGAATAAACTTAAGCTGATTCTAGATTTTTTTTAAAAAAGGAACAGTTTAAAGCCTTAAACTTTCAAAAAGACTTTATGAAAAAATTTTGAATTTATTGAGGAGTGATAGAATAAGAGGACACTTTCCATTTTCAATTGTTAAGCATTAAAGAAGCAACAAGAAAGAAGCAGCCACATTTGATAAGGCTGCTAGGTTATTCTGATAGCAATAAAAGGATTGTGAGGTGACCTCTCAAATTTAGATGAATATACTATAAAATTGAACATGTATAAAAAATGAAAAATAACTGATATGTGCTTGAAAGACAGTTTTTGAGTAGAACATTTTTGGTTTAAGCCGGGGGTCTGCAACCTGAGGCTCTGGAGCTGCAGGCGGCTCTTTGGGCCCTCTGCTGTGTGTTGTGGCCCACCAGCGGCCTGTGCAGTGGCTCCTGAGGAGATGGTCTACTCGGGAGTAAGGCTTAGGGTTAATTGGCCACTCCCATAGCCTATTTAAGTGAGGAAATGGACTGACCAATTTGCAGGAAACAACTTCGTTCATTCTCGTCATGTCTTTGCCTTCAAAACTCCTGTTCGGCTTGTGTTTGGAAGACGTCCAGTTTCCTGCAAATTACTCCTGGGCATTCTGCCAACAATAGTAAGATTGTGTGCTGTTATCAGACAGCCTCCTCGCTGGCCCTTTGATTCTTTTTGTGTGGATTATTGTCAGCTGTTAAAAAGATTAATTAACAGCTGTTGCTCAGAAAAGACTGCTTATTTATTTCATTGACTTTAGAACGACTGCTAAGACAAATTAGAAATCTGGGCTGGCTGAGGAACGAACGCAAGCCACGGCGGAGGCTTCCCTTTGGGTGACCTTCCTCCTCCTCCTCTTGCAATCCCCTGGCCAGCTGTGGTGGGGCCAGGAGGGTGTGCACAAGTGAGGAGACTCTCCTCAAGTGAGTGGCTGCCTACTCTGTGTGTGTCTTTTCTGTGCTTTTGCCAAGCCCAACCGTTCACTTGAGGAGAGTCTTCCCACTCGTATGCACCCTCCCAGCCATGCCACAGCTGGCAAGGGGGTCATGAGAGGAGGAGGAGGAGGGTCATGGAGCCTTAGTGCAGGAGCGAAGTGGCCCTGTACTTGCCTTCGTGCCACTTTTGTGCTCAAGGCAGTCTTTGCCTCCTGCCACTTGGTGCTGGAACTCGCGCCCGCCACACTCGGCCGAAGAGCTGCTGGGGGGAGAGGGGACCTTAGTGCAAGAGCGAAGTGGCCTTATATTTGCCTTTGGGCCACATTTGGCTCAAGGCAGCCCTCGTCTCCCACTGCTTTGGGTTCAGAGCTGTAAGCCACATCCTGTTGCTAGGGGCGAGTGTGACAGGGTCGCATTGTGGCTCCATGTCATAATGGGCTCCAAGAAACATGCTAAAGTTCACTGTGCTGTGCAAGGCAATCTGAGAGTGCCTCATGGCCTGCTTGATGCCTCATATCAGAATCTGAGAGGGGGGAGAGAGGAGAGAGAGAGAGAGAGAGACAGACAGACAGACAGACAGACAGACAAACAGAGAGACAGAGAGAGAGAGAGAGAGAGAGAGAGACAGAGACAGAGACAGAGACAGAGACAGAGACAGAGACAGAGAGAGATGGAGGGAGGGGGAGGGGGAGGGGAGAGACAGAGAGACACACAGAGTGAGAGATACAGAGAGAGGGGAGAGAGAGATACAGAGAGATACAGAGAGAGGGGGAGATAGAGAGGGAGATAGGAAGAGAGCGACACATACAGAGAGAGATACAGAGAGAGGGGGAGAGGGAGTGGGAGAGAGAGGTGGGAAGAGAGAGATACAGAGAGAGAGATACAGAGAGAGATACAGAGAGAGGGAAGAGAGAGGTGGGGAGAGAGAGACAGAGAGATACAGAGAGGGGGGAGAGGAGGAGAGAGAGACAGAAAGAGAGATACAGAGAGATACAGAGAGAGAGGAGAGAGAGGTGGGGGAGGGAGAGATGTCAAAAGGGTTTTGTGGCTTCCGGTGTTTTTTAACAACAGTTGTCTGCCCTAATGACCGGCTGGGTAGGCATGGCTAGAGGGTCATGTGACTAGGTGGGACTGAGTGACATTGAGTTGGCCATGCCCACATAGGTTTTGGCTCCCGATGTTTTCTTTTCTGTGGGAACAGGTCCAAATGGCTCTTTGAGTGTTTAAGGTTGCAGACCCCTGGTTTAAGCTCTCAGAATCTAATCAGGAAAGCCTATTCTGAGCATAATATAACATTGTAAATGCCAACTCAATGCCAACTGTTGAAAGAAATTTCCTAAGTCCCTTTCTTTGAGCCGGGAAAATTCGGACAAATAAGACGTGAGGCACATTGCTGTAGGAAAGGAGGTTGATCGATTGATTTCCCAACAGTAAAGGAATTTGTAGCTACAGAGAGAAAAATTGGGTTCTGAGATTTTGTATAGGGGGACTGATCCTGGGTGTGGTGTGTGTGTGGGGCATAGGCTGTGTATCAGTGGTGGGTTCCTACTGGTGTGGTCCACTCTATAGCATCGGTAGCAGCCCGCTGGTGACGTCACAGTACCGGTGCGGTCGGTTGCCGGTGCCTGAGCGCTGCCATTTTTTAAAAAAAATTAATTTTTTTTTTAAAAAATTCTTCTGCGCATGCCCAAAAGCCGAGCTTCCGGCACTGCACATGCGCTTCCTTCCTACCCCACAGTGAGTCCAAGCAGGGGAGGATGGGTGAGGGAGCACATGAGACGCTGAAAGAACGGGCAGCAGGAGCTATCTCCATTCCCCTCCCTTCAGCAGTCCGAGAAACCACGAACGCGCGGTGATGATCCCAGGCATTTTCGCACGTTCGAGGCTTCTCGAGCTGCTGAGGGGAGGGGGAACGGGTGGCAGGAGCCTAGGATCATCAAATGGGGAGAAGCATTCAGGCTGGACAGAGCCTCCTAGAAGAACTGCTGCCATGGTCTTGCTGCTCCCGCTGTGGGGGGCTGCATTGCAGGTGAGCAATGTCCCCCTGCTTCTCTGGCAGCGGCCAAGCTCCCGAGGCTGCCAGCCTTGGCCACCGGCATCTGGCTCCTCCCACCCATTCCCCACCTTTAATGAGCCTGGGGTGGGAGAAGACCCTGGGCTCGCTCGCAATGGGCTCCAGGCCTGTCCCTGTGGAGCGGCGGTGGCATCGCCGTCAATACTGCCAGGAGCTTCCTGTTGTGACCCAGCACCACAACCCCCAGAAACACACACACACAACCGTTTGTGATTCAAACAAAAAGGGTCCTTTTACTAATAAGGTTTCTTAGCAAAAGCTCAGGGGTTTTCAAAGTCCATAAACAACACAATAGTAAAGTCTCGGGGAATAATGTTCTTTTGGTTCCTTGAGAGTTAAATATCAAACGGTCAAATGTTCAAAACAATATTCAGTAATTCTCCTCTTATCTGACAAGTTGGCTGGCTTCCCAGAATAAGCCTTTCAGAAGCTGCTGTCTCCAAATACAAGATTTCCGAACAAATGCAGAGGCAAGACTATGGATGTGCTGTAGATCATTTGACGCGTTGTTCTCAGCACTGAGTGCTGATTACGCCGGCCTAATATAGGCACTGAAGGGCATGGCCCAATTAGCCCTCAGTGCTACCTCCGAGTAGACCTATGCTTACTCAGCCAGTCCTGTCTTCTGGCTGCTCTGCGAGCTCTGGCATCCAGCAGGGGTTCTTCATCTCCTGAGGATTCACTCTGCTGCGCAGGTGCAGAAGGTCCTGGGGGATCGTCCTGCTCTGGCACTGAGTCCTCATCACCAGCCGTCTCCGGTGCCAGGCACATGGGCTGGTACTGCTGCACCATGAGCGGCTCCACGTCCTCCGGATCCTCCATCCTCGGCGCCGGACGCAGCCAAGGCACAACACTTCCCTCCTCTGCTGCCGCCTCTGCAGCCGCCGCTTCCAGCCAAGGGACTGAGCACAGTGGATGAAGGCGACTCTCTCAACGGGCCCGAGTATGAGGAAGAGGAGGTGGCCATCCCACTGAATGAGCCCCGCATGAACCAGTGAGTATGCCCCCCACTGACCCTCACCCCATCCAGGCTAAGGATTCAGATGAGGAATAAGTCCCGGTTTCTCCCCAAAAGTCTCGGTTTTTAGCAATGCACCCAGTGGAAGTGTGTTGTACTGAGCAAGTCCTGAAAGTTTCTTAGTGCCTCCTCTTTCTCTTCCCGCATCCCATTGGAAGCTGCTTAGTCAACTGCCTGCTTGCCTGGAAAAACTGAAAACCTGACAATTAAGTCTTTCCCCATCCCTTCGCTTGAAAATAATAAGAAGCTCACATTTGACACTTTTCCTTCGCTTTTGCCTAAAGCTTCCCAAAGTGGGCGTTTTCCAAAAGCTTAACCTTTTATACTGTTAATTTTATACAGTTTTATACTGTTATTCTTTAGATGAAAACATTGAGGACTGTTAAACGATACTGTTCTTTTAACAGTCCTCAATATTTTCGTCTAAGGAATCCATGACTGAAACCAAAAATGCTGTGTGAGACTTGCTTGTCTTTTAACTATAGCATTTTCTACATATAAAGGTTGCTGTGTTGCCATGGTGTAACACACACTTTGTATACAAAGCTTTCCCTGTAAGTTATAAAATAGCAAAAATAGTAGTAACATCTCTCTGAAATAACTAATATATGACCGGCAAGCCACACCCACCCAGTTACATGGCTGGCAAGCCACACCCACCCGGTCACATGGCTGGCAAGCCACACCCACAAAATAAGCCTACCACAGTTTGGTAGTAAAAAAATTAGGAACCCGCCCCTGCTGTGTATATGCTGGTCCATATGTGGGTTTGGAGGGATGTGGGTCTCCTACGTACATTTTCTAGTGTGTCTCAACAACTCAATCTTAATTGTTCTTCCTGGTGTCTGTTGGCTTGTCTTTGGTAGTGTAGTTGGTATCTGGGCAGCCTATTTGTGAGTGCAGGGAAGTGTGACTTAACAGGTTCTTTGTCTGATTAATTACTCTTGCCCGGGTACTAGGTTTTGATACTTGGTTTTGCTATTGTCAGTTGATGACTCAGCGGAGGTGCAGCTCAGCAATCTATTGTTACACCGTGTCTCCCATAGTTTCCAATCTCAATGGATTTTAGTTAATGGTTGAGCGATAACTGAGTGATAGAAATAAAGTTAATTTTGCAATTGAGAATCCCTTATGATTATAATTGATTAGTAAAATAAAATACTTAACATATATAAACAAGTGCAAAATAACACATATGGGTATGAAAGACAGTTTTTATATATAACTTTTTTGGTCTAAACTCTCAGCATCTGATCAGGAAAAGCTATTCTGAGCATAATAGAAATTGTAATTGCCAAGCAAAAGGTGAAAATCAATGGGAAGGAGATTAAAATTGAAGGTACTGATACAGTAAATGCCATTATATAATCTATAGTGAGTTTCATCTAAACCAGTGATGGTGAACCTTTTTTTGGTCGGGTACCAAAAGGGTGCGCGTGCATACGATAGCACGCGTGCATGTGCCCACACCCATAATGCAATGCCCTCCCCCACATGCATGCACACACAACTCCACACATATGCTGCCCCCCCCCGCGCATGCGCGCAGGGCTTACTGAAGCCTCTGGACTTCCGGTAGGCCCATTTTTCGCCCTCCCAGGCTTCAGGAAAGCCTCTGGAGCCTGTGGATGGGGAAAAATGGGCCCAATTGATCCTACTGGAAGTTCGGAAATGAACTTATGGTAGGCATGTTGGGCCATTTTTTGCCCTCCCCAGGCTTCAGGAGCGCCCTCAGATATGGCTCTGTGTGCCACCTGTGTTTAGATCCACCATCATGGATCTAAACTATTCTGTATAGTTTTTATTAGGGTTTTCTTTTTTTTCTTTTTCTTTTTCTTTTAATGTCCCTGTAATCCCTTGCATCGGGGTGGAGTCAGGGCAACTGAATGGAGCTGAGTGTTTACTGGCTGGATGCTCTTCCTGTCGCCAATGCAGAGTATGCAGCAAACATTTACTCAATGTGCCCAGAGTGAGAAATTACTACCTAGGATCGAACTCACAGCCTCCAGATTGTGAGGCGAGAGCTCCACCTTTAGACCACTGCACCACTCTTATAGTTTTCATTAGTACACCTGTAAAAATGATATTATAGGATT
Source organism: Diadophis punctatus similis (assembly GCA_023053685.1). Taxonomy (NCBI): domain Eukaryota; kingdom Metazoa; phylum Chordata; class Lepidosauria; order Squamata; family Dipsadidae; genus Diadophis; species Diadophis punctatus. The sequence continues at coordinate 701,193 of JALIGW010000116.1, forward strand.
AAAAAAGATGCAAAATAGGACAACCTTTTTTTGTAGGGAGTCTGAACAAATTCTCTGCAAGGGAAAACTATAGTATCATGGATTGTAACTCAGAACAAAGATAGATAAGGAAGGACATGATAGAGATAGATAAAATTGTACATGATACAGAGATCATCAGAAGCTTTTTCCCCGCTCTGAGTATTAAAAGTTGCAGGAAAATAACTCAATAATAAATAAAAAGGATTTTGATGCACAACATATAGATAAATTTTGAATATGTTTGTATCAGATATTTTTATGACTACCAATATAGACAGTTTTGAAACTCATTAAAAATTAGATTATCAGTGTCAAGTATCTTGACAGCTTGCTATCTCTTAAATCCTTGACCCATGTTTTTAAAATCAGCCACTAGGAAGAAATAATAGCAGGGGTTTTCTAAATGTATTTGGTTACCGTATTTTTCGGAGTATAAGACGCACCGCAGTATAAGACACACCTTAGTTTTGGGGGAGGAAAACAAGGAAAAAAGGCCTCTGCCTCCCAGCAATTTGCCAAACAGCAAACAGTACAGATGATATACACTGTTTGCTGTGTATTTCTGTGCATGTGTGCCTGACCCATAGAAATGGCAAAGAATTGGAGAAATATGCATTTATGGCAGTATATTAATCCCAGAAAGTTTTCTTAAATGTAATCACACTAACTCCTCCCAATTATTTAAATAGATCTACTCCAAACATGACTAAGTCAGGGTTTCTCAGCTGCCTTCTTTTAATACTAATACTTAATACTAATACTTAATACTAAAACAGGACATTTCAGATTATATTTTTACAGATCTTTAAAATTGATGTGGCTTTCTGGAAGTATTCTCTGCTATTTAAAAGAAGATACAATAGCACTATCTCCTTTTGTAGTGAAAGGGTTTCGATTCTCTATAAACTGATGAAATCCAGATACATCCCTGGAATGAAACATGAAAGCTAGAGATCCATGGAACATGTCTAAATCCCAATCTCTTTGAAATACAAAGGATGCAATCTCCATTTGGGCTGTGATGATCCATAGTTTTCCTAAGGGTTTCCTAGTCTTACTGTCTACATCTTCCTCTGATTGATAAGAGAGTATTCTAAAAAATCCAAAGGAATTAGATTCACCATAAACAATTATCACTGTAGCCTTACTACGTGTCAATATATCATAAATCTTCTTCCCTTTATGCAGTATTTCAGAGATATTAGTAATAAAAGTTATAACAGGGATTTTCTGTACAAATGCAAAACAAATGCCCTTCTGAGAAAACATTGGTATCACTGTTTGTACAAATCTTTCTCCATTGTCAGTATCCATAACCACCACCCCAATCCATATCCATTTGAAGTGTAAAAGTAGAGACAGAATCCCTTCATATTGAAGCTCTTCCTTAGGAACCATCTGGTAGAAGGGAAGACCATAAGATTTGTCTTTCATCACTGGAATGGGACTATAGGTGAGCTAAAGACATCCATGAAAGGTGAAAAAGAACAATTACAATTGCACCCATATCACATTCTGCATCAATTTGCATTGTTATTATTGGTGCATAAAGATAATAGTTGTCAGTAACAATAAAGGAGAATATTTGTAATCAGGGTTGAAATGAAGGGTCCTCCATGATCTTGCTTGTTTTCTTGTAGCTGTTTCATTACCCTAACTAAGTAACATCATTATCTGCTGGTAAGGAGTTGGGTTTAGTTCTCAGTTTATATTCTAGTGCCTTCCCCTGTCAGTGTTGGTAAGGGTGGTGGTCTTAGTGATTCTTTGGTTGGGCTGTTTGCTGTTTGTTTATTTGGTAGTTTCTTGATTGGGGTATTGTTTACTTGATTTTTGGTCTGATGTTAATCTTGGAGTTAATCTATGCTGATCTGGGTGCTAATGGCTGGTGGAGAGCTGCGTGTGGTTTTTGTTCCCTTTTTGGCTGGTTGATTGTCTCTTACCATAGAATATTGAATATATATTGTTTATTGGTGTGTGTATTGATGGCTGATTTGTCAAAGTGTCAGGCTTCTAGAAATTCCCTAACGTTTTTGGACTTGGCTTGGTCTGGGATGATCACATTTTCCCAATTGAAACTATGGTTAAGTCTGCTATATGTGGTGAAATGAAAGAGTTTTCATAATGTCTTCTGACTTATACATAAGTATAAGGGAAGGGAAGAAGAAGTTACAGAGGAAAGGGAGAAAGATAGAAGAGACAAAAGAAAACAGGAAAAAGAGATGATAGTACAAGAAGGAATAACAAGAAGGGTAATAAGAGAAACTAGAGCTACAAGAAAAAAATACAAATAGAAAAGGGAGAAGAAATTAAACTGATTTACATAAATATTAATAGACATAATGTCTTCTGACTGCTAGTTGTTGTTTGTGGATATGTTCTGCCAGTCTTCTGCCTGTTAGTGTTTTCATATGGATTTAATTATTATTGTTTGATATGTAAAGAAAATCATTGATGAATCACACCTTCTCCATGATTCCAGGTTAAAAACACTTTACAACTAACTTTGGATATCTTAATTATGTAAGCCAATTCCAAGATACTGAAAGAACAAAAGTATTCCCACCAAATCAAAGAAATGATAAAAAGAAGTGTTAAACTTTATTTGCAAACCTTACCTGAGGAATCTTATAGGTATCCAGAACAATTGCCATATCAAGAGAAGTAAGAGAATCCAGTCCACCAATCGCAGCAAGAAGCTTATTCTGCATGTTACAGTTGTAATTTGGGAAAAATTGTTCTAGTGTATATATAAGCAGCATTGTGGAATGATATGTCCATTTTGCATTGTAATAATTATCATAAATATGAAATCCCAAGCTGATATTTGGTAAAATCTGAGGATTTTCATTAATCTGCTTTACTGCAAAAGCCAAGGCCAGGATGTGTTGGTAATTCTTGGGAAGTATTCTAGAATGAGTGTTGCAATATGTATCAGATAATGTTTTACAGTTCTGAAACTTTTTGCAGCATTTATCACATTTATTATTGTAGATTATAGAAGATGTATAGCAATAGCAAAAGCACTAAGACTTATATACCACTTCATAGTGCTTTTACAGCCTCTCTAAGTGGTTTACAGAGTCAGCATATTGCCCTCAACAATCTGGGTCCTCATTTTACCCATCTCGGAAGGATGGAAGGCTGAGTCAACCTTGAGCCAGTGAGATTTGAACTGCCAAACTGCAGCTAGCAGTCAGCTGAAGTAGCCTGCAGTACTGCACTCTAACCACTGCGCCACCTCGGCTATATTACTTTGGAGTGTGTAATGTTAAACATAATGTAACATTCATATACTCAAATTCTTATATTGTCATGTTATCTGATAGTTCCAATAATCATACAGAATAATATCTTTAAAAAATTACACACCTTCCTTCTGCACAATGTAAATTGTCTGCCTAGCATCTAAAGTTTCTTCAATTTCCTATAACATCATCTGGCATTCTAATTAACATAAATGTACATACAGACTAAAATGAATTCCCTACGTAAGTTCCTCAGGCATGGCTGGTGGAGGTTCCTTTATGAAATCTTTGGCATAGGAGAGGAAGATCCCATGAGATGCGATGCCACCAATGATGAGATCTCCAGATTCACGATAGCTGTGAAGTGGGTGCTCTGGATACTGGACATTACATTTTGCTGTGAGAGCTTCATATGATGTGTATGGAAGCAGAGTTAACAGAAGCATTGCTCCTACCAACATCCTGAAGTCAATGGAAAAATCTTCTCTCTGCAGATCCTTTTATCTACAAAGCAGCCATTAGAATCTCTACTGATTCAGCACCATACAAGTAGAATGAATTTTAATTGCTATTATTCCAGTATTAAATGTGTAAACAGTCTTCTGGCCAATCTAAAACTCCAAATATTGAATATGCAGGTCATATTGACAAATATCCCCATCCCTACCTTTAATGCTAAAGATTAAATTTATCCAATATTTCACTGACTGTGTTCACGAGTTGATCTTTGGGAACAAACTGCAAATTTCATAATCAGCTAGTTTAATTATAGTTATTATACTAATTGCAGGAATGGGAATTGTTTTCCATCTAGAATATCTTAAAGAACCAACATATTTATCATGACTGAAGGGATTTTTTTCTATCTTCTTCAGTAATAAATATATCCCCCCCCCCCCAGTACTGGGCTGTAGAAAGAAAGATAACCCCAAATATGAAGACTTTGTTGCACAACTGACACTTCATGCACATCATCCTAGAATTTACCTGCTTTTCAAAATGGTTTCCAAAGACCAAAATATTGACATTTCAATGCGTGGAAACTCTAAGAGGATTTTTTTAAATAGACTTTGTACTTTCCCCCCCTTCCTCTGGTGTCCTAATGTAATGCTAGTGCATTGGATTTTTCAGTGAACAAATGTGCCTTAAGAGACAGAAAACCTTTATTTTTAGACTATCTTCCTTCCACAAGAACATATTGATGGAAACAGCACAATTTTTCTTATTATTTTCTCCATCACCCTCCCAAATTCTCCAAGACCCTCCAAACCCATATGTACTCTTGTCGTTGATGCTTCTGCTGGTATGCCAAAACATAACTTAACAAAATAAGTTTCCTGATGCTGCAGTATACAGTTCAGAAAATGCTTAAACACTGAATGACAACAAATAGAAATATCAACTCATTGTGACCACTGGATTGCAAATGCACATACTTTCTCTGGTAAATGAGCAGAAGCCATATGGTCTATTAACTCTTCCAATGCTGTAGTTATTTGTTAAGATTTTTCAGGAGGCAGCAGAGCTAAGTAGGTTGTAGATATTTGTCAAATAGAAAATCCAGGTATTCTTCTAACATAGTTTGCAATGCGTAGTAGATGAAAACTGTCTAGAAAAGGTTCCACTTGGCTCCCCCCTCTGAAAAAAATTAACCTGTATTATCTGCTCCATTCTGAATGAAAACGTTTCTCAATAGTCTGTTTCTTCAGAGCTTTGGTATACAATAAATGGTCACCAATCAAAACAAGAAATACCATGGAATAGTATTCTGAAAGAGAGTATTGGATCCAGTCTACATTCAAAACAATATAATGTTTCTCTAAAAATCTCTTCTTTGCCTAATTGCATTATCTTGGTGAAGGTCTGAGAATCTTTGGAACAGAAGTGATAAATTTATGGCACGGATAATCCCTTATAAGGCAGCAGCATCCCATTACAATGTAATAATTTCTTTCAACCATCCATTTCCTTATACTTGATGACCAAAACAATACTTATGACCAAAATCCCTATATTTTCTACTTTTTACAGAAGGGAGTATTTTTGCCTTAAATTTCTCCACATTTTAGACCAAAACAAACGAACAAAGGTTGCAAGCTAATTAAAGAACAAGCATTCTAAATAGTTCAATTCACTTCCTAAGAATTTGGGAAATTATTGACTTGTAAAATTCTAGCTTTCCAGTACATGCTATTCTCTTCAGGTACAAAACAAAAACAAACAATTATTTATGATTAAAATATAAATGATACATTTAAAATATCTGTGTTAATACACAGGACACTGCAACTATCATAAATACATGGTGGTGTCCAAATGCCCAAATTTTGAACATGTAAAAACCATGGGAGATGTTGTGACAGTCATAAGTGTGAAGACTGGTCATAAGTCATTTTTTCACTAACACTGTAACTCTGAATGTTAAGTGAACGTTCATAAAGGAAAACCACCTGTAATGAAAGCTCTGTAAAATAACAAATTGTGATAACATATTTTTGTGAATTTGATTATCATTGCTATTACCAAAACTTTGTATTATTATGAACTGAAAAGGGTATTTTGGAAAGGGGAAAGATGAGTTTGAAGATACCTGCTGGTTATTTTTCCAGGTGTCTTCAAAATGAAAGTGTTCCTAATGAAATATAGGCCATTAAAAACTTAAACAATATAAATGCTAGGAAAAATATTCAGCATAATTTCTATTGTAAAACAACATAAACATGCAAGTTCATCTGCAATGCAGATTACAACTACATTCTTGGGAACATTCATCACTCCCTCTGTCTTTTTAGCTGCCTGTTGTTCAGATCTGGTCTCAGAAAAATAATGTAGCATTTGGGGAAAAAGATACAGATCAGCAGCCCAGCACTCGAGGCTAACATTGAGAAGATCTCCACAGCCACTGTGTATTTCCCCCTGGTGCTCAGGTAGGTTGGAACAAAGGAGAGCCAAACACTGCAGAAGACCAACATGCTGAAAGTGATGAACTTGGCTTCATTAAATGTATCTGGTAATTTCCTGGCAAAGAAAGCCACTAGGAAACTGATCATGGCTAAGAAACCCATATAACACTTTGCAAAGTAAAAAATAATCATGGACCCTTCCTTACACTGTAGGACAATTTTTTCAGTCTCTGTGTGCAGGTCAGCCTTGGGGACAGGAGGAGAGATTGTCAACCATAGAGTGCAAATCCCTACCTGAATTAAGAAGCCAGATAAAACAAAAGTATAGCCCAATATTTTCCCATCCCACTTCATTATCCCACTTCCTGGCTTTGTTGCCTTGAAAGCCAAGACCACAGTCACAGTCTTGGCCAGCACACAGGAAATAGCCACAGAGAAGATGATGCTGAAACCAGTTTGTCGGAGAATACATGCCACCTTGTTTGGCTGACCGATGAATAGTAATGCACAAAGGAAGCAGAGCAGGAGAGTTACCAGGAGCATGTAAGTAAGATCCCGATTGCTGGCCTTGACAATGGGAGTGTTGTGATGCATCAGAAATATCCTTAGTATGAGAACTGTGATTATGGAAAAGAAAAGAGAAAAACAGGCTAAACTGATTCCCAAAGGTTCTTTATAAGACAAGAAACTTATGTCCTTGGGAATACATGAATCCTGGTTTTTGTTGGAATACTTTTCTTCTGTACAATTATAGCAGTCATTCAAATCTGTAATTGAAAGGGTCTGGTCTAAGTATCAAATTTATACATAAATACTACCATTGATAAATATATTGATACCCATATTTATAAACTCAGATAACATGCATCAGTCCTTGAACATGAACAGTAAAGTCCACAATATATGTCTATATTTAAAATATTGACAAATTTTTTTAAGACACTTTATAGTAATTCATGGAATTTTAGCTTCTATATCCTGGCTGAAAAAATATGAATGGTGGCAAAGGGATAAAGAAATTATGTGTTGCATAGTGATCTTCATGATAATCTGAATTCTAGACTTAGTGATTTTTAGATTATGAGTTATGGTGAACATCGGTTGAATTCTTCTGCATTGTTCTATCTATCTTGAATCCAAATCATTCAATTCTTGAACCCTGAGGTTTCTCAATTTGCAGAAATCAGTTATATAATAGATAGAAGTTTCTTTAATTTTATTTCTAATTTAAATGTATTTAACTTCTCAAGAATACTGTCCTAAGTAGAGTTATCAAAAAAAGTGCTGTATTGCATATCTTTGTGGATTAAAGGTATTTGGGGAAATTTGGTGGGCCAATTTGGAATACTAAGAAGAAAGAAAAAAAATTGAATAAGACTTAAAATTTGGAAAAAATCAGAGAGTACAAATTGGATAATTTTAAGGACTATAAATTTAGGGCAGTTTGAGGAACAGTTCCAGGACCGTGTAAATTTTATTAATACTGGTGGGTTTGGTATTTCTGGACAATTGGGATATTGAAATTCTGGACAAGTGGAACATTGAATAATGATTAGTGTAGCATATCAGCAGTCTATAAAGAAATAATGCTGAAGTTTCAATGCATTAAGGAAGACATAACAAGGAATCATAAGGAGATAATGGAATTGATGCAAGATACAGTGAGATTAGGAAAACTCCAGCAAAGGACAATAAAAAATGAACAAAAAATTCAGAAAATAGAGGAGAAAACAGAAAGGGTTGAGGAAAAAATAGAGATCATTCAAAAAATGATACAAGTAGACAAAAAGGTAGACTCATGAGGGAGGCCACATGCTTGACCTAGTGTTTCTTTCGGGGCAGTGGAGAGATGATCTGAAATTAGGGGATATAGTCATCACCCCGTTGTCATGGTCAGATCATTTCCTATTGAGGTTGGATTTCACAGCCCCACTCCTCTCCTGCAGGGAGGCGGGACCAACTAGGTAGTTCCGCCCCAGGTGCCTAATGGAGCCAGAAGGTTTCCAGAGGGAACTTGGGGAAATACCTGAAACCCTGGTACACAATTCATCTGAGTCCCTGGTGGCTGCCTGGAACAGCGCAGCATCAGGGGCATTAGATCAGATTGCGCTTTTGCGACCTCTCTATGGCAGTGGATCCTGGAAAGCTCCTGGTTCACAGAGGAGCTCCGGGAGATGAAATGCCACAAGAGAAGTCTGGAGCGACGCTGGAGAGCCAGTAAAACCAAATCTGACTGAACACTTCTAAGAACTTATATTAAGTCTTATCTAGTGGCGATAGGAGCGGCAAAACAATCTCATTTTTCTGCTCTTATTGCATCCGCAGATTCTTGCCCAGCCGCCTTGTTTAGGGTGACTCGTGCCCTCCTTGCCAAAGGGGGGAGCGAGGAACACTTGCAAGGTAGAACTGAGGAATACTCGCAGTTTCTGATTGATAAAGTCACTCAGATCCGGTCGAATCTGGACTTCGGCTGGACAGAGCCGATTGAGTTGACAGGGGCAAGTCTTAGTCCAGCATTGTGGGAGGAGTTTGAGACTGTCTCTCTTGATGACGTGGACAAGGCCATGGGTGCAATGAGCTCTTCCACCTGTTTATTGGACCCGTGCCCCTCCTGGCTGGTTTCGGCCAGCAGAGAGGTGGCACGTGGCTGGATCCAGGCAGTGGTCAATGCTTCTTTTAGAGAGGGATCCATACCACAGCCTTTAAAGGTTGCGGAGGTGAGACCCCTCCTTAAGAAGCCTTCCCTGGATCCAGCGGATTTGAAGAACTTTCGTCCGGTCTCCAACTTACCTTTTTTAGATAAAATTGTTGAGAAGGTGATAGCTTTTCAGCTTCTTCGGCTATTGGAGGAAACTGATCATCTAGATTCCTATCAGTCGGGTTTCAGGCGTGGCTACAGTACAGAAACTGCCTTGGTCGCCCTGATGGATGATCTCTGGTGAGTCCGGGATGGGGGTGACTCCTCCATCCTGGTGCTACTTGACCTCTCAGCGGCTTTCAATACCATCGACCATGGTATCCTTCTGCATCGTCTTGGTGAGGTGAGAGTGGGAGGCACCGTTTTACAGTGGTTTTCCTCTTATCTCACTGACAGGATGCAGTCGGTGTTAGCAGGAGGACAGAGGTCGTCCCCTAGGCCCCTGACTTGTGGGGTGCCTCTGGGTTCAGTCCTCTCACCCATCCTGTTTAACATTTACATTAAACCGCTGGGGGAGATCATCCGTAGACATGGGGTGAGTTTTCAACAGTACGCTGATGACACCCAGCTGTACATCACCACCCCATCTCAATTTAGGGAGGCAGTCGATGTAATGTGCCGATGCCTGGATGGTGTTAGGATCTGGATGCGGAGAAACAGACTCAAACTCAACTCCGACAAGACTGAGTGGCTCTGGATATTGCCTCCTAAGGACCATGTCGATTTCTTGGTTCTTGGGGGAGAAAAATTAACTCCCTCAGAACGAGTTCACAATTTGGGAGTTTTCCTAGATCCACAGCTAAAATTGGACCAACATCTTACAGCTGTGGCTAGGGGGAGCTTTTGCACAGGTTCGCCTGGTGCACCAATTGAGACCATACTTGGAGAAGGAGGCTCTACTTACGGTCACTCATGCCCTTGTCACCTCTCGATTGGACTACTGTAACGCGCTCTACATGGGGCTACCCTTGAAGAGTATCCGGAGACTTCAGCTGGTGCAAAATGCAGCTGCGCGTGCTGTGGTGGGTGTCTCAAGATACACCCATGTAACACCCATACTCCGCCAGCTGCATTGGCTGCTCATTGGTCTCCAGGTGCAATTCAAGGTGTTGATTATCATCTTTAAAGCCCTACATGGCTTAGGACCAGGTTACCTTCGGGACCGCATCCTACCTCATACTCCCCATCGACCAGTCAGGTCCCACAGAGTGGGTCTCCTCCAGGTCCCATCAACCAAACAATGTTGGCTGGCGGGGCTTAGGGGGAGGGCCTTCTCTGTAGGCGCCCCTGCTCTCTGGAACCAACTCCCCCCAGAAATACGAATTATCCCCACGTTGCTGGCCTTCCAAAAAGCCGTGAAGACATGGTTCTTCCTGCAGGCAGGGTTCTGAGACAACATCATTTGGTCTCCCCCATGTATGTAAGATTTTGTATGTTTTTTAAAATGCATTTTAAATTGTTTTAAATTATATTGTTTAGTGGTTCTTCAAATGCTGTAGGCCACCCTGAGTCCCCAGGGTGTAGGGCGGCATATAAGAATCCTAAATAAATAAATAAATAAATAAATAAATAAATAAATAAATAAATAAATAAATAAATAAATAAATAAATAAATAAATAAATAAATAAATAAATAAATAAATAAATAAATAAATAAATAAATAAATAAATAAATAAATAATAGAAGAAATATCAATGATTTTGAATATGGAACAAATAAAATATTTTTTAAGAATTCAAAATAGAAAAGAGAATAACAAGAAAGATTATTTAAAAATGATGGAGGAACTGAGGATAGGTACTCTAGAGCATGGGTCCCCAACCTTTTGTACCTCAGGGACCACCAATGTCATAATTTTAAATCACACATACCCTAATTCATATTTTTAAGTCCCGCAGACCACTAATATGAATTTTTTAAAAAAAGATAAATACATTTGTAAAATAATGATAACTTCCATTTTATTAATATGAAATGTACCTATTTAATATAACAAAATTATAAATGCTTATTTAATTATAACAAAATTGTAAATGCTTATTTAATTATAACAAAATATTTAAACGTTGTTTTAATTGTAACAAAATTATTAAAGTTAGTGTAATTATTACAAAATAATTGAAGCTTATTTGATGGTGGCTTGCTGATGTTGTTGGGAAAGTTAGTCCCATATTCCAGATTTGTAGCTGTAGTCCCTTCCCTTCTCTCCCCTCTCCTCCCCTCCCTTCCCCCTTTCCTTTCCTCTTCTTCCATTCTTTTGCTTTCCTTCTTCTTTCCTTTCCTTTCCTTTTTTCCTTTCTTCTTCTACCTTTCCTTTCCTTCTTTCCTTTCCTCTTCTTCCTTTCCTTTCCTTTTCTTTCCTTCTTTCCTTTCCTGATCCCTCTCTGATTTCTGATTTCTTTGATCTTTGATGCCGCACTACAGCTGACAGAAGCACTTTGGCTGGGCTCCTCAAGAGACGAGAGTTTGCTTGGCTCCCTGCAAATGCTCATCCCTTGAGGAGCCCGGCCGAAGTGCTTCTCTCAGATGTAGTGTGGCATCAGCATCTGAAGCATCATGGGAAACTTCGGCTGGGCTCCTCGAGAGACGAGCATTTGCAGGGAGCTGAGCAAACTCTCATCTCTCAAGGAGCCCGGCTGAAGTGCTTCTCTCAGCTGTAGTGCAGCATCAGCATTTGAAGCAGCGTGGGAAACTTCGGCCCGGGCTCCTTGAAAGATGAGCGTTTGCAGGGGGCCAAGCAAACTCTCATCTCTCGAGGAGCCTGGCCGAAGTGCTTCTCTCAGCTGTAGTGCAGCATTGGAGATCAGAGATTTCCAGCCCCACCACGGCCGGTCCCATATTCCAGAGTTGTAATAGTCACACTCACAGGACTTGCCTGTTGCACCTCCTCCACCTGGGTGCACTGTCCATTGCGGATGCTAGCTCGGCCCTCGTCTCTCGAGGAGCACTTGTCGAAGTGGTGTGGGAAACTTCAGCCTGGCTTCTCAAGAGACGAGAGTTTGCAGGAGGCCGATCTAGTAGGCACTTTCTCTCGGGCCTCCCACCCGGAGGCCTCACAGAAGGAGAGGTGTAGGTCCAAAAGGCAACTGAACCTTCCCCCCAGCAGCCATTCAGCTGAGCGCAGTGAGTTCTTGGTCTTGCCTTCTTGTTCCAGCTCATGTGTCTCACACCGCTATACTCAAGGTGAGGTTTGTGTTCGGCCTTAAGAGTGGGAGCTGGTGTGTGTGGGGGGGTGATGCTGGGCAGTGCAGCCTTGTGTTCCCACATGCGGACAGGATTAATTGCTCTCGGCCATATCTGGCCCAGGGGCCAAGATTTCTCCACGGACCACCAGTGGTCCCTGGACCACCGGTTGGTGACCTGTGTTCTAGAGATTGCAGCAGAAATATTTAGATTGAATAAAAATGACAAAATGAATTACAAGATACCATAGGAGAAGCAGGAGAGATTCACCAAAAAGCTAATAAGAGTTGAAATTCAAGAGATGATGGATAGACATAGAATACTTTTTAACATGTTCGTTATTCTAATAAGTGTTAGAAAAAAGAAGTAGAAAGTAGAAATTGGGAAAATAATATTATGCATACTGAAATATAGAAAATATTATAATTACTACGTTTACACAAATGTTAGAAGTTGAAAAAGTATGATATATATATATATATATATATATATATATATATATATATATATATATATATATATATATATATATATATATATATATATATATATATATATATATATATATATATATATATATATATATATATATATATATATATATATATATATATATATATGTGGGTCTTTGGTTATTCGGGTTTTCTCCCGCGTGAAATTGGAAGTATCTTTGCAACGTTTCGACGAAGTCCCATTCGTCATCATCAGGCTGGAGTCTTCAGCTTGCTGCTTCTAGGAGCAATGTGAGATTGCAGCTGTTTCTTCCTTTTAACTGCCACTGGGGGTTTGAACTGATAGGGTGGGAGCTTGGCTGTGTTCTGATTGGGTGGAGGTGTGTTCTGATTTGTTGGGGGCTTGGCTGTGCTCTGATTGGATGGGGGGTTGGCTGTGCTATGATTGGCTGGGGTGTCAGTTTGCTTCATGTATGGAATGGAGGGGTTTAGAGTGGCTAAAGATGCAGCTATGGTCTGGCTTCTGGTTTGTGGCCGTGCCTCATTGGTGTGGGTTGGGGTTTGCTTTTTGCATGGGTGTGTGGTGGTGACATCCTGTGTGGTTTTCGTGAGTGTGGGTCTAGTGTCATTCTTAGTGTTAGGGACTCGTTTGTCAACAAGTGCGGGTTTCCAAATGGCTGGTAGGCGGGAGGTGTCATCTCGTTTATTCATGATTTGTGGGCGTTTCTCTATCTCAATGGCTTCTCTGATTATTCTGTTGTTAAAATGTTCAGTTTTGGCGATAGTTCTGGTCTTTTTAAAGTTAATTTCATGTCCTGTGGCTTTAAGATGTTGGACCAAGGAAGAAGTTGGTTCCTCTTTTTTGACTGAGTTCTTGTGTTCTTCAATGCGTGCACTTATTCTTCTGTTGGTTTGTCCAATGTATGTGGTGGGGCAGGCGGTGCATGGGATTTCATATACTCCTTGATTTTCTAACTCAATTTTGTCTTTGGGGTTTCTTAGGATGGTGGATATTTTTCGGTTTGTGCAGAATGCTGTCTTGATGTTGTGTTTGTGGAGGATCTTGCTGATTCTGTCTGTGGTTCCTTTTACGTATGGTAGGAGGGCTTTGCCGTTTTCTTGTTCTCTGTCTTGGATTTTAGTGGGGGTTTCTTTTTGGATTAGGTTGGTGATCTTATTTCTTTGGAATCCATTGGATACTAGTACGTTAGTGAGAGTATTTAGTTCGGTTTTTAGGTGTTGTTCGTCAGCTAGGCGTTTTGTTCTGGAGATGAGTGTCTTGGCTACGGAGTTGATCTGTGCTGGGTGGTGGTGTGAGAGTGCGTGCAGATAGCGGTTAGTGTGGGTTTTCTTCTGGTAGATGGTGTGTCCTAGGGAGCCATTGGATTTCTTGTAGACTAAGACATCCAGGAAGGGAAGTTGGTTGTTAGCTTCTGTTTCCATGGTGAACTGTATTTTGGGGTGTAGGCTGTTGAGGTGTATGAGGAAGTTGTCCAGTTTTTCTTTCCCGTGTGGCCAGATTATGAAGGTGTCATCTACATATCTGAGCCAGAGTTTGGGTTTGTGATCAGATTTTTCTAGAGCTTGGGTTTCAAAGTGTTCCATATAGAGGTTAGCAATGACAGGTGAGAGGGGTGATCCCATGGGTGCTCCTTCCATTTGTTTGTATTTTTGTCCATTATAGATGAAGTATGTGTTGGATAGGCAGTGGTTGGTCAGATCTAGGATGTGCTTGGGGGGGGTTGTATTTGTTTTGGATAGCTGTCAAGGCTTCTTTGATTGGCACTTGGGTGAAGAGGGATATGACATCGAAGCTCACGAGTAGGTCGCTGGGCTGTAAGTTTTGTTTCTTTATGATCTCTATGAACTGGAATGAGTTTTTTACATATGAGGTGATGGATTCTGCATAAGGTTGTAGTTGTTTTGCGAGAAATTTGGCTAGGTTTTGTAGAGGTGAGCCTATGGAGCTGACTATGGGTCTAAGTGGGGCTCCTTCTTTGTGTATCTTGGGGAGACCATAGAGCTTGGGGCATCTGGATGATTTCTCTCTGGGAATGATTCTTTGCTGGATCTCTTCGCTGATGGGAGAGGCTTTTATTTTGGATCTAGTGGTTTTTTCCAGGTAGGTGGTGGGGTCTGTGTTTAGGGGTTTGTATGTGGAGTCTTGGAGTAGGTTGGTTAATTTGGTTTGGTAGTCAGATGTGTTCATAACCACCGTGGCGTTGCCCTTGTCTGCTGGTAGGATTATTATGCTGGTGTCTTCTTTCAGGTTACGTAGTGCAGTCTGTTCCTCTTTGGGTAAGTTGCTTTTGGGTGGCTTGCTGGTGCAGAGGATGTTGGTGATATCGAGTCTGATTCTGTTAGCATCGTCGGGGTTGATTTTGGTCAGGCTGGTTTCAACTCCGCATATAATGGTTTCAGTGGGGATGTGTTTGGGAGCGACTGCAAAGTTGAATCCTTTGGAAAGGACATTGGTTTCGGCTTTGCTGAGGATCCTATCTGAGATGTTATGCACTGTTTGTTTCCTGTGTGGCTGTGAGGGGGGAGGGGTTTGTTTCTGCTGTTCTTGTAGTCTTCGGAGTTTGTTGGTGTGTGTGTCTGTCTTGAGGGTAGTCTGTGTTTCGGCTCTCCAGACGGCGAGTTGTTTGGATTTGTCCCAAAGTGTGGGGTGGATCTTGTTGCTGAGTTCGAGGTGTAGTGTGAGGAGATCTTTGTTGATTCGGTCTAGGAGGAATCTTTTTGTGTGAAGTTCATTTCTGATTAGGGCCAGTCCTGTTCTTTTCAGGATGCGTTTGGTGGCTGCAGAGTTGGAGTGGTATTTCAATTGGAAGCATTTGGGGATAACATTTTGATCACGGCAGTTGTGTAGGAACGCAAGGTCACATAAAATGGAAGCTCTTTGGACTTCAAGTTTTTCATAAGTCCTGGTCAGATGGTGGATATCCTCCCCGTAGAGGTACGATATTTGTTTTCTGAGGTTTTCGCGGGTGTTTGTATGTAGGTCTTTGGTTATTCGGGTTTTCTCCCGCGTGAAATTGGAAGTATCTTTGCAACGTTTCGACGAAGTCCCATTCGTCATCATCAGGCTGGAGTCTTCAGCTTGCTGCTTCTAGGAGCAATGTGAGATTGCAGCTGTTTCTTCCTTTTAACTGCCACTGGGGGTTTGAACTGATAGGGTGGGAGCTTGGCTGTGTTCTGATTGGGTGGAGGTGTGTTCTGATTTGTTGGGGGCTTGGCTGTGCTCTGATTGGATGGGGGGTTGGCTGTGCTATGATTGGCTGGGGTGTCAGTTTGCTTCATGTATGGAATGGAGGGGTTTAGAGTGGCTAAAGATGCAGCTATGGTCTGGCTTCTGGTTTGTGGCCGTGCCTCATTGGTGTGGGTTTGGGTTTGCTTTTTGCATGGGTGTGTGGTGGTGACATCCTGTGTGGTTTTCGTGAGTGTGGGTCTAGTGTCATTCTTAGTGTTAGGGACTCGTTTGTCAACAAGTGCGGGTTTCCAAATGGCTGGTAGGCGGGAGGTGTCATCTCGTTTATTCATGATTTGTGGGCGTTTCTCTATCTCAATGGCTTCTCTGATTATTCTGTTGTTAAAATGTTCAGTTTTGGCGATAGTTCTGGTCTTTTTAAAGTTAATTTCATGTCCTGTGGCTTTAAGATGTTGGACCAAGGAAGAAGTTGGTTCCTCTTTTTTGACTGAGTTCTTGTGTTCTTCAATGCGTGCACTTATTCTTCTGTTGGTTTGTCCAATGTATGTGGTGGGGCAGGCGGTGCATGGGATTTCATATACTCCTTGATTTTCTAACTCAATTTTGTCTTTGGGGTTTCTTAGGATGGTGGATATTTTTCGGTTTGTGCAGAATGCTGTCTTGATGTTGTGTTTGTGGAGGATCTTGCTGATTCTGTCTGTGGTTCCTTTTACGTATGGTAGGAGGGCTTTGCCGTTTTCTTGTTCTCTGTCTTGGATTTTAGTGGGGGTTTCTTTTTGGATTAGGTTGGTGATCTTATTTCTTTGGAATCCATTGGATACTAGTACGTTAGTGAGAGTATTTAGTTCGGTTTTTAGGTGTTGTTCGTCAGCTAGGCGTTTTGTTCTGGAGATGAGTGTCTTGGCTACGGAGTTGATCTGTGCTGGGTGGTGGTGTGAGAGTGCGTGCAGATAGCGGTTAGTGTGGGTTTTCTTCTGGTAGATGGTGTGTCCTAGGGAGCCATTGGATTTCTTGTAGACTAAGACATCCAGGAAGGGAAGTTGGTTGTTAGCTTCTGTTTCCATGGTGAACTGTATTTTGGGGTGTAGGCTGTTGAGGTGTATGAGGAAGTTGTCCAGTTTTTCTTTCCCGTGTGGCCAGATTATGAAGGTGTCATCTACATATCTGAGCCAGAGTTTGGGTTTGTGATCAGATTTTTCTAGAGCTTGGGTTTCAAAGTGTTCCATATAGAGGTTAGCAATGACAGGTGAGAGGGGTGATCCCATGGGTGCTCCTTCCATTTGTTTGTATTTTTGTCCATTATAGATGAAGTATGTGTTGGATAGGCAGTGGTTGGTCAGATCTAGGATGTGCTTGGGGGGGTTGTATTTGTTTTGGATAGCTGTCAAGGCTTCTTTGATTGGCACTTGGGTGAAGAGGGATATGACATCGAAGCTCACGAGTAGGTCGCTGGGCTGTAAGTTTTGTTTCTTTATGATCTCTATGAACTGGAATGAGTTTTTTACATATGAGGTGATGGATTCTGCATAAGGTTGTAGTTGTTTTGCGAGAAATTTGGCTAGGTTTTGTAGAGGTGAGACTATGGAGCTGACTATGGGTCTAAGTGGGGCTCCTTCTTTGTGTATCTTGGGGAGACCATAGAGCTTGGGGCATCTGGATGATTTCTCTCTGGGAATGATTCTTTGCTGGATCTCTTCGCTGATGGGAGAGGCTTTTATTTTGGATCTAGTGGTTTTTTCCAGGTAGGTGGTGGGGTCTGTGTTTAGGGGTTTGTATGTGGAGTCTTGGAGTAGGTTGGTTAATTTGGTTTGGTAGTCAGATGTGTTCATAACCACCGTGGCGTTGCCCTTGTCTGCTGGTAGGATTATTATGCTGGTGTCTTCTTTCAGGTTACGTAGTGCAGTCTGTTCCTCTTTGGGTAAGTTGCTTTTGGGTGGCTTGCTGGTGCAGAGGATGTTGGTGATATCGAGTCTGATTCTGTTAGCATCGTCGGGGTTGATTTTGGTCAGGCTGGTTTCAACTCCGCATATAATGGTTTCAGTGGGGATGTGTTTGGGAGCGACTGCAAAGTTGAATCCTTTGGAAAGGACATTGGTTTCGGCTTTGCTGAGGATCCTATCTGAGATGTTATGCACTGTTTGTTTCCTGTGTGGCTGTGAGGGGGGAGGGGTTTGTTTCTGCTGTTCTTGTAGTCTTCGGAGTTTGTTGGTGTGTGTGTCTGTCTTGAGGGTAGTCTGTGTTTCGGCTCTCCAGACGGCGAGTTGTTTGGATTTGTCCCAAAGTGTGGGGTGGATCTTGTTGCTGAGTTCGAGGTGTAGTGTGAGGAGATCTTTGTTGATTCGGTCTAGGAGGAATCTTTTTGTGTGAAGTTCATTTCTGATTAGGGCCAGTCCTGTTCTTTTCAGGATGCGTTTGGTGGCTGCAGAGTTGGAGTGGTATTTCAATTGGAAGCATTTGGGGATAACATTTTGATCACGGCAGTTGTGTAGGAACGCAAGGTCACATAAAATGGAAGCTCTTTGGACTTCAAGTTTTTCATAAGTCCTGGTCAGATGGTGGATATCCTCCCCGTAGAGGTACGATATTTGTTTTCTGAGGTTTTCGCGGGTGTTTGTATGTAGGTCTTTGGTTATTCGGGTTTTCTCCCGCGTGAAATTGGAAGTATCTTTGCAACGTTTCGACGAAGTCCCATTCGTCATCATCAGGCTGGAGTCTTCAGCTTGCTGCTTCTAGGAGCAATGTGAGATTGCAGCTGTTTCTTCCTTTTAACTGCCACTGGGGGTTTGAACTGATAGGGTGGGAGCTTGGCTGTGTTCTGATTGGGTGGAGGTGTGTTCTGATTTGTTGGGGGCTTGGCTGTGCTCTGATTGGATGGGGGGTTGGCTGTGCTATGATTGGCTGGGGTGTCAGTTTGCTTCATGTATGGAATGGAGGGGTTTAGAGTGGCTAAAGATGCAGCTATGGTCTGGCTTCTGGTTTGTGGCCGTGCCTCATTGGTGTGGGTTTGGGTTTGCTTTTTGCATGGGTGTGTGGTGGTGACATCCTGTGTGGTTTTCGTGAGTGTGGGTCTAGTGTCATTCTTAGTGTTAGGGACTCGTTTGTCAACAAGTGCGGGTTTCCAAATGGCTGGTAGGCGGGAGGTGTCATCTCGTTTATTCATGATTTGTGGGCGTTTCTCTATCTCAATGGCTTCTCTGATTATTCTGTTGTTAAAATGTTCAGTTTTGGCGATAGTTCTGGTCTTTTTAAAGTTAATTTCATGTCCTGTGGCTTTAAGATGTTGGACCAAGGAAGAAGTTGGTTCCTCTTTTTTGACTGAGTTCTTGTGTTCTTCAATGCGTGCACTTATTCTTCTGTTGGTTTGTCCAATGTATGTGGTGGGGCAGGCGGTGCATGGGATTTCATATACTCCTTGATTTTCTAACTCAATTTTGTCTTTGGGGTTTCTTAGGATGGTGGATATTTTTCGGTTTGTGCAGAATGCTGTCTTGATGTTGTGTTTGTGGAGGATCTTGCTGATTCTGTCTGTGGTTCCTTTTACGTATGGTAGGAGGGCTTTGCCGTTTTCTTGTTCTCTGTCTTGGATTTTAGTGGGGGTTTCTTTTTGGATTAGGTTGGTGATCTTATTTCTTTGGAATCCATTGGATACTAGTACGTTAGTGAGAGTATTTAGTTCGGTTTTTAGGTGTTGTTCGTCAGCTAGGCGTTTTGTTCTGGAGATGAGTGTCTTGGCTACGGAGTTGATCTGTGCTGGGTGGTGGTGTGAGAGTGCGTGCAGATAGCGGTTAGTGTGGGTTTTCTTCTGGTAGATGGTGTGTCCTAGGGAGCCATTGGATTTCTTGTAGACTAAGACATCCAGGAAGGGAAGTTGGTTGTTAGCTTCTGTTTCCATGGTGAACTGTATTTTGGGGTGTAGGCTGTTGAGGTGTATGAGGAAGTTGTCCAGTTTTTCTTTCCCGTGTGGCCAGATTATGAAGGTGTCATCTACATATCTGAGCCAGAGTTTGGGTTTGTGATCAGATTTTTCTAGAGCTTGGGTTTCAAAGTGTTCCATATAGAGGTTAGCAATGACAGGTGAGAGGGGTGATCCCATGGGTGCTCCTTCCATTTGTTTGTATTTTTGTCCATTATAGATGAAGTATGTGTTGGATAGGCAGTGGTTGGTCAGATCTAGGATGTGCTTGGGGGGGTTGTATTTGTTTTGGATAGCTGTCAAGGCTTCTTTGATTGGCACTTGGGTGAAGAGGGATATGACATCGAAGCTCACGAGTAGGTCGCTGGGCTGTAAGTTTTGTTTCTTTATGATCTCTATGAACTGGAATGAGTTTTTTACATATGAGGTGATGGATTCTGCATAAGGTTGTAGTTGTTTTGCGAGAAATTTGGCTAGGTTTTGTAGAGGTGAGCCTATGGAGCTGACTATGGGTCTAAGTGGGGCTCCTTCTAGTGGAAAAAACCACTAGATCCAAAATAAAAGCCTCTCCCATCAGCGAAGAGATCCAGCAAAGAATCATTCCCAGAGAGAAATCATCCAGATGCCCCAAGCTCTATGGTCTCCCCAAGATACACAAAGAAGGAGCCCCACTTAGACCCATAGTCAGCTCCATAGGCTCACCTCTACAAAACCTAGCCAAATTTCTCGCAAAACAACTACAACCTTATGCAGAATCCATCACCTCATATGTAAAAAACTCATTCCAGTTCATAGAGATCATAAAGAAACAAAACTTACAGCCCAGCGACCTACTCGTGAGCTTCGATGTCATATCCCTCTTCACCCAAGTGCCAATCAAAGAAGCCTTGACAGCTATCCAAAACAAATACAACCCCCCCAAGCACATCCTAGATCTGACCAACCACTGCCTATCCAACACATACTTCATCTATAATGGACAAAAATACAAACAAATGGAAGGAGCACCCATGGGATCACCCCTCTCACCTGTCATTGCTAACCTCTATATGGAACACTTTGAAACCCAAGCTCTAGAAAAATCTGATCACAAACCCAAACTCTGGCTCAGATATGTAGATGACACCTTCATAATCTGGCCACACGGGAAAGAAAAACTGGACAACTTCCTCATACACCTCAACAGCCTACACCCCAAAATACAGTTCACCATGGAAACAGAAGCTAACAACCAACTTCCCTTCCTGGATGTCTTAGTCTACAAGAAATCCAATGGCTCCCTAGGACACACCATCTACCAGAAGAAAACCCACACTAACCGCTATCTGCACGCACTCTCACACCACCACCCAGCACAGATCAACTCCGTAGCCAAGACACTCATCTCCAGAACAAAACGCCTAGCTGACGAACAACACCTAAAAACCGAACTAAATACTCTCACTAACGTACTAGTATCCAATGGATTCCAAAGAAATAAGATCACCAACCTAATCCAAAAAGAAACCCCCACTAAAATCCAAGACAGAGAACAAGAAAACGGCAAAGCCCTCCTACCATACGTAAAAGGAACCACAGACAGAATCAGCAAGATCCTCCACAAACACAACATCAAGACAGCATTCTGCACAAACCGAAAAATATCCACCATCCTAAGAAACCCCAAAGACAAAATTGAGTTAGAAAATCAAGGAGTATATGAAATCCCATGCACCGCCTGCCCCACCACATACATTGGACAAACCAACAGAAGAATAAGTGCACGCATTGAAGAACACAAGAACTCAGTCAAAAAAGAGGAACCAACTTCTTCCTTGGTCCAACATCTTAAAGCCACAGGACATGAAATTAACTTTAAAAAGACCAGAACTATCGCCAAAACTGAACATTTTAACAACAGAATAATTAGAGAAGCCATTGAGATAGAGAAACGCCCACAAATCATGAATAAACGAGATGACACCTCCCGCCTACCAGCCATTTGGAAACCCGCACTTGTTGACAAACGAGTCCCTAACACTAAGAATGACACTAGACCCACACTCACGAAAACCACACAGGATGTCACCACCACACACCCATGCAAAAAGCAAACCCAAACCCACACCAATGAGGCACGGCCACAAACCAGAAGCCAGACCATAGCTGCATCTTTAGCCACTCTAAACCCCTCCATTCCATACATGAAGCAAACTGACACCCCAGCCAATCATAGCACAGCCAACCCCCCATCCAATCAGAGCACAGCCAAGCCCCCAACAAATCAGAACACACCTCCACCCAATCAGAACACAGCCAAGCTCCCACCCTATCAGTTCAAACCCCCAGTGGCAGTTAAAAGGAAGAAACAGCTGCAATCTCACATTGCTCCTAGAAGCAGCAAGCTGAAGACTCCAGCCTGATGATGACGAATGGGACTTCGTCGAAACGTTGCAAAGATACTTCCAATTTCACGCGGGAGAAAACCCGAATAACCAAAGACCTACATACAAACACCTGCGAAAACCTCAGAAAACAAATATCGTACCTCTACGGGGAGGATATCCACCATCTGACCAGGACTTATGAAAAACTTGAAGTCCAAAGAGCTTCCATTTTATGTGACCTTGCGTTCCTACGCAACTGCCGTGATCAAAATGTTATCCCCAAATGCTTCCAATTGAAATACCACTCCAACTCTGCAGCCACCAAACGCATCCTGAAAAGAACAGAACTGGCCCTAATCAGAAATGAACTTCACACAAAAAGATTCCTCCTAGGCCGAATCAACAAAGATCTCCTCACGCTACACCTCGAACTCAGCAACAAGATCCACCCCACACTTTGGGACAAATCCAAACAACTCGCCGTCTGGAGAGCCAAAACACAGACTACCCTCAAGACAGACACACACACCAACAAACTCCGAAGACTACAAGAACAGCAGAAACAAACCCCTCCCCCCTCACAGCCACACAGGAAACAAACAGTGCATAACATCTCAGATAGGATCCTCAGCAAAGCCGAAACCAATGTCCTTTCCAAAGGATTCAACTTTGCAGTCGCTCCCAAACACATCCCCACTGAAACCATTATATGCGGAGTTGAAACCAGCCTGACCAAAATCAACCCCGACGATGCTAACAGAATCAGACTCGATATCACCAACATCCTCTGCACCAGCAAGCCACCCAAAAGCAACTTACCCAAAGAGGAACAGACTGCACTACGTAACCTGAAAGAAGACACCAGCATAATAATCCTACCAGCAGACAAGGGCAACGCCACGGTGGTTATGAACACATCTGACTACCAAACCAAATTAACCAACCTACTCCAAGACTCCACATACAAACCCCTAAACACAGACCCCACCACCTACCTGGAAAAAACCACTAGATCCAAAATAAAAGCCTCTCCCATCAGCGAAGAGATCCAGCAAAGAATCATTCCCAGAGAGAAATCATCCAGATGCCCCAAGCTCTATGGTCTCCCCAAGATACACAAAGAAGGAGCCCCACTTAGACCCATAGTCAGCTCCATAGTCTCACCTCTACAAAACCTAGCCAAATTTCTCGCAAAACAACTACAACCTTATGCAGAATCCATCACCTCATATGTAAAAAACTCATTCCAGTTCATAGAGATCATAAAGAAACAAAACTTACAGCCCAGCGACCTACTCGTGAGCTTCGATGTCATATCCCTCTTCACCCAAGTGCCAATCAAAGAAGCCTTGACAGCTATCCAAAACAAATACAACCCCCCCAAGCACATCCTAGATCTGACCAACCACTGCCTATCCAACACATACTTCATCTATAATGGACAAAAATACAAACAAATGGAAGGAGCACCCATGGGATCACCCCTCTCACCTGTCATTGCTAACCTCTATATGGAACACTTTGAAACCCAAGCTCTAGAAAAATCTGATCACAAACCCAAACTCTGGCTCAGATATGTAGATGACACCTTCATAATCTGGCCACACGGGAAAGAAAAACTGGACAACTTCCTCATACACCTCAACAGCCTACACCCCAAAATACAGTTCACCATGGAAACAGAAGCTAACAACCAACTTCCCTTCCTGGATGTCTTAGTCTACAAGAAATCCAATGGCTCCCTAGGACACACCATCTACCAGAAGAAAACCCACACTAACCGCTATCTGCACGCACTCTCACACCACCACCCAGCACAGATCAACTCCGTAGCCAAGACACTCATCTCCAGAACAAAACGCCTAGCTGACGAACAACACCTAAAAACCGAACTAAATACTCTCACTAACGTACTAGTATCCAATGGATTCCAAAGAAATAAGATCACCAACCTAATCCAAAAAGAAACCCCCACTAAAATCCAAGACAGAGAACAAGAAAACGGCAAAGCCCTCCTACCATACGTAAAAGGAACCACAGACAGAATCAGCAAGATCCTCCACAAACACAACATCAAGACAGCATTCTGCACAAACCGAAAAATATCCACCATCCTAAGAAACCCCAAAGACAAAATTGAGTTAGAAAATCAAGGAGTATATGAAATCCCATGCACCGCCTGCCCCACCACATACATTGGACAAACCAACAGAAGAATAAGTGCACGCATTGAAGAACACAAGAACTCAGTCAAAAAAGAGGAACCAACTTCTTCCTTGGTCCAACATCTTAAAGCCACAGGACATGAAATTAACTTTAAAAAGACCAGAACTATCGCCAAAACTGAACATTTTAACAACAGAATAATCAGAGAAGCCATTGAGATAGAGAAACGCCCACAAATCATGAATAAACGAGATGACACCTCCCGCCTACCAGCCATTTGGAAACCCGCACTTGTTGACAAACGAGTCCCTAACACTAAGAATGACACTAGACCCACACTCACGAAAACCACACAGGATGTCACCACCACACACCCATGCAAAAAGCAAACCCAAACCCACACCAATGAGGCACGGCCACAAACCAGAAGCCAGACCATAGCTGCATCTTTAGCCACTCTAAACCCCTCCATTCCATACATGAAGCAAACTGACACCCCAGCCAATCATAGCACAGCCAACCCCCCATCCAATCAGAGCACAGCCAAGCCCCCAACAAATCAGAACACACCTCCACCCAATCAGAACACAGCCAAGCTCCCACCCTATCAGTTCAAACCCCCAGTGGCAGTTAAAAGGAAGAAACAGCTGCAATCTCACATTGCTCCTAGAAGCAGCAAGCTGAAGACTCCAGCCTGATGATGACGAATGGGACTTCGTCGAAACGTTGCAAAGATACTTCCAATTTCACGCGGGAGAAAACCCGAATAACCAAAGACCTACATACAAACACCCGCGAAAACCTCAGAAAACAAATATCGTACCTCTACGGGGAGGATATCCACCATCTGACCAGGACTTATGAAAAACTTGAAGTCCAAAGAGCTTCCATTTTATGTGACCTTGCGTTCCTACGCAACTGCCGTGATCAAAATGTTATCCCCAAATGCTTCCAATTGAAATACCACTCCAACTCTGCAGCCACCAAACACATCCTGAAAAGAACAGGACTGGCCCTAATCAGAAATGAACTTCACACAAAAAGATTCCTCCTAGACCGAATCAACAAAGATCTCCTCACACTACACCTCGAACTCAGCAACAAGATCCACCCCACACTTTGGGACAAATCCAAACAACTCGCCGTCTGGAGAGCCGAAACACAGACTACCCTCAAGACAGACACACACACCAACAAACTCCGAAGACTACAAGAACAGCAGAAACAAACCCCTCCCCCCTCACAGCCACACAGGAAACAAACAGTGCATAACATCTCAGATAGGATCCTCAGCAAAGCCGAAACCAATGTCCTTTCCAAAGGATTCAACTTTGCAGTCGCTCCCAAACACATCCCCACTGAAACCATTATATGCGGAGTTGAAACCAGCCTGACCAAAATCAACCCTGACGATGCTAACAGAATCAGACTCGATATCACCAACATCCTCTGCACCAGCAAGCCACCCAAAAGCAACTTACCCAAAGAGGAACAGACTGCACTACGTAACCTGAAAGAAGACACCAGCATAATAATCCTACCAGCAGACAAGGGCAACGCCACGGTGGTTATGAACACATCTGACTACCAAACCAAATTAACCAACCTACTCCAAGACTCCACATACAAACCCCTAAACACAGACCCCACCACCTACCTGGAAAAAACCACTAGATCCAAAATAAAAGCCTCTCCCATCAGCGAAGAGATCCAGCAAAGAATCATTCCCAGAGAGAAATCATCCAGATGCCCCAAGCTCTATGGTCTCCCCAAGATACACAAAGAAGGAGCCCCACTTAGACCCATAGTCAGCTCCATAGGCTCACCTCTACAAAACCTAGCCAAATTTCTCGCAAAACAACTACAACCTTATGCAGAATCCATCACCTCATATGTAAAAAACTCATTCCAGTTCATAGAGATCATAAAGAAACAAAACTTACAGCCCAGCGACCTACTCGTGAGCTTCGATGTCATATCCCTCTTCACCCAAGTGCCAATCAAAGAAGCCTTGACAGCTATCCAAAACAAATACAACCCCCCCAAGCACATCCTAGATCTGACCAACCACTGCCTATCCAACACATACTTCATCTATAATGGACAAAAATACAAACAAATGGAAGGAGCACCCATGGGATCACCCCTCTCACCTGTCATTGCTAACCTCTATATGGAACACTTTGAAACCCAAGCTCTAGAAAAATCTGATCACAAACCCAAACTCTGGCTCAGATATGTAGATGACACCTTCATAATCTGGCCACACGGGAAAGAAAAACTGGACAACTTCCTCATACACCTCAACAGCCTACACCCCAAAATACAGTTCACCATGGAAACAGAAGCTAACAACCAACTTCCCTTCCTGGATGTCTTAGTCTACAAGAAATCCAATGGCTCCCTAGGACACACCATCTACCAGAAGAAAACCCACACTAACCGCTATCTGCACGCACTCTCACACCACCACCCAGCACAGATCAACTCCGTAGCCAAGACACTCATCTCCAGAACAAAACGCCTAGCTGACGAACAACACCTAAAAACCGAACTAAATACTCTCACTAACGTACTAGTATCCAATGGATTCCAAAGAAATAAGATCACCAACCTAATCCAAAAAGAAACCCCCACTAAAATCCAAGACAGAGAACAAGAAAACGGCAAAGCCCTCCTACCATACGTAAAAGGAACCACAGACAGAATCAGCAAGATCCTCCACAAACACAACATCAAGACAGCATTCTGCACAAACCGAAAAATATCCACCATCCTAAGAAACCCCAAAGACAAAATTGAGTTAGAAAATCAAGGAGTATATGAAATCCCATGCACCGCCTGCCCCACCACATACATTGGACAAACCAACAGAAGAATAAGTGCACGCATTGAAGAACACAAGAACTCAGTCAAAAAAGAGGAACCAACTTCTTCCTTGGTCCAACATCTTAAAGCCACAGGACATGAAATTAACTTTAAAAAGACCAGAACTATCGCCAAAACTGAACATTTTAACAACAGAATAATCAGAGAAGCCATTGAGATAGAGAAACGCCCACAAATCATGAATAAACGAGATGACACCTCCCGCCTACCAGCCATTTGGAAACCCGCACTTGTTGACAAACGAGTCCCTAACACTAAGAATGACACTAGACCCACACTCACGAAAACCACACAGGATGTCACCACCACACACCCATGCAAAAAGCAAACCCAAACCCACACCAATGAGGCACGGCCACAAACCAGAAGCCAGACCATAGCTGCATCTTTAGCCACTCTAAACCCCTCCATTCCATACATGAAGCAAACTGACACCCCAGCCAATCATAGCACAGCCAACCCCCCATCCAATCAGAGCACAGCCAAGCCCCCAACAAATCAGAACACACCTCCACCCAATCAGAACACAGCCAAGCTCCCACCCTATCAGTTCAAACCCCCAGTGGCAGTTAAAAGGAAGAAACAGCTGCAATCTCACATTGCTCCTAGAAGCAGCAAGCTGAAGACTCCAGCCTGATGATGACGAATGGGACTTCGTCGAAACGTTGCAAAGATACTTCCAATTTCACGCGGGAGAAAACCCGAATAACCAAAGACCTACATACAAACACCCGCGAAAACCTCAGAAAACAAATATCGTACCTCTACGGGGAGGATATCCACCATCTGACCAGGACTTATGAAAAACTTGAAGTCCAAAGAGCTTCCATTTTATGTGACCTTGCGTTCCTACGCAACTGCCGTGATCAAAATGTTATCCCCAAATGCTTCCAATTGAAATACCACTCCAACTCTGCAGCCACCAAACACATCCTGAAAAGAACAGGACTGGCCCTAATCAGAAATGAACTTCACACAAAAAGATTCCTCCTAGACCGAATCAACAAAGATCTCCTCACACTACACCTCGAACTCAGCAACAAGATCCACCCCACACTTTGGGACAAATCCAAACAACTCGCCGTCTGGAGAGCCGAAACACAGACTACCCTCAAGACAGACACACACACCAACAAACTCCGAAGACTACAAGAACAGCAGAAACAAACCCCTCCCCCCTCACAGCCACACAGGAAACAAACAGTGCATAACATCTCAGATAGGATCCTCAGCAAAGCCGAAACCAATGTCCTTTCCAAAGGATTCAACTTTGCAGTCGCTCCCAAACACATCCCCACTGAAACCATTATATGCGGAGTTGAAACCAGCCTGACCAAAATCAACCCTGACGATGCTAACAGAATCAGACTCGATATCACCAACATCCTCTGCACCAGCAAGCCACCCAAAAGCAACTTACCCAAAGAGGAACAGACTGCACTACGTAACCTGAAAGAAGACACCAGCATAATAATCCTACCAGCAGACAAGGGCAACGCCACGGTGGTTATGAACACATCTGACTACCAAACCAAATTAACCAACCTACTCCAAGACTCCACATACAAACCCCTAAACACAGACCCCACCACCTACCTGGAAAAAACCACTAGATCCAAAATAAAAGCCTCTCCCATCAGCGAAGAGATCCAGCAAAGAATCATTCCCAGAGAGAAATCATCCAGATGCCCCAAGCTCTATGGTCTCCCCAAGATACACAAAGAAGGAGCCCCACTTAGACCCATAGTCAGCTCCATAGGCTCACCTCTACAAAACCTAGCCAAATTTCTCGCAAAACAACTACAACCTTATGCAGAATCCATCACCTCATATGTAAAAAACTCATTCCAGTTCATAGAGATCATAAAGAAACAAAACTTACAGCCCAGCGACCTACTCGTGAGCTTCGATGTCATATCCCTCTTCACCCAAGTGCCAATCAAAGAAGCCTTGACAGCTATCCAAAACAAATACAACCCCCCCAAGCACATCCTAGATCTGACCAACCACTGCCTATCCAACACATACTTCATCTATAATGGACAAAAATACAAACAAATGGAAGGAGCACCCATGGGATCACCCCTCTCACCTGTCATTGCTAACCTCTATATGGAACACTTTGAAACCCAAGCTCTAGAAAAATCTGATCACAAACCCAAACTCTGGCTCAGATATGTAGATGACACCTTCATAATCTGGCCACACGGGAAAGAAAAACTGGACAACTTCCTCATACACCTCAACAGCCTACACCCCAAAATACAGTTCACCATGGAAACAGAAGCTAACAACCAACTTCCCTTCCTGGATGTCTTAGTCTACAAGAAATCCAATGGCTCCCTAGGACACACCATCTACCAGAAGAAAACCCACACTAACCGCTATCTGCACGCACTCTCACACCACCACCCAGCACAGATCAACTCCGTAGCCAAGACACTCATCTCCAGAACAAAACGCCTAGCTGACGAACAACACCTAAAAACCGAACTAAATACTCTCACTAACGTACTAGTATCCAATGGATTCCAAAGAAATAAGATCACCAACCTAATCCAAAAAGAAACCCCCACTAAAATCCAAGACAGAGAACAAGAAAACGGCAAAGCCCTCCTACCATACGTAAAAGGAACCACAGACAGAATCAGCAAGATCCTCCACAAACACAACATCAAGACAGCATTCTGCACAAACCGAAAAATATCCACCATCCTAAGAAACCCCAAAGACAAAATTGAGTTAGAAAATCAAGGAGTATATGAAATCCCATGCACCGCCTGCCCCACCACATACATTGGACAAACCAACAGAAGAATAAGTGCACGCATTGAAGAACACAAGAACTCAGTCAAAAAAGAGGAACCAACTTCTTCCTTGGTCCAACATCTTAAAGCCACAGGACATGAAATTAACTTTAAAAAGACCAGAACTATCGCCAAAACTGAACATTTTAACAACAGAATAATCAGAGAAGCCATTGAGATAGAGAAACGCCCACAAATCATGAATAAACGAGATGACACCTCCCGCCTACCAGCCATTTGGAAACCCGCACTTGTTGACAAACGAGTCCCTAACACTAAGAATGACACTAGACCCACACTCACGAAAACCACACAGGATGTCACCACCACACACCCATGCAAAAAGCAAACCCAAACCCACACCAATGAGGCACGGCCACAAACCAGAAGCCAGACCATAGCTGCATCTTTAGCCACTCTAAACCCCTCCATTCCATACATGAAGCAAACTGACACACCAGCCAATCATAGCACAGCCAACCCCCCATCCAATCAGAGCACAGCCAAGCCCCCAACAAATCAGAACACACCTCCACCCAATCAGAACACAGCCAAGCTCCCACCCTATCAGTTCAAACCCCCAGTGGCAGTTAAAAGGAAGAAACAGCTGCAATCTCACATTGCTCCTAGAAGCAGCAAGCTGAAGACTCCAGCCTGATGATGACGAATGGGACTTCGTCGAAACGTTGCAAAGATACTTCCAATTTCACGCGGGAGAAAACCCGAATAACCAAAGACCTACATACAAACACCCGCGAAAACCTCAGAAAACAAATATCGTACCTCTACGGGGAGGATATCCACCATCTGACCAGGACTTATGAAAAACTTGAAGTCCAAAGAGCTTCCATTTTATGTGACCTTGCGTTCCTACGCAACTGCCGTGATCAAAATGTTATCCCCAAATGCTTCCAATTGAAATACCACTCCAACTCTGCAGCCACCAAACACATCCTGAAAAGAACAGGACTGGCCCTAATCAGAAATGAACTTCACACAAAAAGATTCCTCCTAGACCGAATCAACAAAGATCTCCTCACACTACACCTCGAACTCAGCAACAAGATCCACCCCACACTTTGGGACAAATCCAAACAACTCGCCGTCTGGAGAGCCGAAACACAGACTACCCTCAAGACAGACACACACACCAACAAACTCCGAAGACTACAAGAACAGCAGAAACAAACCCCTCCCCCCTCACAGCCACACAGGAAACAAACAGTGCATAACATCTCAGATAGGATCCTCAGCAAAGCCGAAACCAATGTCCTTTCCAAAGGATTCAACTTTGCAGTCGCTCCCAAACACATCCCCACTGAAACCATTATATGCGGAGTTGAAACCAGCCTGACCAAAATCAACCCTGACGATGCTAACAGAATCAGACTCGATATCACCAACATCCTCTGCACCAGCAAGCCACCCAAAAGCAACTTACCCAAAGAGGAACAGACTGCACTACGTAACCTGAAAGAAGACACCAGCATAATAATCCTACCAGCAGACAAGGGCAACGCCACGGTGGTTATGAACACATCTGACTACCAAACCAAATTAACCAACCTACTCCAAGACTCCACATACAAACCCCTAAACACAGACCCCACCACCTACCTGGAAAAAACCACTAGATCCAAAATAAAAGCCTCTCCCATCAGCGAAGAGATCCAGCAAAGAATCATTCCCAGAGAGAAATCATCCAGATGCCCCAAGCTCTATGGTCTCCCCAAGATACACAAAGAAGGAGCCCCACTTAGACCCATAGTCAGCTCCATAGGCTCACCTCTACAAAACCTAGCCAAATTTCTCGCAAAACAACTACAACCTTATGCAGAATCCATCACCTCATATGTAAAAAACTCATTCCAGTTCATAGAGATCATAAAGAAACAAAACTTACAGCCCAGCGACCTACTCGTGAGCTTCGATGTCATATCCCTCTTCACCCAAGTGCCAATCAAAGAAGCCTTGACAGCTATCCAAAACAAATACAACCCCCCCAAGCACATCCTAGATCTGACCAACCACTGCCTATCCAACACATACTTCATCTATAATGGACAAAAATACAAACAAATGGAAGGAGCACCCATGGGATCACCCCTCTCACCTGTCATTGCTAACCTCTATATGGAACACTTTGAAACCCAAGCTCTAGAAAAATCTGATCACAAACCCAAACTCTGGCTCAGATATGTAGATGACACCTTCATAATCTGGCCACACGGGAAAGAAAAACTGGACAACTTCCTCATACACCTCAACAGCCTACACCCCAAAATACAGTTCACCATGGAAACAGAAGCTAACAACCAACTTCCCTTCCTGGATGTCTTAGTCTACAAGAAATCCAATGGCTCCCTAGGACACACCATCTACCAGAAGAAAACCCACACTAACCGCTATCTGCACGCACTCTCACACCACCACCCAGCACAGATCAACTCCGTAGCCAAGACACTCATCTCCAGAACAAAACGCCTAGCTGACGAACAACACCTAAAAACCGAACTAAATACTCTCACTAACGTACTAGTATCCAATGGATTCCAAAGAAATAAGATCACCAACCTAATCCAAAAAGAAACCCCCACTAAAATCCAAGACAGAGAACAAGAAAACGGCAAAGCCCTCCTACCATACGTAAAAGGAACCACAGACAGAATCAGCAAGATCCTCCACAAACACAACATCAAGACAGCATTCTGCACAAACCGAAAAATATCCACCATCCTAAGAAACCCCAAAGACAAAATTGAGTTAGAAAATCAAGGAGTATATGAAATCCCATGCACCGCCTGCCCCACCACATACATTGGACAAACCAACAGAAGAATAAGTGCACGCATTGAAGAACACAAGAACTCAGTCAAAAAAGAGGAACCAACTTCTTCCTTGGTCCAACATCTTAAAGCCACAGGACATGAAATTAACTTTAAAAAGACCAGAACTATCGCCAAAACTGAACATTTTAACAACAGAATAATCAGAGAAGCCATTGAGATAGAGAAACGCCCACAAATCATGAATAAACGAGATGACACCTCCCGCCTACCAGCCATTTGGAAACCCGCACTTGTTGACAAACGAGTCCCTAACACTAAGAATGACACTAGACCCACACTCACGAAAACCACACAGGATGTCACCACCACACACCCATGCAAAAAGCAAACCCAAACCCACACCAATGAGGCACGGCCACAAACCAGAAGCCAGACCATAGCTGCATCTTTAGCCACTCTAAACCCCTCCATTCCATACATGAAGCAAACTGACACACCAGCCAATCATAGCACAGCCAACCCCCCATCCAATCAGAGCACAGCCAAGCCCCCAACAAATCAGAACACACCTCCACCCAATCAGAACACAGCCAAGCTCCCACCCTATCAGTTCAAACCCCCAGTGGCAGTTAAAAGGAAGAAACAGCTGCAATCTCACATTGCTCCTAGAAGCAGCAAGCTGAAGACTCCAGCCTGATGATGACGAATGGGACTTCGTCGAAACGTTGCAAAGATACTTCCAATTTCACGCGGGAGAAAACCCGAATAACCAAAGACCTACATACAAACACCCGCGAAAACCTCAGAAAACAAATATATATATATATATATATATATATATATATATATATATATATATATATATATATATATATATATATATATATATATATATATATATATATATATAAATGGTAATATCACTATCAGAATTGTATGCAAAATGTTGACACAGATAATACACAGTCCACTAAACATTTATGGATGTTAAAGAAAAATATATAAATAAAATTGTATTTTTTAAAAAGTGCAGTATTCACTTGTATATTTACTTGTATATTTAAAATAAAAAAGAAATTCTAACATATATGAGAGACTGAACTTTAAATAGAATTGTTATTGTAAATAGAATTATTTTTTCATCCATTGAAAATATTTTTAGAAAATGGGGGAACCACTCAAAGGCTAAGGATAATACTGGGACTAGGAAAAATCTTCAAAAGGTGGACAATCAGAAATGTATGACTTTGAATTGTAGTGCTGGAGAAAAATGTTCAAAAAGCTTTGAACTGTAAAGAGTATATTCAGTACTAGAAAAGTAAAACCAGACTGCTCAGTCTAGTGCGAGAATAAAGATAAATAAAAATATTTGGACAGATAATAGGAAGGCAAGAATCTTTGAAGTAGGCCTGGATATTTGGAAAAAATTCGATAATAATCAACAAGTGAGACACAGAAGAAATTGTATCCAAATATTTTCATGAGTGTCAGTTATTTGCCAGCAGTTCTTACAAAATGATATTCATCAGCTCATGAAGATTTGGAAACAACTAAGCAACTGAAAAACAATATTATCCTTACCCTCCTTTTCTGCAATCTTCCCTTTGGGACATGAGATGCAAGAGTAGCAGCAAAATGGCCTCCCTTCCACTACTTGCTTCCTAGAACCTGGATTACAGCGAGGTGTACATAGGGAAACAGGAGCAGTCTAATTCATGAACCAAAACCAACATAAAAGAGAGCTATATTTTTTCAGTACTTTGATTCTGAGCTGCGATTGTTCTCTCTAGCATGGTTACATAAATGCATAGTTTTCCAGCATACTGTCATATTCAAATTGAACAAAGTTACAAGCTTTGGGAAATGTTGGGCTGCAGTGTTTAGTCAACATAGTCTAGGGAACACATGTCATTAACAAATGTGGATGGCATTTTCAGAGGCAAAGTGGTCTGCTACATATCCCAATAGTATTAACAAGAAAGAAGAAATTTAACAGAGTCAAGTTACCTGCCCTGGATGATATCAACAACCTACCCAAGGTCTTGCCCAACCAGGAATCAGTTCCCCAAAATAGGCAAATCAGAAAACTGCTTACTTCCCAATAGATGGTTTCATGGCCATGAAAGACCATACCAGAATAGCACACCTTTGTTTGTCAAATAATGACCTGCTTAATCAGTATCATTAATTATTCTTCCAAATATTTTATATTGTTCCAAAATATAGTAACCATGTAGCTTGTGTGCTAAGTAAAATACATTAGACAACAAAAGCCTACACATTTCCAATTTTCAAGAATAATAATAGAAACAAGATATTCAGGTGGAAAAAGAAACAATGGATGGAAACTAATCAAGGAGTGAAGAAACCTGGAATTATAGAGAAACTTCCTAATAGTGAGGACAATTAACCAGTGGAACAGTTTGCCTTCAGAAGTTGTGAGTGCTTCATCACTGGAGGTTTTTAAGAAAAGTCTGGATAGTCACTTGTCTGAAATGTTTAGAGTCTCTTGCTTGAGTAGAGGGGTGGGCTAGAAGACCTCCTAGGTCCCTTCCAGCTCTATTCTGATTGATTGATTGATTGATTGATTGATTGATTGATTGATTGATTGATTGATTGATTGATTGAAAAATTAAGATGCAAAAATGCCATAGCTAACAATGATATAATTTCCCTACTTAACAATCAATTTCAGTGTTCCTATTCAGATTAGAAATTTCCCAGATTGTGTGTTACTACAACCTACCTGGTTAAACCAGCTGTTCCAGGTTATGGCATCTTTATCAATGATGAATGTTTGGTGTGCAAGAGACTGAGGGTCTATCCTTCCAATTTTTACTTTTGACTGGTTTCCAGAAAGAATAAAATTGATTATATCAAACCCATCAATTAACTTTCCATCTTGGTCAAAGATTATCTTGTCCCCAAGACTGTTGTTAAATGTAACATGTCTCAGAAAGGGATGGAGCTAAATTTTAAAAAGATAACAAACAAAAGGAAGATTAATGTAAAAATATTGTGGATCAAAATACATGTGCAGATAAAATGTTCCAGGGCTGGTTTCATTTACTCATTGATCCTTTAATTATTCATTTAAGTTCTATTTAACTTATTTAACTATTTAAATTATTTATTGAAGTTCTATTCTATTCTATTCTATTCTATTCTATTCTATTCTATTCTATTCTATTCTATTCCATTCCATTCCATTCCATTCCATTCCATTCTATTCTATTCTAGTTAGAAATATTTTCATCCTTTCATTAATTGAAGGATTTCTCTTCCCTTTCTGTCAATCTTTATTTTAATGTTTCTGTTATTCTTGTTAATGTTGTTAATTATGAGAGTTTGTGAGACTCTTGCAAAACAATTCTGCTCTGATAACATCAACTCTGATACCAAAACTGATACCATCAACTACTTTTGGCAGCACGTACAAATACATGTAAGTATCCCTCCTCATAAAACAGTAGGGGAAAATGCTCACTCATTGTTATTATCATCCCACTCATTCTCTGATCACTGAGAACCAATCCTAATTTCCTTGCATTTTAGTTTTATACAAGGCTACTAAAAGCCAATAGTGTTTATTATTAGACTGAAAGAGGATAATTGGTAAACATTTCAGTACACCGGCAGTCAAATAACATGGACCCAAAGCTTTAGAGAGGGGGAGCCAATATTGCAATATCTTTTTAGATAGCTAAACTGCAGCATCAACACTCCTCCTTTATTCAAAGAATTATTGTCTACTATAATTCATTTTGTGTTGAAGCATTAATGATTAAAAACATTGTTTCAGATTTTTATAAAAGTTGGAATTGGAGAAAAAAGAGACATCTTCTACAATTGTTTCCAAGCAATTTGTCCAGGACATTAGGGGTTTGGGGGGGGGGGATAAAGACAGAAAGATAGAAAGGATGACTTAAGGCTAGCAATCCTAAGGGAGTTGAATTTTCCTGCAAATAGAAAAACAGATTGTACATAAATTTTGCAAACTGCAACACTTGAGAGGGAAGAAAAGTTTTTGGCTAAACTAGAACACAACAAGGAATAACTAAATAAAAAAAATCAGAACAGCAAATACAAGCTGAACAGACAAGATCTTGCAGACGACCCTCACCCTGTCAAAGACCTTGGAATACTCATATCAAATGACCTAAGTGCCAAAGCCCACTGCAACAACATCGCCAAAAAGGCTTCAAGAACTGTTAACCTAATCTTACATAGCTTCTTCTCCGGTAATATCACACTACTAACCAGAGCATACAAAACATTCGCCAAACCAATCCTTGAATACAGCTCATCTGTCTGGAACCCACACCGCATATCGGACATAAATACATTAGAAAGTGTCCAGAGATACTTTACAAGAAGAGTCCTCCACTCCTCTACTCGCAATAGAATATCTTACGCAACCAGACTTGAAATCCTAGGCTTAGAAAGCTTAGAACTATGTCGCCTTTGGCACGACCTAAGCATAGCTCATAAAATTATCTGCTACAAAGTCCTTCCTGTCAATGACTACTTCAGCTTCAACCACAACAATACACGAGCACACAACAGATACAAACTCAAAGTGAACCGCTCCAAACTTGACTGTAGAAAATATGACTTTAGCAACAGAGTGGTAAATGCCTGGAACTCACTACCTGACATTGTGGTTTCGTCACCAAACCCCCAAAACTTTACCCTCAGACTGTCCACTGTTGACCTCACCCGATTCCTAAGAGGTCAGTAAGGGGCATGCATAAGTGCACCAGCGTGCCTACCGTCCCTGTCCTAATGTTCCCTCTTATCAGTACCCATCTTATGTATATAAACAATGTTATATCTATACGTACTTGACAAAAATAAATAAATAAATAAATAAAATAAATAAATAAATAAACTTTCAGAAATCACTGATGTGCAATTTAATAGAACAGGGGCTGATTCTGACTTCTAAAAATGTTCTTCCTACTGTCTTATACACAGACAAATATAACTTTTGGAATTCTTCTGGAGTTAATTAACAAATTAAAAAACAATGATGAGCTATAGATAACAGCATGCCGTCTTTAAAATACTCTAATAATATATCACAAAAATGATATACATTATTCTGGTGCATGCTAGAAATGGTATGAGATGTAATTAGTCTTCATAAACTATAAATTGTTAAAGAGCAATTGCAACTAAATTAAATTTAGATTCTGTTATGTGATGGAAATATATCTGTATCAGTGTGCTAGAGAATCTGGAATCAAGACTGTAGAATATAATGAGCACTTTACCTGCCAAAATGGCTGATTATATAGCTTCAGTCCATTCTCTATCCTTGTCCTGTGTTTGAATCCAGTTCTAAACATATCATGTAAAGCATAGGCTACAGCAAAGACAGCATTGTAGACACTGTAGCTATGGCCCGACATACTCATTTCAAAATTGGGATACAAGAGGCTCCCTAGTTGTTCAGCTCCAGTGCAATGATTTTTCTCCATTTTCTCCATTGTATCTGGAAGTACACAGCCAAAGACCTGCTCCCAGAAGTTTTTGAAAAAACCATCTCCTTTTGTAGTGAAAGGGTTTCGACTCTCTATAAACTGCTGAAATCCAGATACATCCCTGGAATGAAACATGAAAGCTACAGCTCCGTGGAATATGTCTAAATCCCAATCTCTTTGAAATACAAAAGATGCAATCTCCATTTGGGCTGTGGTGATCCATAGTTTTCCTAAAGATTTCCTATATTTACTGTCTACATCTTCATCTGATTGATAGGAAAGAAATCTAAAAAATCCAAAGGAATTAGACTCACCATAAGCAAGTATCACTGTAGCCTTACTGTGTGTCAATGTATTATATATATTCCTCCCTTTATGCAGTATTTCTGATATATCAGTAATAAAAGTTATAACAGGGATTTTCTGTATGAATGCAAAACAAATGCCCTTCTGAGAAAACATGGGTATCAGTGTTCGTATAAATCTCTCTCCACTCTCCGTTTCCATAACCACTACTCCAATCCATATCCATTTGAAGTATAGAAGCAGAGACAGAATCCCTTCATACTGAAGCTCTTCCTTAGGAACCATCTGGTAGAAGGGAAGACCAAGAGTGGTCTTCATCACTGTAGTGGGACTATAGGTGAGCTAAAGAATCCATGAAAGAGAAAAAGAATAATTACAGCATCTATCATTAAGTTGCACTGTTTATAGTAATACATTATAAGAATAAATTGAATGTATTGTTTCAAGTGTCGGTTATTACATATTGGATGAGATAGGCAATAACACACTAAATAAGAATATATCTCTATCTCTATCTCTATGTCTATATCAGGTATATCTATATCTATATCTATATCTATACCTATTTCTATATTTCTATATCGATAATATCTATCTATCTGTATCTCCTGTATCTATCAAACTAATGGATTAAAGAATATTTCACTTCACATAACAAATTCTTTTGCTGTCTTAACTAATTAATATAAATCCTCAATATCTTAATATAGCATTTCAATATCCATTGCACATGTGCGCTCTCTTTCTGTTACTTTTTCACAAACCAAAGTTAAAATGACAAACTAATCTTCCATTCTTTGCTTTCTGACAATGAGTATTTATTTATGATTTAATTTTTAAGCTGCCTGTCTCCCTTACAGGGTGATTCTGGGTGCTTACAGGTTACAAAACAAATAAAAATAGTTAAAATATTAAAATATATCATTGTTAAACATAATGTCCTACTTGGAACAGACAACAGTTCCTCTGTTTCCAGTTTTTGGGGAGGTGAAGTCTGGCTGATTCTAATTTACAAAAGTTGTATTTATAATGTATTCTTAAAATTTTGAAATTATTGTTTCTTCTCACAAGAACATAAGTAGTATCCTGATGGATCAGACCCATTGTCTACTGCACAAGGAAGCAAAAGCAAATCTCCTGGGTCAATGGTTTTCAGACACAGTCTCATTGTCATCAAGTTTATCAGGCATTAATTTACATGACTTCCAATATTCTCAGAGACTGTCTGGCCTTATGAAGAGATCTGAGAAGTCAAATCCCTGAAAATACTTTTATGGCATTCTCATCAGACCAAACATACTATATTTATTGAGTAAATATGATTTGTGGGAAAAATGTGTTCTTAGCTTAATTATATAGATTTAAATATTAATTTTTCACATGTAAGAAGAATCAGTCATAAATCAATTTGCAACTAACTTCAGATATCTTAATTATGTAAGCCAATTCCAAGATACTGAAAGAACAAAAGGAGACCCACCAAATCAAAGAAATGATAAAAAGAAGTGTTAAACTTTATTTGCAAACCTTACCTGAGGAATCTTATAGGTATCCAGAACAATTGCCATATCAAGAGAAGTAAGAGAATCCAGTCCACCAATTACAGCAAGAAGCTTATTCTGCATGTTACAGTTGTAATTTGGAAAAAAATGTTCTAGTGTATATATAAGCAGCATTGTGGAGTGATATGTCCATTTTGCATTGTAATAATTATCATAAATATGAAATCCCAAGCTGATATTTGGTAAAATCTGAGGATTTTCATTAATCTGCTTTACCGCAAAAGCCAAGGCCAGGATGTGTTGGTAATTCTTGGGAAGTATTCTAGAATGAGTGTTGCAATATGTATCAGATAATGTTTTACAGTTCTGAAACTTTTTGCAGCATTTATTACATTTATTATTGTTGATCATAGAAGATGTATACTACTTTGGAGTGCATAATATTAAACATAATGTAACATTCATATACTCAAATTCTTATATTTTCATATTGCCCCATATTTCCAATCATCATAGAAAATAATGTCTTTAAAAATTAAACACCTTCCTTCTGCAAAATTACATTGTCTGCCTAGCATCTAGAGTTTCTTCAATTTCCTATAACATCATCTGGCATTCTAATTAACATAAATGCACATATAGACTAAAATGAATTCCCTACGTAAGTTCCTCAGGCATGGCTGGTGGAGGTTCCTTTATAAAATCTTTGGCACAGGAGAGAAAGATCCCATGAGATGCGATGCCGCCAATGATGAGATCTCCAGATTGACGATAGCTGTGAAGTGGGTGCTCTGGATACTGGACATTACATTTTGCTGTGAGAACTTCATATGCTGTGTATGGAAGCAGAGTTAACAGAAGCATTGCTCCTACCAACATCCTGAAGTCAATGGAAAAATCTTCTCTCTGCAGATCCTTTTATCTACAAAGCAGCCATTAGAATCTCTACTGATTCAGCACCATACAAGTAGAATGAATTTTAATTACTATTATCCCAATATTAAATGAATAGACAGTCTTCTGGCCAATCTAAAACTCCAAATATTTAATATTGGAAGTCATACTGACAAACACATATCCCCATCCCTACCACTAATGCTAGAGGTTACATTTCTCCAATATTTCACTGACTGTGTTCCATCTTTGGGAACAAACTGCAATATTATATCAGCTAATTTAATTATAGATATTATGCTAATTGTAGGAATGGGAATTATTTCTTATACAGAACTGAAATTCCATGTAGAATATCTTAAAAAATGGGATGGGGTTAGCAGAGATAGCTAAATTGACTGTTTTGATTAAAGAAAATATACAAATACCTTTATTTCTACTTGGAAACCACTTCTGGACTTTCTGCTTGAGGTGGAAAAAAATGAAATTTTGATTTTGAGTTTTACCAATTAGATAGATTTTTTGTTATAGAAATTTCTAGTTTATATTATTATGTAAAAGTAAAAAGTTGAAGTTAGATATTTATGCCTTATTTTACTGCACCAAAGGAGATGGAAATAAATGCATTTTTTTTCTTTTTTCCCATTGCTTTCCCCCCACTATCCATTTCCCTTTTCCTTTCCCTACTATTTACTTTTGTATTCTCTTTATATGTCATATTATCAACTAATAAAAAATGGAATAAAATAGAATATCTTAAAAGAATCAGCACTGAAGGAAATTTCTTAAATTTCTTCAATAAGAAATATATTTTATTTTTATTTTTGTAGGAACTGGACTGTAAAAGGAGAGATAATCCAAAATATGAAGACTGACACTTCATGTTATCATAGGACTGGACTAGATGACCTGCAAGGTCCCTTCCAACTCTGTTAATCTGATCTGATCTATACCCTGCTTTTCAATATGGTTTACCGAAACTGAAGGACTAAATTTCCAACACCTGGAAAGCAGCGATGGGTTGCTCCCGGTTTGGACAGGTTCTTAGAACCGCCAGCGGAGATGGTGGGAGGCTCCGCTCATCCACCCGGGATGCTTCTGCGCATGTGTAGAAGTGGCACACGAGCGCGCACACGAACTGGTAGCAAAATCATTTAGAATCCA
Organism: Diadophis punctatus similis; assembly: GCA_023053685.1. Lineage (NCBI taxonomy): Eukaryota > Metazoa > Chordata > Lepidosauria > Squamata > Dipsadidae > Diadophis > Diadophis punctatus. The sequence continues at coordinate 743,186 of JALIGW010000116.1, forward strand.
CCACTGCTAGAAAGTCTAAGAAACATTGATTCCTGCATATTTTAGTTAGAAATAAAACAGGTGTTTTCTTGTAAACTGAAAATGTATATTTTTAGAATGTCTTCTTTCCAGGAGAAGGTATTGATAGAAGTAGCATAATTTACTATTACACACCCAAATTTTCCAAGATCTTCCAAACCATGTGTACTTTTGTCATCAGTACAGCTACTGGGAGGCTGTAGGAAAATTATATATGCCTTAAGTTTATAGGCTCAACAATTTCACTACAATGGTATTCCGTATTACTTTATTCTGCATTAAAATATTTACGAAAAATGTTTTTTGTGAAGATTTTCCCAATAAAACCAATGTGAACAAAGGAAATTGGATTTTTTTTCTATTATAACCTCAAGACCTTGTGGGTCAGAGGAAATCGGAAGACCTCAGGAATACGCCAGTCCACTTGGATGAGGGAGACCCCCGGATATGAGGGATAGGAAGCTCAAGAGATTTCCAAGCTTGGGGAGATGCCGTTGGCATTAAATGGCATCCACGAAGCCATAGAGCTCTTCTTGGAACGACAACTTGTAGGTGCTTGCCGGAAATTGCAGCAACCCGGAGAAAAAGGGACGCTGGACATTCCCAGGTATTTATTACTGACGGATTGGTGGGTGTCTTGGCAAGGATTCGGAGTTGATTTCTCGGCCGTTAAGATCTGGGCTGGGTTCTTCTCGAACAATCACTACCGCTGGTGTTTGTTGCTGTGCCAATGCTGCAAAGAACGACCCTTTAGCAACATCTTTTTCCAGAGATTAGACCAGATCAGTGGAGCCTCTCAGACGAGTCCCCAGGATGGCTGGCCATTAACAGCTTTGGCTAGGAGCAGCTGTTGCCTGGTGATTCAGCTCTGGCCAAGACTGCAGCTGTTGCCTACTGATTCGCCGGCTATTAGCCTTCCGGGTAGCGGCTTCTTTGATGATGGGACCAGCCTGGTTTTTAAAAGAATTCCTCGTGTCCTGAACAGAATTTAATTTACATCTATTATTGTGGCAATTTTTATCGATCATTGCTGCTGTTATTGCAGTTTTACCAAGACTTTTCTGGCTGTTTGTTTGGACAACATCTCCCCTCCGACTGCAGCGACATTCACATGTGGGAGTTATCATCATTGTTGTGGCCGCTGTGGCCGCAAGGCCTCTTTTGGCTGGCACAGCCCCGGCTTTTGTCTCAGTTTCTAGGGTGAGCTTTCGATCATTAAAGTCAAAATTTCTGGGCCTAGTGGGGAAATTACCAACTGATCGAAGAAGAATCTTCCCAGATGATATTTCTGACTCGAGCCTCATTGATACCAGCATTAGGGGGAGAGCAGTGGACAATTACAGAGGAATCTGGACGTTTTTAATGACCACTGTGGACCTGGATATAAGAACCAAGGACTAAGATCTAACCTTGATGGGTTGGGAGGTTACATTTATGCACTCCCTATGGCCGTGATGGCGAACCTATGGCACGGGTGCCACAAGTGGCACGCGGAGCCATATCAGTGGGCACGCGAGCTCAGGTCCGGCGCGCATGTGCGCACCGGCCGGCTCATTTTTGGGCCTTCTGGGCCCACTGGGAGTCAGGAAACAGGCTAATTCCAGCCTCCAGAGGGGGTGGGGAAGGCCGTTTTCACCCTCCCCAGGCTCCTAGAAGCCTGGAGAGAGCAAAAAATGGGTGTGCCATTGCATGCTGGGAGTGGGGGGGTCATATGCACATGCGCGGGGGTGCATGGAATTATGGGTGTGGGCACGCACACACGTGATCCCACGCATCCCCTCCCCCTTTTGGGCACGCGAACCAAAAAAGGTTCGCCATCACTGCCCTATGGGCTCCATCATTATTTATTATTTATTATTAACTATTTTAATTGTACCCCGGAAGTGGTGTGTGTTGGTATAAAAGGGATTGGTTATAATTGGGATAATGAATGTGTAGAGTGATGAAGTATGATGAGACAATATGAGTGAGTCGGGGACCGCGGCTTGGACCCCCTTCACTGAGTGTGCAAACAGAAGCAGAGGGGGGTCTGGCTCTTCTATCCAGCTCAGTGTGAATGGTATGGATGACCTGCAGGGAGGGAGGAGGGGATCTCTGGGGGGGTGGAGAACTGGAACATTTCGATCATGATGGGGAGAGGTAGTTATGGTGGGAGCAGAGGGGTGGGCCGCTCTCAGGGAATAAGACCTTGCTGTTTACAAGCAATCCCTTGTTCCAGCCCCTCTGATGTGGTTCCATCTTGCTCAACCTGAGTAGGGGAGGGGATCTCTGGGGGGAGGTGGAGAACCAGAACATTTCGGTCATGATGGGGACCTCTCCATGGTAGTGGATCCCGAAAAGCCCCCTGGTTTACTGAGGAGCTCCGGGAGATGAAACGCCACAAGAGATGTCTGGAGCGACGCTGGAGAGCCAGTAAAACCAAATCCGACCGAACACTTCTAAGAACTTTTATTAAGTCTTATCTAGTGGCGATAAGGACGGCAAAACAATCTCATTTTTCTGCTCTTATTGCATCCGCAGATTCTCGCCCAGCCTTCTTGTTTAGGGTGACTCGCTCCCTCATTGGTAAAGGGGGGAGCGAGGAGCACTTGCACGGTAGAGCTGAGGAATTCGCTCAGTTTCTAATGGATAAAGTCACTCAGATTCGGACGAACCTGGACTCTGGCTGGACAGAGCCCATTGAGTTTACAGGAGCAAGTCTTAGTCCAGCGTTGTGGGAGGAGTTTGAGCCAGCCACTCCTGATGATGTGGACAAGGCCGTGGGTGCGATGAGTTCTTCCACCTGTTTATTGGACCCGTGCCCCTCATGGCTGGTTTCAGCCAGCAGAGAGGTGGCACATGGCTGGATCCAGGCGGTGGTCAATGCTTCTTTTACGGAGGGTTCCGTATCACAGCCTTTAAAGGTTGCAGTGGTGAGACCCCTCCTTAAGAAGCCTTCCCTGGATCTGGCAGATTTGAAGAACTTTCATCCGGTCTCCAACTTACCTTTTATAGGTAAGGTTGTTGACTAGCCGAGACAACGGAGCTGCCAAACTCCAGTAAGTGGTGCGTCTCATGCCCCGCCCCACCTGCACCCCGAAAATAATAAGCCACCCCCAAAAATAAGGCCAGGGGTATTTTGGGGGGTCAAAAAAAATATAAGCCCCTGTCTTATTTTCGGGAAAACACGGTAGATCACTGCTTAAAGACAGTTTCTCTACAGGTTCCGTGGAAGCAAACAAACACTGATAATAATTCTCCCAGTCCTCAGCAGAGATTGGTATGTCAAACGCAAATCTCCATTCCTTCAGGACACCTGCTACAGAGTTCCAAAATATTATTGAGTTATAACCTCTGGCAGCCAACTCGAGTTCTGACCAGATTGAAATGGCAAAACTTTTTTTCTTTAATGTTATAATTTTTTTATATTCCCTTCTTGTGTGCAATATCTCAGCTTGTGTATGAGCAGTAGGATTCCACTGGGCAATCTTCATGGCTGCCTTCAATTTCTTTTTCAGTCGCTGGCATTGGCATCAAACCAATGGGGTCTATCCACTTGTGCTCTTTTTGTACCAGGTTTAATTGTGAGGTGTTTCTTCAGGATGTTACAGAGATTAGAGAGTGCACTGAAGGCTGACAGCCAGTCAGTAGGAGATGGCTGGATTGTTCTAGCCCATTTAGTAGCATCCTCTGTTTTAAGGCAATCTAATATTTAGTATCTAGTATCTAGTATCAACTTTGGCCCAAATTAACCTTTTATTTTGGGCCACCTCTACCTTTTTGGTGAACCATCTGTCAGCCATGTTATATGGTCTTAAATCTAAGCAGGCTTGCAATGTCATGCTTACAGGCTGATGATCGCTATTATCGCTAAGGTGTACTGTGACCTCCGAAAAGCGGTCGACTTTATTTCTAGACACACAAAAGAGATCCAGCACACTGCTTGAATTGGCCGAGTGGTATGTATAAGGATAAGTGTAATTCTCATCCTTACCTCCCAGAATTTGGAGATTATCCTTAAACATTAAGGAGACTAGGAGCATGCCAGCAGCATTACTTTTGCAATCTCTCGAGAGTCACTTAGGATGATTATCAAAAATTCAATTTTGTGAATTCAGTCATACCCTATTTTACAATGTTTTTGCTGAATCATGTAGTGATAAAGTAAATACGGCTACCCTGAATAGTTTTGCTTGCTGGAAGACAGGTAGGAAGGTGGCAATTATGTGACCAAGGATGCTGCAACTATTGTAAATACTTGTTGATTGCCAAATGCCCAAATTTAGTTCAACTGACCATGGGGATGCTGTGATAGTCCTAAGAGTCATAAGTCAATTGAATGGTTGGTAAATAAATGGTCTTAAAAGGAAAACCACCTGTAATGAAATCTCTGTGCAATACAAATTGAAGTAAAATGTTTTCTGTGAATTTGATGACCATTGTTATTATCCAAACTTTATAGTCATATTATTAACTCAAAATGGGGAAGGGGAAAGATGACTTGAAGATACATGTTCGTTATTTTTCCAGGTAACTTTAAAATTTATGCGTTCCTATAGTCCTTTAACAACTTAATCAATATAAATGCTTGGAAAAATATTCAGCACAATTTCTATAGTAAAACACATATAAACATGGAGGCCCACCTGCACATTACCAAAACATTCTAGGGCACATTCACTACTTTATCTGTCTTCTTAGCTGCCTGTTGTTCAAATCTGGTCTCAGAACAATAATGTAGCATTTGGGGAAAAAGATACAGATCAGGAGCCCAGCACTTGAGGCTAACATTGAGAAGATCTCCACAGCCACTGTGTATTTCCCCCTGGTGCTCAGGTAGGTTGGAACAAAGGAGAGCCAAACACTGCAGAAGACTAGCATGCTGAAAGTAATGAACCTGGCTTCATTAAAAGTATCTGGTAATTTCCTGGCAAAGAAAGCCACTATGAAGCTGATCATGGCTAAGAAGCCCATATAACACTTTGCACTGTAAAACATAATCATAGAACCTTCTTTACATTGTAGGACAATTTTTCCAGGCTCTGAGTGCAGGTCAACATCTAGAACAGGAGGAGAGATGGACAACCATATAGTGCAAATCCCTACCTGAATTAAGAAGCCAGCTAAAACAAAAGTGTAGCCCAATCTTTTCCCCACCCACTTCTTTATCCCACTTCCTGGCTTTGTTGCTACAAAAGCCAGGACCACAGTCACAGTCTTGGCCAGCACACAGCAAATAGCCACAGAGAAGATGATGCTGAAAATAGTCTGTCGGAGAATACATGCCACTTTGCTTGGCTGACCGATGAATAGTAATGCACAAAGGAAGCAGAGCAGGAGAGTTACCAGGAGCATGTAGGTAAGATCCCGATTACTGGCCTTGACAATGGGAGTGTTGTGATGCATAAGAAATATCATTAGTATGAGAATTGTGATTGTGGAACAGAAAAGAGAAAAACAGGCTAAACTGATCCCCAAGGGTTCTTTGTAAGACAAGAAACTTATGTCCTTGGGAATACATAAATCCTTGTTTTTGTTGGGATATTTGTCCTCTGTGCAACTATAGCAGTCATTCAGATCTGTAATTGAAAGGGTCTTATCTAAGTTTCAGATGAATGGATAAATCTTTGGAGTGTGCTTATATCTGTACACATGAATAAATAAGAAATTGGAAATAATAACCTTATATTTCTATAGACTAGATACAATATGTATTGAAGAAAATTTTACACATCATAGAAAATGTTCATTTAACTGTGAATAGGCAAATATTTACTGGAAATCTATATGCTACTAAAATTCTCATTTTTACAACCTTTAACTGGGTGAAACAATGTATCAAAGAGAAAAAACTTTGAACTAATGTAGCTCAAATGCGCTATCTTACAGAATGGTTACAAAATCCAGGATCCATGCCTCCTAAGAGGATGACCCTTGGGAAGTTATGGCTGTTTTATGGCTATTGCTGCAAGCTGCTATTGTAGTCACGTGATTCTCATTTTAATGATCTATGACAGTTCCCAATCATAGTCACAATCCTTCCCTCCCCAGCAGCTGCCACTTATCTGCCTGCTGGGAAGGCAAAGAAAGGGATGGAAAGCTCAATAGGAAGGAAGGAGGGGAAGGAGGAATAGGGAGGAAAGAATCCCCATATACTCCTGCCAGCCCACACAACCCCCCCATTTGCCTTTAATGAACTGTGCCCCCTGTGTACTTTCCCCAACCCATACAATACCTATTGCACAACCCCATTCACTCTTCCCTACCTGTGCCACCTCCGCTTGTGCCATCCCTGATTCTCACTGCCCCTCTAATGCACTCCCAACTACTGTCATGTATCTTTCCCAACTTATATCAATCCCCCCAGTAAGATTCACATGGAATTTCTCACACTTTCTAAAGCACCACCAGACATCTTTCACAACCCACCCCCACTCTCCCAAATGCCCTCCTTGACCCATATAGCACCTCTCACTCATCCATCACCCTTCCCACACACTGTCAACCATCCACACATTTTCCCATCCACACACACCCAACATCTCTTGCAAACCCCTGGGCCATCTTTCTCTGTTAAATCATATATTGGTGCCACTTTTATGTGGCACTTTTTAAAAAGGCTGATTTAACATGAAAATCTTGTTTCCTCATCTTTCCTTTTTTTGTTGAAGAAGAAAGGAGAGAGTATGAATTCCATTCTGGGACTAAAATTTGCAGATTTCTGGTTTCTAGCCTGCTGCCTTCATCACTACACCAAACTGGTTCTCAGATTAATGAAAACAATAGAAAAAATACCTGAAAAAAACAAGGTAGTTACATACTACCGTTGTTAATATTATTATTATTATTATTATTATTATTATTATTATTATTATTATTATTATTATTATTATTATTATTATTATTATTATTATTATTATTATTATTATTATTATTATTATTATTATTATTATTATTATTATTATGAATAAGAATAAGAATAAGAATAAGAATAAGAATAAGAATAAGAATAAGAATAAGAATAAGAATAAGAATAAGAATAAGAATAAATATAAGAATAAGAATAAGAATAAGAATAAGAATAAGAAGAACAACAACAACAACAGAGTTGGAAGGGACCTTGGAGGTCTTCTAGTCCAACCCTCTGCCACGGCAGGAAACCCTACACTACTTCAGACAAATGGTTATCCAACATCTTCTTAAAAACTTCCAGTGTTGGAGCATTCACAACTTCTGGAGGCAATTCCACGGATTAATTGTTCTAACTGTCTGGAAATTTCTCCTTAGTTCAAGTTACTTCTCTCATTGTTTAGTTTCCACCCATTACTTCTTGTTCTACCTTCAGGTGCTTTGGAGAATAGTTTGACTCCCTCTTCTTTGTGGCAACCCCTGAGATATTGGAACACTGCTATCATGTCTCCCCTGATCCTTATTTTCATTAAACTAGACATTCCCAGTTCCTGCAACCATTCTTCATATGTTTTAGCCTCCAGTCCCCTAATCATCTTTGTTGCTCTTCTCTGCACTCTTTCTAGAGCAGTGATGGCGAACCTTTTTTCCCTCGGGTGCCAAAATAGTGCGTGCATGCGCTATCGCACACTCGTGCATGCCCACACCCATAATTCAAAGCCCCCCACTTGCCCCATCCCCCTGTGCATGCGTGTGTGACCCCCCCCACTCCCCCATTTCCCGACTTCCAGTGGGCCCAGTAGGACCATTTTTTCCCCTCCCCAGGCTCCAGAGGCTTTCTTGGAGCTTGGGGAGGGCGAAAACGCTCCCCCTGCCACCCCAGAGGACCGCCGGAGGCCAAAATCGTCCTTCCAGAGCCTCCGCGCGAGCCAAAAATCAGCTGGCATGCACGCACATGCGTGCTGGAGCTGAGCTAGGGCAATGTCTCACGTGCCGGCAGATATGGCTCCGCGTGGCACCTGTGGCACCCGTGCCATAGGTTCGCCATCACTGTTCTAGAGTCTCAATATCCTTTTTACATCGTGGCGACCAAAACTGAATGCAGTATTCCAAGTGTGGCCTTACCAAGGCATTATAAAGTGGTATTAACACTTCGCGTGATCTTGATTCTATCCCTCTGTTAATGCAGCCTAGAACTGTGTTGGCTTTTTTGGCAGCTGCTGCACACTGCTGGCTCATATTTAAATGGTTGTCCACTAGGACTCCAAGATCCCTCTCACAGTTACTACTGTTGAGCAAGGTACCACATATACTGTACCTGTGCATTTTGTTTTTCTTGCCTAAATGTAGAACCTTACTTTTTTCACCATTGAATTTCATTTTGTTTGATAGCGCCCAATGTTCAAGTCTGTCAAGATCCTTCTGTATCTTGAGCCTATCTTCTGGAGAGTTGGCTATTCCTGCCAGTTTGGTGTCATCTGCAAATTTGATGAGTTCCCCATCTATCCCCTCGTCCAAGTCATTGATGAAGATGTTGAAGAGTACTGGGCCTAAAACAGAGCCTTCAGGTACTCCAGTGCATACTTCCCTCCATGTAGATGCAGTTCCATTGAGCACTACATGTTGAGTGTGGTTGGTTAGCCAGTTTTGAATCCATCTGGTGGTATTGCTGTCCATCCCACATTTTTCTACTTTATCTAGTAGTAGGTTATGGTCTACTTTATCAAATGCCTTACTGAAGTCCAAGTAAACCACATCGACAGCATTCCTCTGGTCCACTAATTTTGTCACTTTGTCAAAGAATGCAATAAGGTTAGTCTGGCATGATCTGTTTTTGATAAACCCATATTGGCTTTTGGTTATTACTGTGTTTGCTTCTAGGTGTTCATTGATTTGTTGCTTGATTATCTTTTCCAAAATCTTCCCTGGTATTGAGGTCAGGCTGATAGGTCTGTAGTTTCCTGGATTTGTTTTTTTTCCCTTTTTTGAAGATGGGAACTACATCAGCTCTTTTCCAGTCCTCTGGCAGTTCCCCGGTGCTTGAGGATCTTTGAAAGATATAGTTCAGTGGTTCTGAGATCTCGTCTGCTAGTTCCTTCAGAACCTTGGGGTGTAATCCATCTGGTCCTGGTGATTTGAATTTGTCTAGGGTAGACAGCAGGGGCGGGTTCCTAATTTTTTTTACTACCACTCTGTGGGCGGGGCTTATTTTGTGGGTGTGGCTTGCCAGCCATGTGACCAGGTGGGCGTGGCTTCTCGAACTGCTGAAGGGAGGGGAACTGAGAGAGGTCCTGCTGCCCATTCCTCCTCCCCTCAGCAGCTCGAGAAGCCTCAAACGTGTGAAAATACCTAGGATCATCACCGCGCGTTTGTGGCTTCTCGGACTGCTGAAGGGAGGGGAATGAAGATAGCTCCTGCCACCCATTCTTTCAGCGTCTCACGCGCTCCCTCAGCCATCCTCCCCTGCTTGGACTCACTGTGGGGTAGGAAGGCAGCGCATGAGCAGTGCCGGAAACTTGGCTTCTGGGCATGCGCAGAAAATTTTTTTTAAAAAAAATAACTTTTTTTTTCAAAAAAATGGCGTCACCCAGGCACCGGCAACCGACCGCACTGGTACTGTGACGTCACCAGCGGGCCGCTACCGGTGCTATAGAGTGGACTGCACTGGTAGGAACCCACCACTGGTAGACAGGTGTTCCCTAACCATTTTCTTCCCTATTTTAAGTTGTGTTCCTAATATGTTTTTTGTGATACTGTTTTTGATAGGTTGGACTGTTTTTTTCCCTTTGTGTAAAGACAGATGCAAAAAACGTGTTAAGTAGCTCTGCTTTCTCCCTGTTGCTTGTCACCTTCTTGCCACTTTCTCCCTGCAATGGACCAATTGTTTCCTTGACTTTTTTCTTGTTTTTAATATGTTGCAAGAAGCTTTTTTTGTTACTTTTTACTTTTGTCGCAAGCCTTTGTTCATTGTGAGCCTTAGCTTTCCTCACTTCATCTTTACAGGCTCGGGCTATTTGCTGGTATTCTGCCTTAGTTATTTCCCCTTCTTTCCACTTTTTATACTTTCCTTTTGTCTTTCAATTTGTCAGAGAGTTCTTTATGCAGCCATGCTGGTTTCTTTTGAGACCTATTATTTTTCTTCTTCATTGGTATTGTGCTAGTCTGGGCTTTTATAATCTCACTTTTCAAAATTTCAAAAGCTTCTTGAGTTGTTTTCCCCTTGAGGATCCCCATCCATGGAATCTTTCCCAAGTTCTCTCTAAGTTTATTGAAATTAGCTCTCTTAAAGTCCAAGACTCTAGTTTGATTTTGTTCTACTGCTTGTGTTTGCATAATGTTGAATTCCAATATTGCATGATCACTTGCCCCCAAGGTTCCTGTAGCTTCAACACCTTCTATCATTTCATCTCTGTTAGTGAGAATTAAGTCCAATATGGCTGATCCCCTTGTTCCCTTCTCTACTTTTTGGGTAACAAAGTTGTCTGCTAGGTTTGTTAGGAACCTGTTGGATCTTCCACTTGGTGCAGAATTTGTCTCCCAATTGATGTCAGGGTAGTTAAAATCCCCCATTACTATTGTGATGTGCTTCCTACATACCTTAGTTAGCTGACTAGCAAAAAGTTCATCTACTTCCTCTGTTTGGTTGGGTGGCCTGTAGTATAGACCTATGGCAATGTCATTTCGCCCCCCTTTAATATTGACCCAAATGCATTCGAGATGATTTTCATTATTGTTGTACTCTATTTTTGTAGATATATAGTTATTTCTTATATATAGTGCAACTCCACCTCCTCTTTTATTTGGTCTGTTTCTTTTAAATAATTTAAATACCTCTAGCTGTATATTCCATTTGTCAGTTTCATCCCACCAAGATTCCGTAATGGCAACTATATCATATCTTCCCTCATTTACTTGAATTTCTAATTCTCCCTGTTTATTCCTCATACTCTGTGCATTGGTGTATAGACATTTAAGTCAATTTTGATTGACCCTGTGTTTATTGTCTACATAACCTGTGTTGTGCCTGACTGCCCCTACTTTCTTGCCACCTGTTTGATTAGTGCACATGGTATGGCTCTCACTCTCACAAGTGTATAAGAAGTCAAAGAAATAATTAGACAATCTTTTTTAAAATAATGTTTTTCATTTTATAAGGAGTTAGATGCAAATGAATAAAATATTCACCCTCCTTTTCTGAAATCTTTCCTTCTGGACATGACATGCAAGAGTAACAGCAAAATGGCTCCCCATCCATGGCTTGTTTCCTGGACCCTGGATTACAGCTTGGATTACATATGGAAACAGGACGTGTCTAACTTATAAATCAAAAATAACAAAAACAATGGTAATCTTTGAGCACTGTATTTCTGAACTCTTATTTATTACCTGCAGCATGGCTGTCATGAATTAAAATGTACTATGCAATGTTAACTTGAACATCATGCTTATGCTTATGTACAATAGCAACAACAACAAAAATTAGAAGTCTAAACTGATCAATCAATTTAATGTTTGAAAATTTCACCGCTAATTGTGATTTTATTTCTATACTTAAAAATCAATTTAATATTTCTGATTCAGAATACTTCCTAAAAAGCCTACCTGGTTAAACCAGCTGTGCCATGTTATGGCATCTTCCTCAATGAAGAATGATTGATCTGTAGAAGACTGGGGGTCAATCCTTCCAATTTTCACTTTTGTCCTCTTTTTAGAAAGAATAAAATTGATGATATCAAATCCAGCTATTAACTTTCCATCTTGGTCAAAGGATATCTTGTATCCAACACTGTTATTAAATGTGACCTGTCTCAAAAAGTGATGGAGCTAAATTACAAAGGACAAATGAGGAGGAAAAAGTTGTAGATTAAAACCATGTGCAATTGGAAAGCCCCCAGTTCTGCTTTCATTCGTTTAAATATTTATTTATTCATTCAAGGTAATTTCTTACTTGCATTACCTTTGGGGTTTCTCTTCCCATTCTGTCTGTCTTTACTTTTTCTGTTAATATTTTGAAGGATGGCAGTGAAATTCTATCTCTTAAAGCACTTTTGAATATTGCCCCAAAATATTTATTTTATGATGGCATTAATTACATAAAATGACAGCCTTTGTGTGAGATGATGGTATTTATGTGATGGTATCCATTTATCAAGATGCATCAACAAAGAATTAGGATCAAGGACTGTACACAATTGGAGGTGGCTACTGGACTAATTAGCTGACTCCACCTTACCCCTGTGCTTCTTGTTCCCCTTTCACCTATATTTTATAATTTAACAGAATAACAGAGTTGGAAGGGACTTTGGAGGTCTTATAGTCCAACCACCTGCTCAAGTAGAGAAATGGTAGTCCAATCTCTTCTTTAAAAACTTCCAGTGTTGGAGAATTGACAACTTCTGGAGGCAAGTCATTCCACTCACTATTTGTTCTAACTGTCAAGAAATTTCTCCTTAATTCTAGATTGGTTCATTTTAATTGCTTTATTCTTTTGCTATTGGTGTGATTATATTTTTTATCATTTTCCCCATTTTATTATTGTAAGCCGCACTGGGTGGCCACTTGACTAGCCCCAGTCAAGATAGGTGGCAAGTAAATTTAATAAATAAATAATACATAAAAGTATTAGTTTTGGTCGCTGTGATTCAAAAAAGATACTGAGACTCTTTCTAGAGTGCAGAGAAGAGCAACAAAGACAATTAGAGGGCTGGAAGCTAAAATATATGATGAACAGTTGTAGGAACTGGATATATCTATTCTAGTGAAAAGAAGGGCAAGGGGTGACATGATTGCAGTTTTTCCAATATTTATGAGGCTGTCACAGAGAAGAGGGGGTCAACCTGTTCACAAAGCACCTGAGGGCCAGACAAGAAATAACAGATAGAAACAAGGGGAAATCCAATCTAGAACTAAGAAGAAATTTTTGACAATGAGAACACTGTCAGTTGAATGAATTGTCTTCAGAAGTTGTGGGTGCACCATCACCGCAGGTTTTTAAGGAGATTAGACAGCCATTTGTCCAGAATGGTATCAAGTGGGTTCAACTAGAAAATCTCCAAGATTCCTTCCAAGTCTTTATTCTGTTATTTTGTTATGGAAGATTGATACAATGCCTAGAATAAGTTCTCAAATTGAAACTGATACTATCAACAAATTGAAATGGTTTTTGAACTAAAAAGCATAGTAGAGGCAAGACTCATTTCAGTTAGGATGATTCTAAGGATGGAAAGAAAAATAGAGTTATTGTGTTTCTGTGCTGGAGAATTTAATTTAATTTAATTTAATTTAATAGATTTGTATGCCGCCCAACTCCCGAGGGACTCTGGGCGGCTCACAACATGTCAAATCTATTACAGATAAAAACTTATAACAATTAACAAATATAAAAATTAAAAAGTCTCCAACATTCATAACTAAGGGGGGGAGACCCAAGTATAGTCTACTTGGTCTCACTTTCACGCCGCCTGCCGGAAGAGCCAAGTTTTTATTGCTTTACGGAAGGCCAGCAGGGTGGGGATGGCCCTGATCTCCGGAGGGAGTTGGTTCCACAGGGAGGGAGCTCCCACAGAGAAGGCTCTCCCCCTCAGCCCCGCCAACCGGCATTGCTTGGTCGATGGGACCTGGAGGAGACCAACTCTGTGGGACCTAACCGGTCGTAGGGAGGTATGCGGCAGGATGCGGTCCCTGAGCCATGTAGGGCTTTAAAGGTCAAAACCAACACCTTAAATTGGATCCAGAGACTAATGGGCAGCCAATGAAGCTGGCGGAGGATGGGTGTTACATGGGTGTACCTAGGCACACCCACCACAGCTCGCGCAGCTGCATTTTGCACCAATTGCAGTCTCCAGATACTCTTCAAGGGTAGCCCCATGTAGAGCGTGTTGCAGTAATCCAGCTGGGAGGTGATAAGGGTGTGGGTGACTGTGAGTAGAGCCTCCCTCTCCAAGTAGGGTCGCAATTGGTGCACTAGGCAAACCTGTGCAAAGGTCCCCCTAGCCACAGCTGAAAGATGTTGCTCCAATTTTAGCTGTGGATCTAGGAGGACACCCAAATTGTGAACCCGTTCTGAGGGAGTTAATTTCTCTCCCCCAAGAACCAAGGAGGGACAATTGACAGAATCCTTGGGAGGCAATATCCATAGCCACTCGGTCTTGTCAGGGTTGAGTTTTAGCTGGTTCCTCCCCATCCAGACCCTAACATCATCCAGGCAGCGGCACATTACATCGACGGCTTCCCTGAATAGAGACGGGGTGGAGATGTACAACTGGGTATCATCAGCATACTGCTGATACCTCACCCTGTGTCGTCGGATGATCTCACCCAGTGGTTTCATGTAGATGTTAAACAGGATGGGCGAGAGGACCGAGCCCTGCGGCACCCCACAAAGTGGGGGCCTAGGGCTGGACATCTGCCCTCCTGTCAACACCGACTGTGTCCTATCAGAGAGGTAGGAGGAGAACCACTGTAGAACAGTGCCGCCCACTCCCACCTCGCCGAGACGACGCAGAAGGATACCATGGTCAATGGTATCGAAAGCCACTGAGAGGTCAAGTAGCACCAGGATGGAGGAATAACCACCATTCCGGGCTCGCCAGAGATCATCCATCAGGGTGACCAAAGCCGTTTCCGTACTGTAGCCACGCCTGAAACCCGATTGAAAGGGATCCAGAAAATCAGTTTCATCCAACAGCCATAGGAGTTGGAGTGCCACCATTTTCTCTACAACCTTCCCCGCAAAGGGAAGGTTGGAGACCGGATGGAAGTTCTTTAAATCCGCCGGGTCCAGGGAAGGCTTCTTGAGGAGGGGCCTCACCACCGCAACTTTTAAAGGCCGCGGGATGGACCCCTCTCTCAAAGAAGCGTTGACCAATGCCTGGGGCCAGCCATGTGAAACCTCCCTGGTGGCCGAAACCAGCCAGGAGGGACACGGGTCCAATGAACAAGTGGCGGAGCTCATCGCTCCTATGGCCTTGTCTACATCATCAGGAGTCACTGGTTCAAACTCATCCCATATAACAGGACTAAGGCCTGCCCCTGTCATCTCTGCCTGTACTGCCCAATCAGAGTCCAGGTCTGTCCAAATCTGAGTGACTTTATCCCCCAGAAACCGAGAAAACATCTCAGCTCTGCCTTGGCAAGGAGGGAGCGAGTCACCCTAAACAGGGCGGCTGGGTGGGAGTCAGCGGACGCAATAAGGGCGGAAAAATGCAAACATTTTGCCACCCATATCACCACTAAGTAAGACTTAATGAAAGTTCTTAAAAGTGTCCGGTCAGACTCAGCTTTACTAGATCTCCATCGTCGCTCTAGGCGTCTCTTTTGGCGCTTCATCTCCCGGAGTTCCTCGGTAAACCAAGGAGCCCTCCTGGATCTGCTACCAAGGAAAGGCCGCAAAGGTGCAATACGATCCAAGGCCCCCGCCGCCACCTGGTTCCAGGTAGCAACAAGGGACTCAGATTAATTGTGTACCAGGGATTCAAGCTCCCTCTGGAATCCCTCGGGTTCCATTAGGCACCTGGAGCGGAACCACTTAGTCGGTCCCGCCTCCTTGCGGTGGAGGAGTGGTGCCATGAAATCCAACCTCAGAAGGAAATGATCTGACCACGACAAGGGTACTGTGACTAAACCCCTCAGCCTCAGATCATCTCTCCACTGCCCCGAGAGAAACACAAGGTCAAGCGTGTGACTGCTCTCATGAGTCGGACCCAGAACTACTTGGGTCAGGTCCATGGTTGTCATGGAAGCCATGAATTCCTGGACTGCCCCTGAGGCTTCGCCGGGTGATGGCAGATTAAAGTCCCCCAGCACCATCAACCTGGGGAACTCAAATCGCCAGCCCCGCAACCGCCTCGAGCAGAACAGGCAGGGCCTTTGCAACGCAGCTAGGAGGCAAGTACGTTAACAAAAGGCCTACCTGAACCCCTAAGTCCAACTTCAGAAGGAGCGTCTCACACCCAACAATCTCCGGGGCAGGGCTCCTTCGAGGACAAAGGTTCTGGCGAGCTATAATCGCCACTCCTCCACCCCTTCCCTGGGGTCGTGGCTGATGCTGAACTGAAAACCTGTCCGGGCACATCTCGGAAAGGGGGACCCCCCCCCTCCTGGCCCAGCCAGGTTTCAGTGATACATGCCAGGTCAGCCCCCTCTTCCAGGATTAAATCCCGAACAAGGGGGGCCTTGTTAATAATCGACCTAGCGTTCAACAGCAGCAGCTTGAGCCCAGGGCCCTGACATCCCTGATTACCAGGTACTCGGGCTGAGCTAGGTGGAACCATATCAGAGGGGCCAGAACAAGGAATCACTTGTAAACAGAGAATCCTCGTTCCCCAAGAGCGGCCTACCCCTCTGCTCCCGCCATACCTACCCCTCTCTGTTATGACCGTAATGCTCCTACTGCCACTTCCACCAGAGATCCCCTCCCCTCCCCCGCTGGTCTCCCATTCTCCCGACAGGCCATACACTCCATTCATACTGGGCCCAGGGTTGGTCTCAGGACTCAAGAGAATGATGAACATATTACCTGCCAAAATGATTGTTTGTGAAGCTGCAGTCCATCATCCACCATTGTTCTGTATTCGAATCCAGATGTAATCATATCCTGGAAAGCATGGGCTATGGCATAAACAGCATTGTAGATGCTGTAGCTGTGACCAGTCATATCCATTTCAAAACTGGGGGGAGAGAGACTCTTCAATTTCTCTGCCCCTGTGCAATGTTTCACATTTATTTCATTTACAACTGTACCTGGAAATAGACAGCCAAACGTTTTCTCCCAAAAGGTTTTGATAAAACCATCTCCTGTTGCACCAGATGGTGTTTGATTCTCTATAAACTCATGAAAGCCAGGTACATAATTTGAATGAAAGGTGAAGGCTATAGCTCCATGGAAAATGTCTAAATCCCAATCTCTTTGAAATCCAAAAGAAGTCTGCTCCATTTGGGCTGTAGTGATCCATACTTTGCCTAGGGGGTTCTTGTGTTTACTTTCTACTTCTTCATCTGAGAAATAGGATAGAAATCTAAAAAATCCCAAGGAATGTGATCCACTGTAGGCCAGTATCACCTTAACCTTGTTATTTTCTCTCAGTGTATTATATATTATGTTCCCCTGTTTTAGCATCCACTCAATATTCGTTATAAAGGTTGGAATGGGGATCTTTTGTATGAATGCAAAGCAGACACCCTTCTGAGAAAACATGGGTATCACTGTTTGGACAAATCTTTCTCCACTCTCAGTATCCATGACAACCATCCCAATCCACATCCACCTGAAGTACAGGAGCAAAGAAAGAATCCCCTCATATTGAAGGTCTTCCTTAGGAACCATCTGGTAGAAGGGAAGACCAGGATATTTGTCCTTCATCACTGGAGTGGGACTATAGGTGAGCTAAAGAGATCCATGAAGAAAGGATAGAAAAGGAACAAGTATAGTAGTCATAGGTATGCCTAACTGTTTAAACCATGGGATATAACTTCTTTCTATTTAGTATTTCTATCCTTTCATTATGTGCTGCACTAATTAGTGAAGAACATGGAAAAAGTACTTATACTGTTACCTAAGGAGAAATGTGTTTTTCCTAGGAAGAAAACTACTTATAATAATATATGGTGATTAGGCATATCTAATTCAACCCTGCTCTTGTTTGATCTTTTGAAATGATAACTGCAATTGAATTAATGTATAAAAGCAATGCAATTTTTATAATCATTTTCATCAAATTATATTTGTGCTTTTACAGGCAGAAAAGACATTCCATCTTCAGATAACTTGGAAGGCATATAATTCAATCTGCCTTTAAATAGGAAGGGAGGGAGGGAGGGAGGGAGGGAGGGAGGAAAGCCACAGTAAACCTTAAAGTATATGTCATGCAATCTCTGTCAGAGACCATTTAAAACTCTTAAGCAAATGCATGCTAAAACATACCAAAATAAATCCTTAGCAAATGTATAATTCTTTATATTTGCATAATTTCTTTTTGTATCTTCTCTCTTTTTTGTAGATCTCTGCTTTCTTTGTCTTATTCACATTGCATCAATATTCTTATTTGATTTTAATTTTTTAGTTTATCAAAATATAAAATGAAAAATAAAAATAATGAGAAAGAAAGGGAGGAAAAAGGGAAGGAGAACCAATGTAGGGAAAGTGCAGGGGGAGAGAGAATTGACCTCCGACACTTTGTAGCATAGTAGAATAAGATAATAAGATACAGCCTCAACTTTTTAGCCATTTTTATAACAACAAACCTATCTAATCAGCAAAATCCAAAGTCAACGTTTTATTTTTTTTTCCACCTCAAACACAAAGTTCAGAAGTAGTTTCCAAGTGGAAACAAAGTTAGCTGTATTACATCACTGCTAACTCCATCAGCTTTTGCAAAAATCCATTTTGGGAATTAAAGTATCTTTCTATTTTTGCATAGAGAGATTCTTGGTGCTATCAGCATATATGACATCAAATTCCATTTTTTCAAATTATTTGTCCATTAAGCCTAAGAGAAAAGTCTCTCGTTTTACTTTTATATTCACTTTAATAATATTTTGTATTACA
Organism: Diadophis punctatus similis; assembly: GCA_023053685.1. NCBI lineage: Eukaryota > Metazoa > Chordata > Lepidosauria > Squamata > Dipsadidae > Diadophis > Diadophis punctatus. Next base: position 761,637 of record JALIGW010000116.1, read on the forward strand.
ATGTGAATCTTACTTCAATATTTGTTTGCTTTGCCACAGGTCCACCATAGATGATAAAATGGTCCTTCTTTATGTTTACATTTCTAACATATATTGGAAACCCCTTTATACATTTTTGACAGTTTATTCAGTGTTAAATACCAATACATCATTTTATAAATAAATCTTTTAAATTATAATTTATTGAAATTTTTAAACGCTTCATCCACATGTTCCAATTGTTCAAATATTAATATTATGCAAAATTATTTTCCCATTGATGTGGGAAAATGTGGATATACCAGTAATTGTCTTTAAGGAAATTCCTGTGAGAATTTTGAGAAAGAAAAAAGCTTCTACCTTCCTAACAGTCATTCTGAAGAAGTGGGGGTGGGGTGGGGACATTTCACTTGAACAAACTTGAAGGCCTGATATTTACTTATCAAGGACAAAGAGTCAGATTGAATTCTGTACAAAAAGCCAAGGATTTCTTGATTAAACATAAACTAATTTTAGGACTAACCGAAGAAATTGATATAGACTATCAATGGGAAGCAGATCAACTTTAAATACCAGATACAGAAAAACAGGATGACTGCACAGGAAATTGCTACATTGTCTACAAGTGAAGAATAAGCATATAACATTGAATATTAATGGGGAAAAAGATACTGGGTAAAACTAGAAAGAAAGAAAATGAATCGCAAATGACACCAATGGATTCTAAAATCTTACACCAAGTTAAACTACTACATCAAAAAAATTGTTCATATTAACAGTTTGAGAAATAAAAACTAAAGTGAAAAACTATGCGAAACAAAACAATTTGAATTTTCAAATAAACCAGGAAGATGGCTGGCATACAAATTAAGAAAGGAAAGAGAAAAGAAAATGATACAGAAAATGAATGAAAATAGCATGGTAATAACAGACAATGATCTCCTTAAAAAGTCGTTTTATAATTTTTATTTCAATTTTTACAAGAAGCAGGAATTTGATGCCAAAAAATAGATTATCTGCAAAGATTATGAATATTGTCTTTGAAGAACCTAAATATTTACAAGCTCAGAGACAACTTAGGAACAATCCAGTTACTAGCCTTGAAATATTAGTCTATTTAAAAAATGAAAATAAATAAATCTCCAGGCCCAGATAGTCTTACAAGTCAATAGTACAAATGTTTTGAGGACCAACTCCTACAGCTACAGCTATTAAAAGATATAATGAATGATGTACTTCAAGGAACAAAGATGCCTCAAACTTGGAAAAAAGCCAACATTGCACTACTACCAAAGGAGCATCAAGATGTTCTGAGGACAAAAATCTACAGACTAATTTAATTACTAACCAATGATTATTAATTTTTTGCTGTGACATTGGCAGAAAGATTGAAGATCTTACAGTCATATATCCATGAAGATCAATCAGACTTTTTGCCAAAAAACAAAAACAAAAAAGTACCCAACTTAAGAGATAATGTGAGAACTGTTTTGAATATTACTTAATTCTTACAATACCATAATGAGAAACAAGCAGCTTTAATATTCCTGGATGCAGAGAAAACCATTGAAATTTAAATTACCGTATTTTTCGGAGTATAGGACGCACCGGAGTATAAGACGCACCTAGATTTTAGAGGAGGAAAACAAGGAAAAAAGTATTCTGAACCAAATAGTGTAGTAATATATTATTTAATAAATTACCAGTGTAGCAGAATACCTTTTACAACCATGTACACTTTTTACAACCATGTACACTTTTTACAAACTTCAAACTTGACAGCTTTGTGGACTTCAACTCCCAGAATTCCTCCTCCAGTCATGCTAGCTCAGGAATGGGAGTTGAAGTCCACAAGTCTTAAAGCTGTCAAGTTTGAAGTTTGTAAAAAGTGTACATGGTTGTAAAAAGTCTTGCCAAGTTTGAAGACCCTTGCACGCCTAACCCCTAACCCAGGGGTCTTCAAACTTGACAGCTTTAAGACTTGTGGACTTCAACTCCCAGAATTCCTCCTCCAGTCATCCTAGCTCAGGAATGGGAGTTAAAGTCCACAAGTCTTAAAGTTGCCAAGTTTGAAGAGCCCTGGGTTAGAGGTGGCAAGGGTCTTCAAACTTGGCAAGTTTAAGACTTGTGGACTTCAACTCCCAGAATTCCTCCTCCAGTCATGCTAGCTAGAGTTGAAGTCCACAAGTCCTCTCCATACATGCTAGAGTTGAAGTCACAAGTCCTCCCGGTCTCGCAGCCAGTTCCTCCTGAAGTTTCAAGGGCTGCAACTTGAGCTGAGCAGATCTGCGGCAAAAGTGGCGGCTCCTGGTTTTCCCGGCCAAAGAGCGCTCGCTAGAGAAGAGCAGCTGGGGAAGCAGGCGAGGCGCGGCGGCAGGCAGGTGTCTTGGAAGCGCAGAGGGCAGCACGCGCGTCCGGGATGCCCCTCTCTGGGCTTTCCGCTTAGGCGGTGGCAGCGGGCGCAGCGAGTCCCATCCCCACGCGCGTCCCCAGCACTTGCTGTGGCGACGCTGTTTTCTCCGAGACCTTTGGCGCCCTTTGGCCAAAGGTCTCGGAGAAAACAGCATCGCCACAGCAAGCGCCAGGGACGCATGTGGGGACGGGACTCGCTGCGCCCACTGTTGCCGCCTAAGCAGAAAGCCCAGAGAGGGGCATCCCGGACGCGCGTGCTGCCCTCGGCGCTTCCAAGACACCTGCCTGCCGCCGCGCCTCGCCTGCTTCCCCAGCTGCTCTTCTCTAGCCGGATCGGCAGTCCAAGCTCCTCTTTCTCTTCGGCCAGGATGTCTCAGGGGATCCCCGCCGCGGGAAGCATTTTGGAGCATTTTGGAACCCTCGCTGCCATTTGGATGCGCCGGATCTCGCTCACACGCCCGCTCGCTCGCAAGCCGGCAGCAGCGGGGATCGAAGTGGAGCGGTGGCACCTCGAAAGGACTGGGGTGCTAGATTTCATGCTAGCTCAGGAATGGGTGGCGGGGGCAAGCAGTGGTGGTGGCGGCAGCAAGCAACAGCGGGGACGGCGGGGGCAAGCAGCAGTGGGGGGGCAAGCGGCGATGGCGGCGGCAGCGGCGGGCGGTGGGGAAAACCTCCGAAGGGTGGGGGCTGGGGGGTGGGGGGGTGGCTGCATTCGGTGTATAAGACGCACCCAAATTTTCACCCTCTTTTTGGGGGTAAAAAGGTGCGTCTTATACTCTGAAAAATACGGTAGGTTTTTATGTTCAAAGTCTTGAAAGGTATGGACTTCGGAGGGCATTTATTCAAGGGTTAAAGTGATTATTATTAATAGAGACTTAACTAAACTATGTGAAATTCAAAAAGACATGAAACAAGAATGCATGTTATCTCCCTTATTGTCTATATTGGCATGGAAATTTTGAATAGGGCTATTAGACAGGATGAGAAAATAAGAGACATACTGTAAATATCAAAATGTCAAGACTAAAGTGACCTATGATCAAATAATACAAGATGAACCTATCCTCAAATCCAAACAAGAGTTGGAATCGGAAGAATGTATCACTGGATACCATATATACAATTGAAATAAAGTTTTAAATTATATTTAAAAATTTAAAAAGTTATGGACTTTGCAAAAAATGAATTGAAAACTCTATTGTGTGATAATGATGAACATATTATTGCTAAGTTTTATAAGCTGATATTGAAAGTACATCATTTTAATAGATCTTTTGTTCTTCCCATTTAGTTCTACACAGTTTCTTTCTATTACTCATTTAGATATAACTCTTTGTCTTTTCTTACTTTTCTCTAAATTTTCCTATGTCTCTGTTTCAATTTACTTTCTGCCTTCTTGAGATATCACAACATGATTTGGGCCGTGGTGCAGAGATGGGTTCTAACTTACCTTGTTGCCGGTTCGCTTCCTCCCGTGCCGCGTGGGTGCACCTTGTGGGCGCGCGTGCACGAAGCGCAGGCGTGCATGCGCAGTGCCAAAAAATCCAAAACAAATTCCCCCCAAAAAGCTAAAAACAAGATAGTGATGCATGCACAGTGTCGGGAACTCCTGCGCATGCGCAGAAGAAAAAAACACCAGAATTTAAAAAAAAATCAAAAAATTTTTTTTAAAAGATGGTGGCGTCCACGGAGCAGCACCAACAGAACCGGTTCCGTGATGTCATTGTGACATCACCAGTGGCTTGCTACCGGTTCAGGTGAACCAGTCTGAATCGGGAGGAACCCATCTCTGCCATGGTGGCACAGTGGTTAGAATGCCGTACTGCAGGCTACTTCTGCTGACTGTCTGCAATTTGTCAGATCAAATCTCACCAGGCTCAAGGTTGACTCAGCCTTCCATCCTTCCAAGGTGGGTAAAATGAGGACCCAGATTGTTGGGATAATATGCTGACTCTGTAAACCACTTAGTGAGGGCTGTAAAAGCACTGTGAAGTGGTCTATAAGTCTAAGTGCTATTGCTTTAATTGTAAACGTCAGTTCACTGCCTTTTAATTTTTGTATTTCTTGATCTCTTTGATTGATTGATTTAATAATATTATGAAAGATAGTCTTGAGTTTTTCAGGCATTATATTTACCAAATAAAATCCCATCATTTTAGTTGTAACTTTGCAGGAAAAGGTTCATGATCTGTGATATAATCAGGACTTGGTAATTTTCCCATTATCCCAGAAGATAGAGTGTGCAGTTAACAGTTTCTCCCTAAGAACATTTTTTTTTCAGATGCTAAGAGTAATGTTCTCCCTGCAACATCATATTCGTTTTCTCTGTAGTTTTTGTGGGGAGTTGAATCTCTATTTTCATCTTGCAAAACCTGTTTCTATAATATTCATATCTAATTCTTCTCAGTTTTGGGGGATTTTTAAAGATCTAGATTGATGAACTATTATGCTGTGGTAAACTCAGAAGTTGGAAAATTCATTTTAATAATTTGATTCAACTATATCTTTTATTAAAAATGGGAAGATTAATTATATTAATTTTAATTAACTTTTTTCTCAAATATAAGACAAATAATTGGTAAATCAAGTATCATATATAAAGTTAAAAACTGAATAATGGTTCAGTTACATTGGATATTACTGTACATACAGTACAAGTATGATGATTCAGGTACAGGTAAAAATTACAAAATGGCATCCAGCAGAACAACAGTAATGACAATTTAAAAACATAATGTGTTTTATGTATATGCTACCTGAGGAATCTTGTAGATTTCCAGGACTATTGCCATATCAAGAGAAGTAAGAGAATCTAATCCACCAATCACTGCAAGGAGCTTCTTCATATTACAGTTGTAATTTGGAAAAAATCTTTCTAGTGTATAGGTAAGTAGCATTGTGGAATGAAACGTCCATTTTGCATTGTAATAATTATTATAAATATGGAACCCCAATGTTATATTTGGTAATATCTGAGGATTTTCATTGATCTCCTTTACTGCAAAGGCCAAAGCAAGGATATGCTGGTAATTCATTGGAAGTATTCTACAATGAGAATTGTGTTTTATGTCAGTAAAATGCTTTACATGTCCAAAAGTTAATGCATTATTGTCATATTTATTACTAATTACTATTTTTTTCAGTGTAATATTAAACATATTGAATGGTATCATAAAATATTTTTCTACGTTTGAATGTACATTAAATTTTTTTGTAATGAACCTCATGAAAAAGAGATTTTTCAACAAAATGTTATGACTCTTATGAAGAATAAATCTGAGGCGAAAAAACTGGTAGATATATAGACAATTAACATATATACCTCATAGAACAGTTAAACTGAAAATAACTTGAATAGGGTAGAAAGATGCATTGACACCCAAGTCACATGAATAGAGGAACTTGCTATGATACAGGAGTCTGGAAGAGGGTTTATTTATTCATATTTCAAGACTTTTCTTAAAGTATTATTTGAAAATGTTTTTCAAAAGCTTAAAAGTTAACTTGTTGGACCTGGAAAGAGTCTCTTTGACTAAATGAAATATACATGGTGGTGAACAAATATTTCTGTAAAATAACATTTAGAAAAATTAAATACTTTCCTTCTGCATTGTAGCAAACTCTACAGTGAAAGTTATGTGTAAATATCCAAGTCAAAGCTGCCTACCTATTGAAAATTCTTTTAGTTGCATTGATATTTTTCTATAATTTGAAGACAACAATGTTGCTAATAAATCATTGGATTTCTTTTGAAACTTGGCTCAAGTCTAATGAATTAATTAGGACATCTGTCAGAACCTTGACAGACAAAACACTACAAGAAAAGCTTAAACTAGAATGATGTACAAAAATGAATTGCTTACATAAGCTCTTCTGGTAAGGGTCGTAGAGGTTTTTTTGTGAAATCTTTGGCATATGAGAGGAAAAGTCCAAGAGATGCAATCGCACCAAGAATGAAGTCTCCATTCTGATGATATATGTGAAGTGGTTGTCCTGGGTACTTGACACCGCATTTCATAGTGAGTGGCTTGTATGCCATGCATTGAAGTAGTGTTAATAGGACTATGACTACTATTAACATGTTTAATACCAATAAAACATTTCTTTCTGCAGGTTCTTTTCTAGTCATGGTTATCACAGTTGTCACTTTTTATAAAAGTCATTTTTATACAAGGACAATTCTCTACAGACTTAGAGTTCTAAGTGTCAAATATGGATGAACATATCAACCCACCCTTCCTTATCTCCATTTCCAACTGCTTGAGGTCATATTTATGCCATAATAAACTGAGTATGCTACTGCCCTGATTTGTGGGAACAGCAGCAGTTTCACACCTGCTAATTTAATTATGCTCCTTAAACCAATTCAGTGAATAGGGAATTGTTATTTATTCAGAACTGGTATTCTTTGCGGAATTTATACAGAAAACACATTTGTCATTTTTGAAAAAATATTTTCTCATGAATCTGCTTGAGTAAGAAATTATTAAGCCTTGTTTGGACTTTCTACAGAAAACACATTTATCATTTGTTGGAAATTGAGTACTGTGAGGAGAGATAACAAAAGTTAAGACTACATTAGACGTGATATTCATGCACTTCATCATAAATTCAATCAGTTTTTCAACATAATTGGCAGAAACTAAAGGAATGAGTGTCAGGATATGCACTGACTATAAGTGCACTGTAAACAGGGCGTTGCAACAGAGTGCCTATCCTGTGCCAATCGTGCATCAATTGCTGCACTCGTTGGGGTCTGGACGCCTGTTCGCCAAGTTAGATCTGGCACAGGCGTACCAGCAGCTGCCAGTAGATGGCGCCACAGCAGAGGCACAGACTATTGTGACTCACAGGAGGACATTTAAATGTCATAGATTGCAATTCGGGATTAGCGTGGCCCCGGGGTTTTTCCAGAGTGTGATGGAATGTCTGTTGCAGAACATCCCTGGGATCATGCCCTACTTCGATGATGTCCTTATTTCTGCAAATGATAGTGACCAGCTACGCTGTCGAGTCACAATGGTCCTCAAAAAATTATGTGCCTTGGGTTTGAAAGCCAAACGCAACAAATGTGCATTGGGGGAACCAGAAGTTGAGTTCCTGGGGTACAGAATTGATGGTGGAGGCATCCACCCCATGGAGAGTAAACTGAAGGCCATTCAGGAAGCCCCAGTCCCTAAAAATCAGGCGGAGCTGCAGGCCTTCCTGGGCCTTCTTAATTTCTATAGCCTATTCTTAAGAGATAAAGCAACCGTTGTGGAGCCCCTCCATAGGTTGCTCGCTAAGAACGCTCCATGGGGTTGGGGCCATAAGGAAACTGCCACTTTCAGAGCTGTAAAAAAATTGCTGATCAGCGAAAGTTTTCTGATTTGGTACAACACCTCCTTACCGGTGGTCCTAGCTTGTGATGCATCCCCAGTAGGGGTCGGGGCTGTCCTAAGTCATTGGCTCCCCAATGGGCTTGAGGCTCCAATAGCCTATTATTTGAGAACCTTGTCCAGCATGGAAAGAAACTATAGTCAGCTGGACAAGGAAGCCTTGGCCCTAGTAGCGGGGGTAAAAAAATTCCATGAATACTTGTTCGGGTGAGATTTCATGCTGGTAACTGACCACAAGCCTCTATTACTTGCCAGGGATCACACCACCCCCGCTGCCTTGTCCCCCCATTTTGCCCGCTGGGCCATTTTCCTATCTGCGTATTCCTATTGCCTGGTATACCAGCCTGGGAGAGAAATGGGAAATGCAGACGCATTGAGCAGGTGCTCGTTGCCCAAGGTACTGTCAGATATCGTCCCAGAGGCCCCTGTACTCTTAATTGATCTAGCAGATTCAGGCCTGATCACCTCGGCTAAGGTAGCCAAGCACATGGCCAGAGACCCCGCTCTCAGGACTGCCCTGAATTGGGTGTGGAGGGGGTGGCCGAAAGACCCTGTCAGGCCCGAGTTCAAGCCATACGAGCTAAGACAGCATGAACTGTCAGAGCAAGGGAGATACCTTGCTCTGACCGGGTGGTGATACCCACCAGCCTGCATGCTGGAATACTTCAAACATTACACGAAGGCCATCTGGGAATTGTGCGAATGAAGGCCTTGGCAGTCAGGAGTCAAGGCCGGTGCCTCCCAAAGCCCCGGTTCATGACTGGGATCTGCTGAAAACCCCATGGTCACAGCTTCATACCAATTTTATGGGTCCATGCCATGGCCAAATGTTCCTAATTATCATGGACGCATACTCCAAGTGGCTTGAGATGTTCCTTATGAGGTCAACCACTGCTGAGTCTGTCATTGAGGTTCTAAGGCATTTATTCACCACCCATGGCATTCTGGACACGTTAGTAATGGGCAATGGCCCACAATTCACAGCCACACCTTTTGAGGGGTACTGACTAGTCAAGGAATCTGCCACGAATTATCTGCTCCGTTCCACCTGGCCACGAATGGCCTAGTAGAACGATTTGTGAGATCTGCCAAGGAAGCGTTAGCCAGACTGGGGCCTGGAGATTGGCAGAATAGAATTGACAGATTCCTCCTAACCCAGCACATAATTCCCAGTGCCACAACTGGCCACAGCCCAGCAGAGCTCCTAATGGGCCACCAGCTCCGGTCACTCCTGGACTGCTTACACCCAAACTACGCAACCAGCGCAAAACAAGAAAACAAGGTCCTTTGCCACAGATGACACAGTGTTTGCCCGCAATTATGCCGAAGGGTCCCTATGGCTGCCGGGGGTAATAGAAACTGTCATAGGGCCTGTGTCTTATGTGGTCCGGCTGCAAGATGGCCACCTCTGGAAAAGACACATTGATCAGTTAAGAAGTAGAGTTAAAGGAGACCTAATACACCCAAGTGACGTAACTCCCTACATTCCTTCCCTAGCTGAATCGCGCCCAGATGTCTCGGAAGGCCCTCAGTCAAATTAGGTCCACAAGTGGAGAGAACCGAGAGCGAATCATTCCAGGAGCTCCCAAGCACAGCTCCCAGAATTGCAGCAGACCAGTCCAATCGGGCTGCTGTCTCCCCTTCTACTGAAGTGCGCAGGACCGAGCGAGAGTGTAAACGCCCCACCTACCTACGTGATTACGTTTGCTGGACAATTCCATCTAGAGGGGGAGTGATGTTATGTTCTGGCTAGGAATAATTGGTTTCACCCAAGTCCAGCATTATGGAGGGAAAATGCTGGACCCCAATTGGTTGTTATATTATGATTTGGTTACAAGTGTTGCTGACAGCCCCTATAAAAAGGCAAGCTGTCAGCGGGTTTTTTTGCTGGTTGTGCTTCTTGTCTCAAATAAAGAGCTGTTGTCAAAGTCAGTCTTCTGTGTTGAATCCATGACCTAACAATATCCAAAGGAATAATATTCCCTCCTTTGAGGTTTACATCTTGAGAAGTCCATATATCACAGATTAAGAAAGAAAGAAAGAAAGAAATATCTTATCTTAGTTAACTGTATTTTAAATTTATTTTAAATCCTGAGATACAAGATAGTGATACCTATTTTGGGTCAGTGTCAGCATAAATTTTATATCTGGAGAATACAGAATGGAAGCAGTAACTACATGTCTTGTCACAGGCTTATTCTTACATTAGTTTCTGATCCATTAAAAAAGATAAGAAAACTAATCAGAGAAAGAAACTCTTTTAAAAAATAAACACCAGTTGTCAAAGTCATTAAATCAATAAGAAGTTACAATAATGGGCATGTTCATAAGTAGTAGTTCCTACACTTGATCTTTGCAAAAATAAAAGCATAAACAATAGAGAATATAACTCCATAACAAAGGAGAATATAACTTTCTGAATAAGTTTTCCCTTTTAGTCCAATATTCTATGTATGTATCAGATCAAAACAAAATGTTTGACTATATTCAGCAATTTCTTTTTATCCTCAGTTCCTTTTTGTTAAGGTCTGGTCTCAGAAAAATAATGTAGCATTTGGGGAAAAAGATACAGATCAGCAGCCCAGCACTCGAGGCTAACATTGAGAAGATCTCCACAGCCACTGTGTATTTCCCCCTGGTGCTCAGGTAGGTTGGAACAAAGGATATCCAAACACTGCAGAAAACCAACATACTGAAAGTGATAAACTTGGCTTCATTAAAAGTATCTGGTAATTTCCTGGCAAAGAAAGCCACTATAAAACTGGTCATAGCCAAAAAGCCCATATAACACCTTGCAAAGTAAAACATAATAATGGACCCTTCTTTACATTGTAGGACAATTTTTCCAGGCTCTGAGTGCAGGTCAACATCTGGGACAGGAGGAGAGATGGACAGCCATATAATGCAAATCCCAACCTGAATTAAGAAGCCAGATAAAACAAAAACATAGCTCAATCTTTTCCCCACCCACTGGCTCATCCTGCTTCCTGGCTTGGTTGCCATGAAAGCCAGGACCACAGTCACAGTCTTGGCCAGAATACAGGAAATAGCCACAGAGAAGATGATGCTGAAACCAGTTTGTCGGAGAAGACATGCCACCTTATTGGGCTGACCAAGGAATAGCAATGCACAAAGGAAGCAGAGCAGGAGGGTGACAAGGAGAATATAGGTGATATCCCGGTTGCTGGCTTTGACGATCGGAGTGTTGTGATGCATCAAAAATGTCCTTAGTACCAGAACTGTGATTGTGGAAGAGAAAAGAGAAAAACAGACTAAAGTGATCCCCAAAGGTTCTTTATATGACAAGAAACTTATATCTTTGGGAATACATGAATCCTGCTTTTTGTTGGGATAATTTTCATCTGTGCAATCATAACAGTCATTCATATCTGAAAAGGAAAGAATGTATCATCAAACTCATATGGATTCATAAATATTTATAGCATTTATAATATTATATAGGGTTAAATATTACATTGCGCTTTACTCAGGGCCGGGTTGCTTACTTACGGGTGCCGGTGCACTGTGCGCACATCTCCACATTTTGGAAGCAAAATCTCACCAAAATCTCGCAAGGGGATGCATGTGCGAGAGAGATTTTGGCAAGATTTTGCTTCCGCACATGCGCAGAAGCAAAATCTCACTGAAATCTCACGCGCGCGCGTGTCCCCTCACGAGATTTCAGCTAGATTTTGCTTCCGCGCATGCGCAGAACAAAATCGGCCCAAAATTCACTGAAAAACATGGCAACGTGTGCGACATTGGCTCCGGAGCAGTCGCGTGCAAATTGCGCAATTGGTCGCTCCCTACCGGAGCTCCGCACCAGACAGCTCGGGCAGGAACCCATCTCTGGCTTTACTCCAAGTAGGAAATAAATGTCTTAGTTATGGCCATGTCTGTGAAATCAGCATACATATCTCTTACTTGAGCAATAACATCATCATTATACTCTTATTTGCAAGCACCATGCAAAAAGTTGATCATTTCAACTTCCCATCATAGGGAATGGAATTGTGGCTATTATATATTTTATCAATGCCATACAGCAAGTCTCAAGATATTTTTTCCTGTCTAGCCATGGAGTCCTTATGCATAAATGAATAAAGTTTATAAAATCTCACAATTATCATTATTTCTGTAAAACATTTAGAAACTTTATTTGGTGTAGGTAGTTATATAGAGAAAGATAGACTGTGTATCTCTGATCTAAATGCAAAATTTTTATGGGGAGAAGGAGGAGGAAGAAGAGGAGGGGGAGGGAGAGGGGGAGAAGGAGATTGCTTTACACATTGACAAACAGTATATCTTTCTGGAAGAGACAGGCTGACAATAATATTCTTACCCTCAATTTCTGCAATTTTCCCTTCTGGACATGGGTTACAAGAGTAGCAGCAGAATGGCTTACCCTCTATGACTTGTTTACTAGATCCTGGATAACAGCTTGGGGTACAGAGAGAAACGGGCTGTGACTAGCTTGTAAAGAAACAAACCAACAACATAAATTATGGTCTTAAAATTGATACCCTTAGAAGCATTGCTTTTAGGGGGCTTTTTATCCTGTATTGTATGTCAACCATACTGTATATCCATGTGTTAAGGGCTCATTTCTACTAATAATAACATCTTCTTAAAATATTGAACTGCCACTTAAATTTCATAGATTATATTTTGAAATATTTTTATAATATTATATAATACAGTTGCTGTATTTTATGTCCTCAACAAACTATGCCATATACCTATTGATGAAATATCAATTTCAATTTTCAAGAATGATAATAAGAAAAAAGAAAAAAAATAAGTATCTCAACATCAGTATACTTGAATATGATCAAGAAAGTATTTCTTTTATAAGACATGTTTTACTAAAACTATTATACTGGACGTAGCAGGATAATTCTGTCTTCATGAAGAAAGAAAACAGACATAATAATTATCTCGTCTACACTAAGGGATACTCAACTTCCAGATAATAGAAAGGACGTTGTTACTTACCTGATACGTCCTTTTTCGTAGGGTGGAGCCAGCCTCCAAAAATGGGTTAAATCTGCCCCCTAGCCAATCAGGACCGAGTTTTTTCAAAGTATAAATATCACCCTCTTGCCTTGGCACCCCCTCTTTTATTCGAGGGAAGAAGGTGAAAACTCTCTGTGCTTAACCATCAACCAACTCCTTTATTAACAGAACGACAATTATAGTACAGGTCAACCATTAGAATCAAGAAGCAGAAACCTATGTACAGTGATGTGGCAGTCCAGGCCATTCCCAGACCAGGGAGGGACTTGGAGGCTGGCTCCACCCTACGAGAAAGGACATATCAGGTAAGTAACAACGTCCCTTCTCCATAGTAGGTGGAGCCAGCCTCCAAGAATGGGACATACCAAAGAACTCTTGTCCCTAGGGTGGGCAACCTAAGTTAGGCTGGAACTGCCACCATCTCCCACACCCTGATGCAATATCCTCCGGCCAAAGTCAGCCTCCTCTGAGGCGTATATGTCTAATTTGTAATGCCAGACAAATGGGGTCGGAGAAGTCCATGTGGCCGCCCGGCAGACCTCCGTGATGGATGCTCGTGCATTCCAGGCCGCCGTGGTGGCCGCGCTGTGCATGGAGTGCACTGTAAGTCCGGGGGGCCGGGGCAAGGACAACTGTTCATAAGCCAAGGAAATGGCTGTGTGAAGCCAACGGCCCACCATGGGAGAAGAAACTTTGGAGCCCATGGAGTAGGGGCGAAAGGATACAAATAGTGCCTCAGTTCATCTGAAGCTGGAGGTGCACTGCAAATATATGTCTAGGGCACGCCTGACGTCCAGCAGGTGCCACGCCCGTTCAGAGTCATTGATCGGATTTTGGTAAAAACTGGGGAGAACGATCTCCTGTGCCTTGTGGAAGTACGTGTTTACCTTCGGAACAAAGGTGGGGTCCAAGCGCAGAACCACCCTGTCAGAGTGGAAAACACACAGGTCCCCCCTCACAGACAGAGCAGCCAGTTCAGAAATTCTGCATGCGGATGTTACTGCTACAAGAAAAACCACTTTGTATGTTAAATGAAGTAGAGAAGCCATAGAAAGCGGCTCAAACGGCCCGGTTGTGAGAGCAGTTAACACCTTAGAGAGGTCCCAGGTCGGGAACCTATGAACCACCGGAGGACACAGGTTCGAAGCTCCCTTCAGAAACTGTCTCAGGAGTAGATGACCGGAAAGGGAATCCAAGTTTTGGCAGGAAAGCACAGTGGACAGCACCGCCACCTGTCGGCGAAGCGTATTGGGGGAAAGACCCTTGGCAAGTCCCTGGTGCAAGAATTGAATGACATTGATTATTGATAATTCTACAGGAGAGTATCCCACCTGTGCGCACCAGCGACAAAATGCTTTCCATGTGGCTGAATAAATACGTTCAGTAGAGGGCCTCCTAGAGGCTAACATGATTGAAACAATACTGTCCGGAACTAGGCGGTGCTTCAGAGTGAGCCGCTCAAGCGCCAGGAGGTCAGTTGTAGCCAATGTGGCTCTGGATGGTGGACTGACCCCTGGGCAAGCGACCACTCTGTCGGCAGGATCCGCCAGGGAGGTGACACGGACAGGGACATAAGGTCCGTGAACCATGCCCGTCTGAGCCAGTTGGATTCAGAAGTTGGTGGAGAACTCCAAGAATGGGTTAAGCACTGTCCTTTTTTGGCTAAGGACCGAGAAGAAAAGAGGGGGTGCCAAGGCAAGAGGGTGGTATTTATACTTTGAAAAAACTCGGTCCTGATTGGCTAGGGGGCAGATTTAACCCATTCTTGGAGGCTGGCTCCACCTACTATGGAGAAAAATAATTCACACATTTTATTCTAGTTTGATTGTATCCTGGGATTGGTTCTGATAATGACATTTGAAGAAGGTCATCAATAAATGTACAGAGGAAGAAGTTGGAGAGTAGTCAGGAAAACAAGTCTATGAGAAAGGGTTCATCCACAGAAGAACTTACAGAGAGCTATAAAGCTGGCACTTCTACAGCTAGCAGACTTGCTTTGCTCTTGTTCCCACCACTCTCAATAAGCAAAGTTGGAAACCAGGATAGGGACTTGTATTTTTACAACAAAAATTCATAATAACAGCTTCCTTTTGGTGCTATAGACTTGCACCAATATTAATATGACCATCTGTCAGGGAAAGCTTTAGGGGTAACAGCATAGAATGGTAATTGCAAAATTGAAAACCTTCAAGATTTCTCCCAGTTCTAGTATACTGAACTTATTATTTTTACTGATTTCTATTTACATTTTGAAACTAATTATTAATTTTTTTTGTTTCCTTGCTCATTTAAAGAAAAATTTCAGTGGAAATCAGAGGAATTAAACCACTCTAGGTTTTCTTTTTCTGAAAATTTGGGAAGAACTCTCATATTTTTAATATTATTCACCTCTGATATTATTAATTATCAATCCTGGTTGTACCCAGGAATACATTCAGCAAAACAGTATAAAAATTTTAAAAATTACATACTGTTGACTCATTTCAAATAGTGCCTAGTTTGTCCATATCGGTGCTTTTTAGCTAATTGTTTAGGTAAATTGATTTTTAGCTAAATGTGATATTTAACTACTCTACCTAACTATGAATTTTATTCAACCATTATACACCAGTTCCTATGAACTGTAGAGCAAGTGAGCTTGCATCACTTTCATAATTCAACAGGATTTAAAATAATGGTTAAGATTCAGTGATCACACATGGAAAAATATATCCCAAGTAGTCAATTCCTGGAACCTACCTGGTTAAACCAGCTGCTCCATGTTATGGCATCTTCTTTGATAATTAACATTTTGTTTGGAGGAGAGTGTGGATCTATCCTTCCTATTTTCACTACTGTCTGATTTTCCGAGAAAATAAAATTGATGACATCAAATCCAGCTACCAAATTCCCATCTTGATCAAATGTCATCTTTTCCCCAATACTGTTATTAAATGTGATATGTCTCAAGAAGTTAGGAAGCTAAATTGAAATGAAAATGCAATACTTCTACAAATCAAATGCTCAAGGGTTCTTTTCAATATTTAAATAACATGCCTTTAATTACTCATTGAAAGGATATTTATTATTTAAATGAATTCCATAGTTTCCCTATTCTTGGTACAGTTATTCTTTGCATTGAATTCTGTCATGTGCAAGATAAACACTGTTTCAATGGATAATAAATCCTGTGGGCAATGTCAGAAATCAAAACATAATAGTCCATATTGTAACAGGATCACATACATTAGAAACTATCACTTCTGTGTATTAGAACAGGGGTCAGCAACCCCTGGGCCATGGCCCATTACTGGACCCTGAGCTGTTTGGAACTGGGTCACCAAAATGTCAGGTTAGCCTGCCACTCTTGCAAATGGAGTTGTGCACATACACACGGTTGCCTGCTGCTCACGTGGAAACATCACCACCCCCCTCTGGCTGGGCTACAAACCTGGAAAGGTTGGGGAAGTGTATTAGAACAAAGAGGAACCAAAGAGACCAGCAGTGGAAACTGCAAGACTGTATTAAATTGAAATAATTTCATGAGATGGAAAAGAAAAGCAAGTCATTACCAGGTTTTTCAGTTAAGATTCAAGGTATTATATGCTACATTACCTGCCAAAATGAATGAATCTGTAGTCCATGATCCATTACTGTTTTGTGTTTGAGTCCAGATGTAGACATGGCATGTAAAGCATAGGCAACTGCATAGATAGCATTGTAGATACTGTAGCTGTAGCCAGACATGGACATTTCAAAAAAGAGGGCAGGGACTCTCTCCAGTTTCTCCTGCCCAGTGCAAATATTCTCCTCTTCTTCATTAATAAACATACTTAGAAATCGGCAGTTGAAAACCTGCTCCCAAAAGCCTTTCAAAAAGCCATCTCCTTTAGTAGTGGAAGGACTTCGACTCTCAATAAACTGCTGAAATCCGGACATATCCTTGGATTGAAATGCAAAACCTAAAGCTCCGTGGAAAATTTCCAAATCCCAATATCTTTGAAATCCAAAGGAAGCAATCTCCATTTGGGCTGTAGTAATCCATACTTTTCCTAGGGGTTTCCTAGGTTTACTGTCTACAGCTTCATCTGATAGATAAGATACAAATCTAAACAAGCCCAGGGAATGAGATTCACCATAGGCTAGTATCACTGTAACCTTTTTACTGACCAAAGCATCATAAATCTTCTCCCCTTTATGTAGCATCTCAAACACATCACTAATAAAAGTTACAACAGGGATTTTTTGTATGAAAGCAAGACAGACACCCTTCTGAGAAAACATGGGAAACACAGTTTGCACAAATCTTTCTCCATTCTCATTATCCATAATCACCACCCCAATCCATATCCATCTGAAGTGGAGAAGGAGAGCCAGAATCCCCTCATATTGAAGCTCTTCCTTAGGAACCATCTGGTAGAAGGGAAGACCAGGAGATTTGTCCTTCATCACTGGAGTGGGACTATAGGTGAGCTAAAGAGATCCATAAAGATGAGATATGTTAAAGATGAAAGACAGGATTAATATGGACAAATGGACAGTTGGAATTGAGAAGAAGAAAACTGAAATAGAGTTTGTACAAATGATAGAAATATGGGCATATGGAAGAAAATGTGGCAAACTGCTGTTAAATTTTACCTTGTGCCATCATATAAAAAGATAACTTTTATTAAATTATGTATTGATTATATATAACACTGGTTAAATTGTCTAAAATGTTTCAAGGAATACTAAACCTGTGTTGGAAGTATGAAAAGGGAGAGGGAATATTTCTGGATTTATATTTGTTAATTATATGCTACTTGTCTAACATTTTCAAACTTTAAAAAGATAAATATCAAAACAATTAAACTTAGGAAGAGTTTCATGAGAACTAAGACCAAGGAGATAGATGGCCAAGGAGTGAGGTCTTTTCTCCCCGTCAACCATCTGTAAAAAAAAAAAGGCCAAGCCAAATAAGCAAAGCCAAATTTTAAGGTTTTTTTTTAAGGCCAGCAGGGTGGGAGAAGATGGTACAAGGTTCCACGAGGTGGGGGCCACAACAAAAAAGCTTGTTCTCCTTGAGCCCACTAGCCAAAATTCCTTAACAGAGTCCATAGCAAGACCATTCCACTGGAGTGAGTGAGCAGCCTAATCTCATTTTTATACATTTACTGTATTGAAAAATTCAAATTCTAATAATATCAACCCATTTGTGTGACATTATTATTTATCCTTTCCTACTATCGTTGAGATATGGTCTGTGAATAGAAACAATCTAGTTTGCTGGAGAACAAGATCCTGACTGATTTTTCTCCCTATTGGCACCCTCTCAAGTATTTTGCAATATCTGCACCGGTAAAGATATATGACAAGTCCTATCTCTGAAATTCTTTGATGGATTTTTGATGGGACTAAATATATGTACGTTATATATAAGAACATTATAAGAAAAAAAAAACTTTAGAAAGAATGAATATCTAGCACGAAGCAGGAATTTTGAGAAGATGAAAATGCAAAGAAAACTTACTTTTATTTACTCTACTCCAAGTAAAAAGCTAAAGAACTTTTCCTTATCTTGGAGATTAGCTTCATCTAATTTGATGAACAGTAACTCAGACTCCAGAGTTGTATCCAGTGAAACAGAGAAAATGAAGAAAAGAGAAACCTCAGAAGTATTTCCTACCTGGGGAATCTTGTAGATCTCCAGGAGAATCTTCATAGCAAGAGAAGTAAGGGAATCCAATCCACCAATCACTGCAATCAACTTCTTTTTCATATTGCAACTATAGTTCGGGAAAAAATTCTCCAATGTATACAAAAGGAGCATAGTGGAATGATAGGTCCATTTTCCACTATAGTAATTGTCAAAAATTTGGAATCCCAAAGTGATATTGGGAAGTATTTGAGGATTGTCATTAATCTTCTTTACTGCAAAGGCCAAAGCCAGAATATGTTGATAATGCTTTGGAAGCATTCTGGAATCAATATTGTATTATGTTTCAAAAGGATAATTCATACATCAAATATATCACATTTATCCTGTTGCATTTTAGATACTTTATAAATATCTACTACATCACACTTTTATATACAATATATAACATAAAATGCCATATAATAATTTTTTTGAAGATTAGAGTTGCTTATATTCTTGAAGACACATTTTAAATACTCCATTTTGAAAAAAACAAAAAGTTCTCTTCAGCAATATAGAGTAAACCAGCTGAATCTAATACATTCTACCATTAATGTAGACAAATAGCAGATGTGTTTGAAATAAGAGTAACTGAAAATGATAGTAAAATGAATAAAACAAAAAGCTGCAAATGAATAATAAAGGAAATTCCTGTGATACAGATGTTGGTAGGACAAAATAATCAGAAATCTGATCTGCAATGCCCAATTTTCTTTGGTAAAATAAGTACTCTGTAAAATATTATTTTAATATATTTTAAAGCTATATCGATGCACCAGACATAATTAATAAAGATATATTAATTACAGACTATTTTGCCTAATAAAAAATGCCTGAGAAGTAACATTTCTTAAAACTACATTTAGAAGAATTAAACACAGTGTTTAATTAAGTCAATGCTATATATATACAACTTGGCAACTCTACATAAAGATCCCTGAATTTCATTATTACATACTATTGTTTCTATAGTATAAGGTGGAGCAACAGTGTTCACTAGAAGACCAGCATAATTAGGATAACAAATGAAAATTGATTCCTTACAGAAACTCTTCAGGCATTGTGGGTGGAGGTTTTATTCTGAAATCTTTGGCATAAGAAATAAAAACTCCATGAGAGGCTATGCAGCCAATGATGAAGTCCCCAGCCTGATGATATTTGTGAACTGGGTATTCTGGATACTCGACACTGCATTTCACTGTGGGAGCTCCATGTGGCATATATGACAAAAGGATTAACAGCACTAACCCTGCTATTGACATCCTAAACTTAAATTAGGACTAATTCATTTCTGCAAAATTTCCTTTCTCTATCTACCCAGAGTCACAGGCATATTTATAAAAGTTTAGACAGTCCTCTGACCAATATAAATATCTAAATATTAAATATTAAGGATCATATTAATACATGCATGTTTTTCTTCTTATCCTTATCCATCCTTCAAATACGAAAGAAGATAACGTGTTTATGCCATAATTCACGGATGAAATGATACATTGCTATTTATGAGTTACAACAAATTGCGGAGCCAGATGACATAATTGCAAACTAATTGTATGGAAAATGGAATTGCTACCTTTTCAACAGTAGAATTCCTTATAGAATTGTAAAGAAAACATGTTTGTCATAACAGAACAATTTTTTATTGTATCCTCTCGCGAAAGAAACCATACTTTTCTATGAATGGTCCAAAAACAAACAAAAGTAACCAACAATATTAAGATTTGGATTTACAGCTAAACATTAATGCATTTATTAGAGGAGTACTCTAATTTCAAACACGTTTGTAACAAATAAATGAAATGAGATTTGGATTACCCTGAGCTAAATTCTTAGAAACTCTTCTAGGGAGGCATATAATATTTTCTTATAAGGAATTTTTTGAGATGTTTCTCGATAAGGAGCACTTTCTCATTTCACTGTATTACAATGCAGTGGTAATACATTTAATTACAAAACTATGGATCATTTTAACGTAATCCTCAAACTTTAGAATATTGTTGTAATGTACATTCTGGGATAAGATATTGCTTGATGGGGCTTCTCTTTTTGTCACATTTCACATTCAAATTTCCTCAGTCCCACTAAACCTGGCTGAAATTTGGTCCCTGTCTACCCTAGCAGTTTCTTTATATCATTGTCATTCCTCTGGGGTAATATGATAATTTTTTTTACATATATATGTGAACAGATGTCTGGTTGATTTGATTATTGAATAAATAGATTAACATATCTGGGATATTTATGAACTCTGTATGTTCTTAGTAACATGACTACCATGAATCTTTGCATTCTCAGAGTCCTGCCATGCTCAGATGTTGGAAAATCACAATAATGCATTGGTAGAAGAGAATACCTGTAGCTCAGGGTTGAACCAGAGGGTATTTGGTACTTTCTGAGATTGGTGATTTTTTTTGCAGACATTTTATTAGCAAACTAGGTAACATTATCATAAATTTGCTATTATGTTTTTCAAATATTCCATTTGAATTTGAATTTCATTAATGATTTTTCCAAACCCTTGTATGTTGTTCTAAAGTACAATGCATATTATGATAGCTCAAAAATTATTTATTTATTTATTTATTTGTGAGATTTATATACCGCCTCACAGTGCAAGCACTCTCTAAGCGGTTTACACCATTAAGCAATGTATATATTTACATTGCCCCCAACAATCTGGGTCCTCATTTTACCTACCTCGGAAGGATGGAAGGCTGTGTCAACCTTGAGCCGGTGAGATTTGAATTGCTGACCTGCAGACCACAGTCAACTAAAGTGGCCTGCAGTACTACCTCTAACCACTGCGCCACCTTGGCCCTATAATGTTGATGATTTTGAGATATTCAAGAAGATGAATCAAATTTTGAAAATAGCTTTTTAAATCACGGCTGACAGTGATTTTACTGCTCTAATTAACAATCACTTTAACATTTCCAATTCCTAATACTTCATTAAATTGCTATCTGATAGAGACAATACAGAGTTCCAAATCAAGTAGAATTTATAACTAACTGAAGAATGTCCTTGAATGAGCTCTACCTGCTCTCATCATTTTTATTGATCAGGATTAATCTTTTGGAATAAATTAAAATTTTATGTCAGCTAATTTAATTATAGATCATATTCTAACTGAAGGATGGGGATTGTTTCTTATTCAGTATGGAAACTCCATGTCAATGAATAAAAATCTATTTATGATCACTGAAGGAAATTTCTTCCCTCTTCTTTAATGATAAATGATGATGATGATGTAGTAGTAGTAGTAGTAGTAGTAGTAGTAGTAGTAGTAGTAGTAGTAGTAGCAGCAGCAGCAGCAGCTGTTATTATTATTATTGTTGTTGTTGTTGTTGTTGTTGTTGTTGTTGTTGTTGTTGTTATTGTTATTGTTATTGTTATTGTTATTGTTATTGTTATTGTTATTGTTATTGTTATTGTTATTGAAAGTGAGCTGGTGAGATAACCCAAAATAGAAAGACTGACACTTCATGCATGTTTTCATAGGGTTAGCCTGCTTTTCAGCATAGTTTACTGAGACTGAAGAACTAAATTTCCAACAAGTAGGAAGTCTTAAGAAACATTCATTCCTGCATATCTTAATTAGAAATAAAATAGGCTTTTTCTTCTAAACTGAAAACCTATATTTTTAAAATATTTTATTTCCAGTAGATGATATTCATGGAAGTAGCATTATTTTCTATCACGTACCCAAAATTTCCAAGATCCTCCAAACCACGTGCACTTTTTTTTGTTGATGGGAAGCAACAGGAAAATTATATACTGTATGCTTTAAGTATATATGCTCAATTCCACTACAATGGCATTCCACACACAAGCACATATTACTTTATTTTGCATTACAAATATCTACCAAAAATGTTTCTGTGAATATCTTTCTAATGAAACCAATGTGCATAAAGGAAATAGGAATTATTCTATTATAACTTTAAGAAAGCAGAAAAAAATCCAAGATCCTGGTTTTGAATGAAACAGACAAATAATTTGCGTGGTATATAATTCATAAACTACCTCAATATCAGAAGTCATGACACAGAATAAAACTGAAGCTTTGATTTTGGGATTTACTGATTAGCCAAGTTTTGGAACATAGAAATAGCCTATATACTTTCAACATTTAAAGTAAAAGGTTGATGCTACAGTGTTCGTTCTAATGTACTGTTTAGGTAAAAGAAAGTTTTTTATGAGTAGAATTTAAATCAGAATAATTTAAAATGTCTGTGTTCATATTTATAAGATATGGCTCATTTAATTCCTGTATAAGGAAGTAGCTTCTAAACAAATTTCATATTTTTAGTTGAGAAAATATATGTAATGTATACATATAGAAGATCCATCTGACTTTCCCCCCATCCATGCTAGGCAATGATAGTAATCCAAATTCGAATATTCCTTGACATATTACCACAATTGAGACATACTGGAACTTCTGTTGCTAAGTGAAGCAGTAATAAATTATTGAATTATATCTGATTTTGCAATCTTTTTCTGCATTTGTTATCCCAATTACCATGGTTATTAAGCAAATCATGCAATCATTATGTGAATTGCAGCTTCCATTATTAAATTTGCTTGCTGGAGGACAGATAGGACTGGCAATCATTTGAACTGGATGCTGCATTATAAATACAGGGTGGTGGTCAAATGCCCAAATTATGATCATGTAGCCATGGAGATGCACTGACAGTCATGTGTGAAGGCTGGTGCTTGGTCACTTTTTCACTACCATTGTAACTTTGAATGGTTATTAAATGAATAGTCATAAATGAATAGTCATAGGTTGAGGACTCCCTGTAAAATCACTCTGTACAATACAAATTGTGGTAAAATGTTTCTGTGAATTTTATTATCATTGTTACCACCCAAATTTATATTAATATTATGGACTGAAAAAGGTCTCTTGGAAGAGGAAAGATGACTTTGAAGATACCTGCTGGTTATTTTTTTTCAGGTGTCTTCAGAATGAATGTGTTCCAGAGGAGAAGGTGTGGCTAAATGCCGCGGTGCTACGGAGGTTCCCCATGCTCCGCAGGGGAAACCCTGAACCCACGTCGCCTGGGGACCTGGACCAAACGGGACCAGGTCAGATCCACCCTGAAGGGGTGGTGAAGAAGGGAGCGTTGGCTGGCAGACTGGGGGGGGCGGCATACCCCCCAGGAAACCAGTTTTGCTCCTAGACCGGTGGCATGCGGAAGATGGCATTGCAGCCGTCCTCTAGCCACGGCAGTCACATCGCAAGGAGTTGAGCTAGCGAATTGGAGTCATCTGGGAAAGAAAAGCAAAAGCGAGGTGCTGGTGAGTGTGAAGAAGACAGAAGAAGCTGGTGAGTAATATTGCCAGAGAAAGCTTTAAGAAACTTTACTTGGACATAATAAATGGGAACAAAACAAAAAGACCGGAAGTGAAGGAGCGGCTGCTTGGCATATGGAGAATATAGAGTGGGGAAAAACATTTTTAAACTGAATTATAACTAAAGCCTAATTGATTGAGGATTTGGAGTTTTTACTTTTTGAAGATTTGGAATTTAAAGGAAAGTAATTTGGTCGATGGAATTATTTAAAAACGGAAGAATTGGATTATAAATAACTAAAGGCAGAGCTGGGGAGACAGAAACAGAGCCATCTGCTGGTTGGAGGAGTCACCGTAAGCGTGGGATATTACCAGAAATAAATGTTTTGACAGCTGTTGTTTTTAGAAAAGAGCAACTTGTGACTGTATAAAAGAAAAATATTTGGACTAAGATAGATAAAAACTGAACTGGATTGAATCTTAACAACAAAGGAACAGCAAGAAAGATTTAGACTTGTAATGACTAAATGGAATTAAAAGGATCTAATTGGTGAGATTTTACTAGAAGACAATTAAAGGCTGTGAAATATATTACTATTAGCAGCTGGAAGGACTATAGAAATTTGGTGATTTGTAATCTTGCTGACAAAGAAATAAGCAATTGCTAAAAACTCTTGGAACTTATTGAAAAATCTTGTTTTGTGGTACAGGCAGATTCCAGTTAACAGCTGGAGCTCTATAAAATTTTAGGTTTGAGAAACATAACTGAAAATATGGGAGATATTGACTATAAAGAAATGGCCAAATTCTTGAAAGATTTGTTTAAAGACTTAAGAAGAAGCTTTGGACTGGACATAAAGGAGAAAGGGGAAATTATGGAAAAGGAAAAGGAAATAATAACAGATGAAGGCAAGAAGACTGATGAAAATATTATAAATGATGATGAAAAGGGAAAGAACACTGAAAATAAAATATTGATTAATGACTATGTTGAGAGTTATAATGATTCCACTGGGCTTGACAGTGAAAAAAGAGATAAAGATAATAAAAATGATGATGTTCAGATTGAGGAAGAAGATTTTAAGATACATAAAATTAAAGAACAAAAGGGGAAAACTAGACACATACAGATAGTAGATTTAAGAGGGAAGAAAGGGGCTTGGGAAATGAGATCTTATTGGTATAAAGGTAAATGAAAGAAAGGGAAGAAATTAAGGAAATGGGGATGGAGGAAATACATATATAAAACGGAAGTAATTGGGAAATTAAAAGGGAATGGATGAAGACTTTGAAATATTATAAATGGATTTTTTTCTTTTATTATTTACTTGTTTTTTTCTTATTATTATATAAGATTTAATTGTGATAAGTATGTTAATGGATAAAAATTTTGATATA
>JALIGW010000116.1:791782-800821 GCA_023053685.1 Diadophis punctatus similis
TTGTTTATTTATTTATTTATTTATTTATTTATTTATTTATTTATTTATTTATTTATTTATTTATTTATTTATTTATTTTTCTTTTCCTTTGTTATTTTTGGATTTTTTGAATATCCTTTGTTTTGTGTAAAGAAAAGCATGCCCTGGAGTAGTGCAAGATTTGGACTTGATTTACATCTATTTTGGACTTTCACTACACTTTGGAGATTATTTTTTCAAAAATCTTTTTTAACCTGGACTGAAACATCTAAACTTATTCTTGCTACCTCTATTTTGAGAAATATCTTCACTGCCTCTGAGAAGGGTTATCTTTCCATTGCCAAGTTACTCCAGAGCTAAAATGTATCAGATTTCAAGCAACAAACTGTGACTGGTAGAAAAAAGACCATTTGGTAATATGCAAATCCAAGTTGAAAACTTTTTTAAACAGTTTGATGAAACAATAATGTTTGCAAAAAAATGTTCCAATGCAAGTAATTGGAGTTAAATTAGATTCACAAAAGGAATTGGATTTGAAAATAGTGGATACAGTGAAGGAGATTGAAAGAGATATGGATGTTATAAACATAGAATTGTCTGAGGGAATTATTTATACCTTCTGAAGCTCAGGTTTTCATTCTCTTATAGCAGCAGAAAAATGATTGAATGGTCAAATGAAGAAGATTGGAGAATGGATTTACAGATTAACAGAGTTGGAAGGGACCTTGCAGGTAATCTAGTCCAACCCCTGGCCAAGCAGGAGACCCTTACATCTGCCTATACCTAGGATCGAACTGACCCCTGGCCAAGCAGGAGATCCTTACATCTGCCTATACTGCTAGGATCGAACTCACAACCTCCTGATTGTGAGGCAAGAGCTCCACCTTTAGGCCACAGCATTATACTCCACTTGAAAACAACTTCAGTTGGATTTTTTGGAGAATACAGATTGTCTTTGGAGACTAGATCTACTATATTTAACTAGACAATAATTGATAAGATACTGGATCCAAGGCAAATCAGAATTAACCTTTGAGATAATTGGGGATAGATAAGAAATCGTGGTAAATTTCCTATCAGTTGAATAGCTGGATAACAGAAGAACTTGATATATCACTCTTGCCTTTTTTGTTTGTTTGATGTTCTATCTGTTAACTATTTGGTCATTAATATAGTAGATAGATGTCAAGTTAATAATTTGTTGAATTAGAACTTTGAAACTTTCTGGGTCTGTTTCACAAGGGGTAGGAAACTAATATTATTGCAATATATTTATCAGTATTCAACTAGGCAGGATAATATGTGTAGGTGTGTTTATCGTTTTTTAACACACTTTTTTGTTTCTTTTGTATTTTGTTTTTCCCTGTGAATTTTTTTCTGTTTTTTTTAGCTTTGTGTTTTAACTTTTTTAAAATGAAAATGAAAATCATTGTTAAAAAAGAATCCTACCAATTCTATTTATTTATCTATTTATTATTGGTTCTGATCTCTTTTTACATTTTGAAACTAATGAATAAAACAAATTCTTTGTTTCCTTTCTTGTTTAGTGGGATAAATCAGAGGAACTAAACCACTCTAGTTTTTCCCCCTAAAGGTTTGAAGAGTGTTTGCATATTCCTGGTATTAGTCAACCCTGATATAATTAATTGTCAGTCCTAGTTGTATGTAGAAATATTTTCAGCAAGAAAATAATTGTATATTGTTGGCTTTGAAATAATGCCTATTTTGTCCATATCTGTATATTTCATCTTATTTAGGTAAATGTGATTTTTAGCTTACTATGATTTTTATCATAGTAAGACATATGTAACATAACAGACACAGACTTCAGAGAATAATTAGAACTGCATGATCCCTAATGTTTAATATTTAGAGATTTAAATTTGTCAGAGAACTATCAAACCTTTACAACAGTTCTCAAAGTATTAGTTATAGAAAGACACAGACACAGACTTCAGAGAATAATTAGAACTGCAGAAAAAACAATTGCTACCAACCTGCCTTCCATTGAGGACCTGTATACTGCACGAGTCAAAAAGAGGGCTGTGAAAATTTTACAGACTCCTCACATCCTGAACACAAACTGTTTCAACTCCTATCCTCAAAACGAAGCTATAGAGCACTGCACACCAGAACAACTAGACATAAGAACAGTTTTTCCCCAAACGCCATCACTCTGCTAAACAAATAATTACCTCAACACTGTCAAACTATTCACCAAGTCTGCACTACTATTAATCTTCTCATCATTCCCATCACCCATCTCCTCCCATTATTGACTGTATGACTGTAACTTTGTTGCTTGTATCCTTATGATTTACATTGACTAGTTTCTAATATGATTTAATTGCTTATTTGTACCCGGATTATCATTAAGTATTGTACCTTATGATTCTTGACGAACCTATCTTTTCTTTTATGTACATTGAGAGCATGTGCACCAAGACAAATTCCTTGTGTGTCCAATCACCCTTGGCCAATAAAAAAATTTATTCTATTCTATTCTATTAACTGTATTACTCTACTTAATAATGAACTTAACACATCTACTAGAGAGCAGTTACAATAAATTCTATTAATGAATAAGACCAAAGATCATAACAAGCTATCTTTTATAATTCAACCATATTTAAAATAATGGCTAAGATTCAGTAATCACACATGGAATAAAGATTTCCCAAGTAATCAATTCCTGGAATCTACCTGGTTAAACCAGTTACTCCATATTATGACATCTTTCTTGATGATTAACATTTTGTCTGGAGAGGAATGTGGATGTATCTGTCCTATTTTCACTACTGTCTGGTTTTCAGAAAAAATAAAGTTGATTACATCAAATCCAGCTACTAAATTCCCATCCTTATCAAATGTCATCTTTTCTTCAATACTGTTATTAAATGTGGAATGTCTCAAGAAATTAGGAAGCTACAATACAATGAAAAGGGAAATATATTATAAATGCTGAACATGAAAAGGCTTCTGTAAATCAAATGAATCTGGGCTTTTTAAAATACATGCAATTAATTAATCATTCAAAATATTTTAAATTAATTTCATCATTTCCTAGTCTTGCTAATAGAGCCACTAATACTAGAAACTATTAGTTCTTTATATTAAGAACAAAAAAGCAGAGAATCCAGTAGTGGAAATTGAAAGACTGCATTAAATTGAAATAATGTCATGAGATGGAAAAGAAAAGCAAGTCACTGTCAGGTTTTTCTAGTTAAGATTCAAGGTATGATATCCTACATTACCTGCCAAAATGGTTGGTTATGAATCTGTAGTCTACCATCCACCATTGCTTTGTGTTTGAATCCAGATGCAAACATGGCATGTAAAGCATAGGCTATGGCATAGACAGCATTGTAGACACTGTAGCTGTAGCCAGACATGGACATTTCAAAAAAGAGGGCAGGGACTCTCTCCAGTTTCTCTTGCCCAGTGCAAATGTTCTCCTCTTCTTCATGGATAAATGTACTTAAAAATCTACAGTTAAAGATCTGCTCCCAAAATCCTTTGAGAAAACCATCTCCTTTTGTGGTGGAAGGGTTTCGATTCTCAATAAACTGCTGAAATCCGGACACATCATTGGAATGAAATGCAAAGCCTAAAGCTCCACGGAAAATTTCTAAATCCCAATATCTTTGAAATCCAAAGGAAACAATCTCCATTTGGGCAGTGAAGATCCATAGTTTTCCTAGGGGTTTCCTAGGTTTACTGTCTACATCTTCATCTGATAGATAAGATGCAAATCTAAACAATCCCATGGAATGAGATTCACCATAGACAAGTATTACTGTAACCTTACTGCTGATCACAGTATCATAAATCTTCTCCCCTTTATGCAGCATCTCAAACAAATCACTAATAAATGTTACAACAGGGATTTTATGTATGAAAGCAAGACAGACACCCTTCTGAGAAAACATGGGAAACACAGTTTGCACAAATCTTTCTCCATTCTCATTATCCATAATCACCACCCCAATCCATATCCATCTGAAGTGGAGAAGCAGAGCCAGAATCCCCTTATACTGAAGCTCTTCCTTAGGAACCATTTGGTAGAAGGGAAGACCAGGAAATTTGTCCTTCATCACTGGAGTGGGACTATAGGTGAGCTAAAGAAATGCACAAGGATATTGTAAGGTGCAGGACATATTTAATACGGACAAATGGACAGTTGGAATTGAAAAGAAAAAAACTGAAATTGAAATAGAGTTGTGTACAAATGATATAAATATGGGCATATGGGAGTGATGAAACTTAAAAACCAACAACTATTTAAAAATTTGAGAAATAAAAATTTGAGTCATTTTTGTTAATCCCAATAAAAATATTTTCCAAATGTGGAGCTTGGATATTTTTTACCAACTCATTTAATACTGTCATAATTAATAAAATAACATTTAATATCAAATATCAAAATATCATACTTTTCTACCTCCTGGCCTATTTCTCCCAAGCCAAAATCAAAGTTGTAGACAGCCATTACATTTTTAGCAAAATAATACTTTTACTGTTTAGAGGTATACTAAACATAATCTGGTTAGCTACAACACACTTCAATTTTTAAAGTCTGCAGATTTAGGGAAGGTGCAATCATTAGCTTCAAGCTGAACCTAAATTACAAGACTTAAATCTCTACTTTTGAAATTATGTTTCATAATTTCTCTTGGGTATTTTGAAATATCTCGACCAGAGGTCTTCAAACTTGGCAACTTTAAAACTTGTGGACTTCAACTCCCAAAATTCTCCAACCAGCTGGCTGGAGAATTCTGGGAGTTGAAGTCCACAAGTCTTAAAATTGCCAAGTTTGGGGACCCCTGATCTAGGCTGATTAAAAAAAAGTGTGAGAAAGCCTATCTCTGAAATGCTTTGGTGGATTTATGTATAACATAAAAGAAAATTGTAAGAAATACTTCAAAAAGAATGAAAATTTAGCATGAAGGCAGGAATTTTGAGAGGATGAAAATGCAAAGAAAACTTTTGGTAAACGAATCATTTATTGATATACTTGAAGTATGAAGCTAAAGAACTTTTCATTGTTTTGGAGATCACTTTCATCGAATCTGATGAACAGTTACTCAGACTCCAGAGTTATAGCAAGTGGAATAGAGAAAAAGTGAAGAAATGTGAAGCCTCAGAAGCAATTCCTACCTGGGGAATCTTGTAGATCTCCAGGAGAGTCCTCATTCCAAGAGAAGTAAGGGAATCCAATCCACCAATCACTGCAATCAGCTTCTTCTCCATGTTGCAATTGTAGTTTGGAAAGAAATTCTCCAATGTATACAAAAGGAGCATAGTGGAATGATAGGTCCATTTTCCACTATAGTAATTGTCAAAAATTTGGAATCCTAAAGTGATATTGGGAAGTATTTGAGGATTGTCATTAATCTTCTTTATTGCAAAGGCCAAAGCCAGGATATGTTGATAATGCTTCGGAAGCATTCTGGAATGAATATTGTATTGTGTTTCAAAGGAATAATTCACCCAACATAGTCAATATTTATCTTAGATTATGATTTGCTACATCATATTCATACTATAGTATTTTACCTTATTCACTATATCTTGTTTTAGGTACAATATTTAATATAAAATACCATATGTTTATAATTTTATTGGAGATTAGAATTATTTATAATTACTTGTCTGGAAGACACATTTTAAATAAGGTCCAGGGCTGAAAAAAAGATGAAGAAATAAATAGTCCTTTCATTTTAAGTAAAACCCTTGGTTGCAATTATGTTTTTTTGAGCTGGGCAGCATCCTAAAGTAAATCAGTTGAATCTAATACGTTCTACCATCTATGTAGGCAAACAGCAGATATATTTGAAATAAGACTAGCAATAGCAATAGCAGACTTATATACAGCTTCACAGTGCTTTACAGCCTTCTCTAACTGGTTTACAGAGTCAGCATATTTCGGTCCTCATTTTACCTACCTCTGAAGGATAGAAGGCTGAGTCAACCTTGTAACTGAAAATAATAGGAACAAATAAAACAAGAAGCAGCAGAAGAATCATAAAGAAAATTGCTGTGATATAGATGTTGGAAGAACAAAATAATCAGAAATATGATCTACAATGTCACATCCTGTTTTATAAACTCTTTGCAAAATATTATTTTAATATATTTTAAAGCTCTATAGCTGAGGAGCCAAGCTAATTACATTTCTTAAAACTATATTTAGAAGAATTAAACACAATGTTTGCACTGGGCAATCATTGCAGCCAATGCTATGTATACAAGTTTAAAATTCTACATAAAGGCCCTTGAATTTAATTATTACACTAGCATTGTTTCTGCAGTATAAGGTGGAGCAACAGTGTTCACTAGAAGACCAGCATAATTAGGATAACAAATGAAAATTGATTCCTTACAGAAACTCTTCAGGCATTGTGGGTGGAGGTTTTATTCTGAAATCTTTGGCATAAGAAATAAAAACTCCATGAGAGGCTATGCAGCCAATGATGAAGTCCCCAGCCTGATGATATTTGTGAACTGGGTGTTCTGAATACTCAACACTGCATTTCACTGTGGGAGCTCCATGTGGCATATATGACAAAAGGATTAACAGCACTACTACTATTACTGACATTCCAAACTTAAAATAGGAATAATTCCTTCCTTCAAATTTTCCTTTCTATAACTAATACTTTGAGAACTGTTGTAAAGGTTTGATAGTTCTCTGACAAATTTAAATCTCTAAATATTAAACATTAGGGATCATACATGCTTGTCTGTTTCTTATCCTTACCTTCCTTCAAATACTATAGTAGATATTGTATTTATGCCATAGTTCACAGATGAATGCCACATATTCATAAGGGACAACAATCTGCAGTGCCAGATCAGCTAATTGCAAAATAATTATATGGAAATGGAATTTTTACCATTTTAAAGCTAGAATTCCTTATAGAAAACATGTTTTTCATGTCTGAACAAATTTTTTATTGTATCTTCTTGAGAAAGAAACCACTTTTTTTTCTACAAATGGTCTAAAACCAAAAGGTATGTTTACATACCTTAACAATATTTAGATTTGGATTTATAGCTGAACATTAATGCATTTTATCATAGTAGTTCTCTAATTTCAAACATGTTTGTAACAAATCAAGGAAGTTACATTTGGATTATGTTGAATTAAGCTCTTGGAAACTCTTCTAGAGAGGCATACAATATTTTCTTAAAATGAAATTTCTGAGACATTTCTCAATAAGCATTTCTCCTTTCACTCTATCACAATGCAGTGGTAATCCATTTAATTGCAAACTATGGATCATTTTAACGTAATCCTCAAACTTTAGAATATTGTTATATATTCTGGGATAAGACATTGCTCAATGGGGCTCCTCTTTTTGTCATATTTGATGTCCAAATTTCCTCAATCCCACTAAATCTGGCTGAAATTTTGTCCCTGTCTACCGTAACGGCTTCTTTATATTGTTGTTATTCCCTCTGATACCTCTTGGAAAAAGAAATAATAGCAATAGCAATAGCACTAAGATTTATATGTTGTTTCATAGTGCTTTACAGTACTCTCTAAGCAGTTTACAGAATCAAGATATTGTCTCCTAAAATCTGGCTCCTCATTTTACTGATTTCGGAAAGATGGAAAGCTTAAGCCAGTCAGGATCAAACTTCTGCCAGTATCTATTCTGATCATTGTGCCACCATGGGTGTAATGATTAGAATGAAGGGTTGATCCTGGCCACACAAATATTTGTTCCAATGCTATAGCACTTCCTAGACCCTCATAAAAATGCATCTACAGAGAAAAAACTAAATTAATATTTAAATTATACAAAGTATTTTTAGTAGCAATGGTATTGATATCAGATCCAGAAATGAGTACTCTGGAAAAACTCTGGTTGTCCATCTAAACTTTGTTATCATGTTTATCTTAATGGGAAACAGTTGAAACACAAACATTGTTATTGTGGTCTATTACAAAGGTGAAGTCAAATCCAAACCTTCAACTTGGCACCTCACTAGCATCCTTCCATCAAAGGGGGGGGGATGGGGCAATAAACCTGTATGTGTCTATTGTGGGAATTAGGAGGGGAAATGAGAGCTGAGGAGGAGCAGATCAACATGAAACCAGTTAATATCAGGCATTTTTAAAGTTGCTTACACTCAGTATAGTAATTTACCAGCCCAAACACTTCAGTGTTCTCAAAATATCTCGGAGGCGTTGCATTGGCTGGATTTGAACTGGTCATGGAGTCAGGGATGACTAATGAAGGAAATAGTTTTATGTTGATGTGCGGGAAACTGGATTACTGTAACTAGCATCTTTTAGTAAAAGTACCTTTCACTTCAATCAAATGGAGTTGAGAGTTTGTCTTTCCTAAGGGATCAGACTGGGGCAGGTATGACAGGTGATAGCAAGCACTCTTTAAAATGCAAACCAATTAGTCTCCTTTATCTTGCTAGTAAATGATATACAAGACATGAATGATATCAGTTAGGTCATATAGAATTAAACTCCGATTGAAGACAGGATGGGTTTAGACATTTCTTTCAATGTTTGATCAAAGTTTTATATAATATCTTTTCATTTACAAATATGTGATACAGCAGTGATGGATACTATATTATATGTTCTCTGATTTTACTTCAGACTGTGATGAAATTCCTAAGATAAAGGCATAAACATGAATCCTCATGTTTGAAGTGGTGTGGTAGCCTAATGGTGAAAACTTCTCACTTGGAAGGTTGAGAGTTCAATCCTGGGTGATGGCAGATGTTTCTCTTTTAGAGTGCAAAGAAAAAAAAATCTACTGTGAACTCCACATAGGTGTAAGGAAGGGCATCGAGCTCAGCTCCATCCAGTTGCCCTGAGGCACGATTGAGAGCATTTTAACACGCTGCATCACTGTTTGGTTTGGTGGTTGCAGTGCCTCAAAGAGAAAGTCCATTCAGATAATGGCAATGACAGCCAAGAAGATTATAGGAAGCTCACTTCCTGTCATTCAGGATACTGCTTACAAGCATTATATATAAGAG
Source organism: Diadophis punctatus similis (assembly GCA_023053685.1). Taxonomy (NCBI): domain Eukaryota; kingdom Metazoa; phylum Chordata; class Lepidosauria; order Squamata; family Dipsadidae; genus Diadophis; species Diadophis punctatus. The sequence continues at coordinate 800,774 of JALIGW010000116.1, forward strand.
CCAAGATGGTGCAGTGGTTAAAGTGCAGTACTGCAGGCTACTTCACCT